>JBCEWE010000281.1:185000-252500 GCA_039877035.1 Silurus lanzhouensis | reverse complement strand
CTGTTGCGCCACGCGGTACTCCAAAGGCGTCGGAGACAGCAGAGCCTGTTGCAGGGCCGACGGACTGCCGTAACAAGGGTAACCGTCCAAGCCAGGTACTTTGAGGGACGCCGTTTGGGCATAGGGGTTGTAGGCGTTCGCTCCTATGTGGGCGCTGAACTGGGCGTGTTCGTACGCCGATGTCGAGCAGTGGAAACGGCCCAGGCTGCGGCTGTGACAGGAAGCAAGAGACATCCATCAATATTCGATACACACGAGAGACACACTGGATGTCATGAAGGACAAGGACACGTGAACAGCGTGTGCAATGAGCCAGATTAGACTAATCAGTAGGGTTGCAGAGGCAGAACATTTTTGCTAAATTTCCAGAAACTTCCTGTGGGAACTTTGAGAATTTTGGAAATATTTCAGGATTTATTTATTTTTTCTATTTGGGGAAATTTATGTAAATTGTTACATATACAAACAAATAAAACAAATTTATTTGGCCATAAGTTAGTGTGCACGCAAACAAACATTTTTGACTGATTTAATCGTTAGTATAATTTTGTTGCAGCTTACACACGGCGAAACAAAAAGACAGACTTATGTAATTTACGTGAATAATCGACAAGATGGACGTTTTTTTGGACATCATTTTGTGTGCAGGATTGAAGAAATGACGCATGTTATGTGATGAAGGGACGCACAGTGCACGTAGGGGGCGTGGCCTCAGTAGCCCTGCTCTAAGTGTGCTGCGTGCACGCGATGGATGAACGTCCAGGTGGAAATTTTACTGAAATTACATTCAATCTGGTTGTTTTAACAAAAATTATCCTACAATTAAATTCGCTAATAAAGGCTAACCTGCAATTTTGTAAATTAAATCCCATATATTCCTGTTAATTCCCATGGAAAGTCTTGGAAAATCCCAGAATTCCACAACCCTACTAAGTGGACAAATGCATCTGCAGCTGAATCAAATACAACTTCTATAAGCTCTACATCTAAGGCGAATTCTGTATATTCCGTGTTTTTTTTTTTTTTCTTTCAGAAATCCGATTATCAGAGTGCTTTACCATTTTGGGACACAGCCAATCACAGTTCAGCATGTGCACACCACGATTCTACTACATGAAATTCTATCTGCAACGTTAACAACAAATGTACCTCTGATACAGAACATCCTCAGGATCCGAAAAAAGGTGTAAATGATTATAAAAATGCCACCAAGGAAGAACCTTAGGAAGGAAAAATGCTAATAAAGCAGAATAAAATACACAAACAGACCTTTTTTAGTGCAAAAAAAACCAGATGGGTTCTGCAGCTCTACCTCTGCCATGTTAATCTTTATTCTATGTGACTCTCAGGACACGCCTCCGTAGTGTTGTGATAGATAAGTCAGTAATACGTCTGAACGAATAAACTGAAAAGATTCTGTGAGGATTGAAGAAGCGGATGAAAAAAAAGAAATGGACTGGACTGGAATTCCAAGCCCGAGCGCAGACGTCCGCTTTAGCACCTGTGGGTTTCGGCGTTGTCTGCGCTCAGTTGCTTCCCCAGAACTCGGTGACACGGCGTCGCTAGGAAACTCTGGCGCTGCGCTCCGCCGCCGAGCTCCACCTCCTGCACCTGGATGGTCACCGGCTGCTGCTGGGCTAATGCCACGTGGGCGGGGTGGGTGGGGCCGGGAGGCTGGGGCGGCGGTGGCTGACTGGCCATGGCCATGCATGGTAGAGCAGAAGAAGGCGGACTGCTGCCGGAGGATTGGTACAAATCAGGGGTGTGCTGGAAAGGCCCACCTAAAGTCGGGCCAAAAAAAAGGGACAAGAAGGAGAAACTTTTATTATATGAACATTACCTCATTTGTCAGAACGGTAATAATCGATAAAGATGGTACCATGTGCCGGCATCATCCCTTGGCTTCCTGGTGGTGGGCTCTGATTGGCTGGGCTAAAGAGGTGGTTGCTGGGATGTGTAGGTGGCGGGCTGGAGGGTTGAATACGCAACCTAAGAGAAAGACCGACACGTGAATCAGTGTAAACAT
The DNA here is from genome assembly GCA_039877035.1 of Silurus lanzhouensis. Classification (NCBI taxonomy): domain Eukaryota; kingdom Metazoa; phylum Chordata; class Actinopteri; order Siluriformes; family Siluridae; genus Silurus; species Silurus lanzhouensis. Next base: position 250,474 of record JBCEWE010000281.1, on the reverse strand, counting down.
GGTCCTAAGTTCCACTTCAGGTTCCACTTGATTGTGTGTGTGTGTGTGTGTGTGTGTGTGTGTGTGTGTGTGTGTGTGTGTGTGTGTGCACCTTTGTAGCTGGTGGGTAAGATGACTGGGCTGGTTTTCTCCATGTCCCAAAGAAAGGGCCTACAGGAAAAAACATTTATGCGTTTATAATATACAATAGACTTTACACGTTAACAGAGACATATTCAGATAGGGCACTGTGTGTGTGTGTGTGTGTGTGTGTGTGTACCTGAATTTGCTGGTGTAGGATCTGTTGTTCTTGCTGGTAGAGGACGTGCTGTTGCTGTGTGTGCTCCAGTAGCTTCTCATCCTGTGGTGCAGCGTACATCTTCTGCAGCTGCTCACACTCCTAACACACACACACACACACACACACACACACACACACACACACACACACACACACACACACACACACACACACACGCTATGAAACATCATACTGTTTGAAATAAGTCCAGCTAAATGGAGACTGACAGGAGGTGCAGCCAATCAGGACGGACTTGCCATAGCGAAAGATCTGGAGTACCTGCTTGAGCTGTTTGATCTCTAGCTGGGCTTTAAAAGCCTGGATGGTCGCCGCTCCGTCTGAGAAGCGCCGCACAGGAGAAAAGCGCTCCATTGGTAAGTGCAGTGTGTTACAGTCTTTATAGGATGACCTTCAAAACACAAAACACACACATTTCAGTAACTAAGTTGCAGCTGATTCACATTTTAGAAAATGATTTTTTAATTCAGACACTGAGTTCAGCAACTGGAGCGAACCGTCCAATGAGCAACCTGGAGGTGACCGAAAACAGTTCTCCTACACCAAATCTAACAGATTAATCATCTTATATGAATTATACTGATCTCAGCTTTACCTTTGCTTCTTTACCAGTCAGCTCGATTGTTCACGACATCTTAGACTTCATCCAGCCTGATTAGTTCTGGTCTAAAACGGTTCAGCCAAATACCTGAGACCAATTTAATAACCTACCATAGATCACATCTAATGAGCCAAACTAGTGACCAGAGCAAATAAGGAAAGAAAAGTACTGGAACCAGCCATATGTGCTTCTGCAAACTGTTCCTACAATGTTGATGCGGTAGTATGAGATGTTTCCTTCACTTGAACTGGGAGATCCAAACCTGCACCAGCATGACAACACCCCTGTCCATCCATCCACCCGTCTACACTTCCTGTTCTCCGCTTATTTGCATGCTGCTAAAATAAAATTGTGTTGGTGTCCACAAACGGTGAGTGTTCGATCCTACGAGTTCCCACTCAGCAGGTGTCTGATTATTCCACATGAATCCGATCAAATAGTTTCCACTCTAAAATGAACTGATTACTTACTGCAGTGTCGAGTGGCTACACACTCATCCTACACAATTAATTATTCACCAGAGGCTCAACAGAGACGCGCAAGACCGAACCAGGTGACGTCTCGTTTATAATTTATGTGCAGGGATAATTAATTACACCAGCAAAATAATTCCTCTGGAGCTGCTTGTGTCCCGGAGGACCACGGACCAGTATTTAACGGGAGAACGTGTCCACACTATTGTATTTACATTGAATACGTATTTTAAATGTTTTGCCTTGATTACTTACTAAAAAAAACAAACAGATGAATAGTTTCTATAAATTGCTCAATCAGTTAGTTAGATGACTTGATTAATGATCCCAAACTGCTTAATTAGTTGCCTTGAACAGTTTGATGGTACCATGAATTAAACTGCTTAACGATACAAATAAATGCCTAAAATGTTACTCTGAATTGGTCAATTCCATCTTTTCTACAAAGGACTATATTAACTATAATGAGTGTGCCTTCATTTTGTTGCTAAAGTCCACATGAACTAGAGGAACAATCAGCTACCGCGGCCCGACCGCTCGATCGGTCACCCCAGACTGACTGCTTAGAAGTCACCTCAGACCCCGGACTGCTCGATCAGTTACCTCAGACAGTTCGATCGAGTACCCTGAGTACTTTTGCTTGATCAGTCACTCCTGACTGTTTGGTGATATATACCAGCGCTCTTGCTTGATCAGTTACTCCAGAAAGTTTGATCGATTACCCCAGACCTCTTGTTTGACAGTTTGATCAGATACCCAGACTGCTCTAAACATTGCCAGCTCAGAACTCATTTACCCCGAATTCTAAAGTGTTTAATCAGCTAGCAGAGACTGCGTGATCCGTTACCCCAGAGACCCCAAACTGCCTGCTTCATCAGTTACCCTAAATGATCTGATTGGCTGCGCTGGACTGCTGGATTGGTTACTCCACCCTGCTCGATCCGTTACCCCAGATTGTGTTGTTACCCAAGACTGTTTGGTTTGTTACCCCAATCTGCTTCATTTATTATCTGTAATCACTCAGTATATGTATAATCTAAGAGATCAGCCTTCCAGGAATACACACACTGTATTACTCACACAGGAATAAATCATAATGAGGACATGAAGTCGTAACAATAACATCATGCAGGTCATGCAGCACTCGGGTCTTCCATGTCCAGTCTGAGTCACACACTCACAGTGTGTGTGTGTGTGTGTGTGTGCGCGTCAGTGTGAGTGTGTGAGACTGGAGCTGGAGTTCAGGCAAAGGTCGAACCAGAAGACATGCATTTTACTCACGCTCTCGGTTCAAAGCCCTAACACACTCCTACTGTGAGTCTGTGCTGCTTGGATGGCGTGTGTGTGTGTGTGTGTCTGTGAGAGTGAGAGTGTGTGTTCTCTCACCGTGAGTGCTCGGGGATCCAGCCCCTTGTGCGTGCTCTCTGAATGTCGTTTGAGAGCTCAGTGGAGGTGTAGCTCGAGCTCGCTGCGTTGTGCGTTGTGTGTCGCTTGGAGCTGTTCGCCAAGTACCTGCGCCGTGGGAGTGAAGGGGAGGGGGCGGGGCAAAGACAGGAAGCAGCACGAATCAGCTCTCTGATTGGCCGCCTCTTCGGCAGGTCCGATTGGAAGACAGGACGTGTCCTTAGCGTTTTTTGTTTTTCGGGCGCTTACTGTCGCTGATATTATGCAAAGCTTGGGTCAGAAGCAAAGCCGGTTCTGTTGTTTGATTGAGTTTTTAGCAACAGAGGTTTTTTTTTTTTTTTTTTTTAGGAGAATTTCGAATTTTGAAAATCAGATTTTACAACAAGCTAGAACTCGATAGGAATTAGAGCGAATTAGAGACAAGCGAGAGAAAGAGACAGAATGAAAGAAAGGGGGGAAAAGAATAGGAAAGGGAATGGCGCCCCCAATTGCAGAAAGCAGTGCTGCAGCCTTTAGTACACACCCTGCACCCGACGACACCCAGCACAGCGAGCAGCTCTCACACACACACACACACACACACACACACACACACACACACACACAAGCAGCAGAGAAGCGCTGTAAGCCACAAGGGCGCACACACAGCTCCAAAACACTACAACTCTCCCACACACACACACACACACACACACACCACACACACACACACACACACACACACACACACACACACTGTCCACACTGTCCACACTGTCCACACTGTCCACACTTCACCACTTTCAGTTCATGTATGAAAATCTGATTGCAGCTACGATCCGATTATATTGTCTATTTCCTGGAAGCTCTCTAAATGTGTACATTTCCTCCTCCATCTTTCTTCTCGTACACTATGTGGACAAAAGTTTGTGGACACCCGAGCACAAGATTGGTATGTGCAGGCTAATCATGATCTCCCACTCCAAACCATGGAAAGCAGATCTTCATGGAGCTGGCTTTGTGCACAGGAGAGCATAGTCACTGCTGAAGACAGGTTTGGGTCTCCTAATTCAAGTGTAGACTTTCTATAGAAATGTGTCCAACCTTCTCTGGCACTTTGAGGAAGAACCACAAACGGCTAGAAAAGTCAGGTGTCCCAATACTTTTGTCAATACAGTGTGAATCGATTGAGGAGAAAGAGAATGCAGGAATATCGACATGGTGCACATACACATGACAAATACTCCAAAGGGAGCGTTGTGAAAAGTAGTGCCGTGTGTCACTCGGGTTACTCGAGTGACACACGGCTCGTCCTACGGAGCTCAGGGACACGATTCAACACTTTCATCATTATTTAATAAAAAAATTAATAAAAAAAGAATTAACTAAACTGCTAAAAAAAAAAATTATAAAAAAATATTCATGTGCATAAAATGTACTTTTTACTGAATTAAAAAATATATATAAAATATTTAATAGAAATTTTATTAAAATATTTTATAAGAATTGTATAATATAATTAACCCTACATAAACCCAAAGATAAAAAAAAAAAAATACTAATAAAAAAAAATGCTAATAAATAAATAATTAAATCAGTATAAAATGTAAATTCAAGCATAACTTTTTTAAATTGTTGCCATTCCTTCGGTCAAAAAGTTTAAACTTGTAAAGCGAAAAGTTTTTTATTTTAATTAAATGAATAGATTTGACTCTAGGGAATCGTGTCCCGACATGCAGATTTGCAGCCACAATTTTGGAGCAACAGCGCATGATTTTACACACACACACACACACACACACACACACACACACACACACACACACACACACACACACACACACAGCTCACCTCTGCACTGCCTCTGGGTCGGGCTCTCCGTCTGACCCCTCCTCATCCACCGGAGCGACGGCTGGAATCGGATGCTGAAGAAAAACGTAAATAAAACCCGCGTTGCTGTGGTAACGTACCAACACGACACTTTACATCAAACTTTGGCTTCCTTGTGTACATGTGCTTTTAAATCGCTTTAGTAAATAACTATTAAAGAAATCTTACACCACTCTCAAAAATCTCTATTTCTCCCAGACAAATGAAGCACCTGTACAAAACCCTGGCATGCACTTCCTCAAACAATTCCTGAGCAGGTGCACCCCTTTTGATGTCTCTGCCCTCATGAATATTTATGAGACCGACTCGAAATTTGTATTCCACACTAATTTTACTATTGAACAAAAAAATAAAAAATTTAATTAAATTCGAAATGACATGGCAGTGGATTAAGAGGTTTGTGCTGTATTTGTGAGGCAATACACACACACACACACACACACACACACACACACACACACACACACACTTACAGGGCTGGTGACGAGCGGTGACTGGCCCCGTGGTCTCTTGAGCATCTGCTGTGCGTGAAGCTGGATGTTCGCTCCTCCGTCTGAAGCCCTGCGACCCAGCGGACCCATCCCGTTCAACAGCTGCAGAGTCGGGGGCTGAAGCAGGGACTGCTCCTACACACACACACACACACACACACACACACACACACACACACACACACACACACACACACACACCAGAAAATAATCCATTTATAGGCATCAAGAATGTTTAAAAGAAATTGCAACCACACACACACACACACACACACACACACACACACACACACACACACACACACACACACACACACACACACTACCTTGTACTCGAGCTGCTGTGTGGGCTGCAGGCTCTGGGTGGGCATGAAAGTAGGCGTGTGCATGATTGTTGGGGGCATTTGGGGGAACGGCGCCTGAGGAGGGGCACGCACAAACCCTGGTGGCAACTTCAGCTCCTCCTGCATCATGTCAGTCCTAAAACACACAAACACACAGTCACTATTATTACTATTACTACGAGTCCTTTAATTTATTTATTGACATTTATTTATGCATTTATTCTTTATGTAGATATGCATATAACGATGTTGCAGGTGAATTCGAATCAGGGCTCCTACGCAGTTTCCATTTCAAACTCCACACTTTTCCAGACTCAAGATCATATTTACCATCTGAAATAATTGTAATAAATCTCTACATGCGTTACGTTACAAATCTCTGATGTATGTCAGGAGTCAGAATCTCTAATGTTTTCCATGTGTTTACGCCCACGATCGCAGTGCGTACTGTCACGGCAACCGCTGCCTCACGTGACAACCGTTACAGCTGTGCAGATCCGGTATGATCCGGTTTAGACCGTGTCCACACTAATACGTTTTTCGCTTGAATACGCTTATTTTTTTCTATGTTTCAATCCTCCGTCCACATCGAGACTGAAAACTCTTTCGAAAACGCATTTCCAGTCATCACCTGGGGTCCGGCACGCCGACAGTGTGGCGTCTCATAGACAGATAGCGAGCCATCGCCTCTGGACTAGGCTCCTCCCCTTCATCACTGTCCAACGCCATTGTCCCGTCAGGCTGTGGGTGAACACACACACACACACACACACATACACACACACACACACACGGATAAACATGTTAGCGGGTTGAAGTAAACAGCAGGGTGGAGGAGGTTTCGCAAGCAGCAACACTCACCTCCACAATCTGGTTCTCTGGATTTATAAGCTGGACGTGAGGAACAGTCATGCTAATGGCATTAGCTTGATCCTAAGGAGGAAGAGGAGGGAAGAAAATGTCAATAAAAGACACAGTAGACTGAAATTATCTCAAATTCTCCCAACATAAAGAATGTAAGACTCCATATTTGGACTGAAGTGTAAAGTATTCATTATGAAATGCTAATTAGCTACTTTATAAACACCTTATGTGTTTGGCCTTATGGAAGTCGATTACTGTTAGATTTAGGATCCATGGTAAAAATGTGCTCTTCAGGACCAGAGTTATTCGTTTACTAATAATAAAAGTATATTTTAATTCTGCTGCGCTTCCCGAGCTGCAGCTCGAAAAAGCGGAGATCAAAAGCCGCTTTGAGGGCGGCATGAATATTCATCGCCAGGGGAGAGATCTGCATATGTATGAAGGCGGCCCTGTCGAGATGAATATTCATGAGACTGGCTCTTGAAACAATCCATTAGGCCCGATGTCGCACCGTGGAGCGCACCTGCACAGCGTTGAGGGGGTAGCTGATGGGGCGAGGGGTGGAGGGTGGAGCCACGCGCAACGTTTTGTGCCTCTTGAGTCTGTCCAACAGCAGGCTGTAGATGGCGCTGTAGTGATCGTATGCGTCCGTGTGCAATGACTAAATGATTGGGGTTTGGAGAGAGACGTAAATGTGTTACATTACGATTTCAATTTCATTTAACTTTAAATATAAGTTAATGTTGATGGATAATAAAGTTAATAACTTAATAAAGAAATTCCAGAACCGGCTGCATAAAAAACTAGAACCCGTGTGTGTACCTGTAAAGTGCGCTCTCGGTCCAGTCCCATGTCAGACATGGCCATGAGGACCTGCTCGTTAATCAGCTCAGTCTCCCTTTCAGTCTTCACCTGCTCACACTCGGCTATCAACTTACACACACACACACACACACACACACACACACACACACACACACACACACACACACACACACACACACACACACACACACACACACACACACACAGAATTTCACATATACAAACATACAAACACTATCTGCACAAAAGTATTGGGACACCAGACTCTTGCAGCCATGTGGTCCTTCCACAAACAGTAACCTAAAATAAGCTGGTATTGTACAGGACATCTCTGGATGCAGTACATTTTCCCGTTGAGGAGACGTAGGACACCCAAACTTGTTCCAGCATAAGGATCTTCTTTACATTGGTTGGAGTTAAAGATCCTCTGCTACAGAGATCCAAAACACTATTCACCAACTTCAAAACCTGATCTTACTAACACCCCTAATGGTTAAATCTCCACAAGCATACTCTGAAATCTAGTGGAACATCTCCATGAAAGATGGAATGAGATGTTCAAAAAGAACAATCTTGTGCTCAGGTGTCCACAAACTTTTGGCCTTATATTGTGTGTAGAATTTGAACTTTAGTTCATTACTTGTGTCCCTTAATGCAAAAGATTCTCTGTGCAAGATGTCAAATTGTCTTTTAAACCTAGTGTGTGTGTGTGTGTGTGTCTCACCCTGTCAAAATCAGGATCTGGGTCTCCCTGTCTCATCCACTTGTTCTTGCAGATCTGCTCCATGGTGAGTCTGCGGCTCGGCTCCAATACTAACATATGCCTTATTAGATACTCGCAGTCTGGATCACACACACACACACACACACACACACACACACACACACACACACACACACACACACACACACACTTTCAGAGGAAATAGTAGAACTAAGGCCATGTCCACACAAGTAAGTTTTGTTTTGAAAGATCTTTCCATCGCCGTTCTCAGTCAATGAAAACAGAGCTTTTTGAAAACAATCTCTGACGTGGATAAATTTGTAAAACCTGTTTTCAGTGTGGACTGTGGAAAACTAGCCATATGGTTGCACAAGTCAGTGCACTCTTAGACCTGATAAAGGAGGAGGTTTTGGCGTTAGGAAGTGCAACATGCAGGTCCTAGGAGGAGAAGGAGAGGAGGAGAAGGAGAGGATTGGCCAGGCAGTGGGACCGAGCTGGGAAGGATGTGCTGCGAAGATAGAGCAGTAAAGGATGGAGATGTCACACCATGAAGTTATGGGGAAAGAGTAGTGGAAGCCAGGCTGAGAGAAGAGGTGACCTTCTGTGAGCAGCAGTATGGTTTCATGACGAAGAAGAGCACCACAGACGTCTTATTTGCTTTGAGAATGTTGATGAAGAAGTATAGAGAAGGTCAGAAGAAGTTGCAAAAGTGAGTGAGTGAGAGTGTGTTGGAGAAGTGAAGAAAAGAGTGCAGGCAGGGTGGAGTGGGTGGAGAAGAGTGATAGCAGGAGTGATTTGTGATAGAAGAGTATCTGTGAGAGTGAAAGGGAAAGTTTATAGGACTGTGGTGAGACCTGAGATGTTGTATGGATTAGAGACAGTGGCATTGAGTAGAAGACAGGAGGTGGAGCTGGAGGTAGCAGAGCTGAAGATGTTGAGATGTTCGTTGGGAGTGACGACGATGGACAGGATTAGAAATGAGTTTATTAGAGGGACAGCGCATGTAGGACGTTTTGGAGACAAGGTGAGGGAGGTGAGATTGAGATGGTTTGGACATGTGATGAGGAAGATTAAAGCGTTGTGTGACTGGGCAGAGGAGGGACGTGAGCGTTTACAAACATTTCAGCGTGGATGAGCAACTTTTGAGAAACGTTTGAAAACGGAAGTGTGGACGCAAATCATTTCAAGACGAAGATGCTCTTTTCAAATTTGACAAACATCTGAGGTAAAAATCGATTCCCCTGATGAATTTTTATTGTTAGTTTGTGTTTAAATCACTTAATGGCCAAGTTTTAACTCAATAACGTGTACATTAATACTGAAGAAGTGAACATTCCTGAGAGTTTTGTATCATTTTCCTGTCACTCTACCGTTATGTTGTGTTTAGCTCCATGCTAGCTGGCTAAAAGTGACAAATATCTGAGGTAAAGTCTCCGTATGACAGAAATGACCATTTTAAAACAGCTAGCATGAAGCCGATGTGCTTCAGGACAATGTAAAGGTAGCATGACCTCGGAAATGAAATTAAACTGCCTAGACCTTGAGGAGACGTTTATACAGGGAGCGTAAAGGCATGAAACGTTCTCCTCAGACGTGTTGGTCGTTTGCTAAGAAGGTAAAAGGATCATGTGTACCTGTGGACATGAAGAACGGGATACGGAACTTGCCGCTGAGAACACGGGCTCGCAGGTTCTGCAGGGTGCTGCCATCGAACGGGAGAGCACCACACACAAGTACGTACAGCACCACACCCAGGCTCTGCACACACACACACACACACACACACGGGTCAGTTAGGTGACCAAGCAAAATACTGGAAACTGTCTGCATGGTGTGCATGTGTGTGTGTGTGTGTGTGTGTGTGTGTGTGTGTGTGTGTGCGCGTGTGTGTGTGTGTGTGTGTGCGTGTGTGTGTGCATGTGTGTGTGTGTGTGTGTGTGTGCATGTGTGTGTGTGTGTGCATGTGTGTGTTACCCAGATATCCACTTTGGGACCGTCATATTCTTTGCCCTCAAACAGCTCTGGAGCTGCATATGGTGGACTTCCACACCAGGTCTTCAACAACTGTCCCCGAGAGAACAGATTACTGAAGCCAAAGTCTATGGAGAGAGAGAAAGATAGAAAGTTGTGTATTTAATACTTCTCATTCATCTTAAGGGCCATCATTATCTTCCTCTCTTTTCCAACCCCCCCCCCCCCTCCACCCCATGTTCTGCACTTGAATGTAATCTGTACTTTCCACGCCATCCCCATGTCATCAACCCCCCCCCCATCTACAGCATTTAGTAGACGCCCTTGTCCAGAGCGATGTACAAAAGTGCTTCGAGTATCTACTCCTCGTGTCCCTCTGACCTGCGATTTTGATGTTGAGGTTGTGATCCAGCAGCAGGTTTTCAGCCTTCAGGTCTCTGTGGACGATGTTTCTGCAGTGACAGAAGTGGACGGCCGCCACGATCTGTTTAAACTTTCGCCGTGCGTCTTTTTCTGCCATGCGCCCGTGAGCCACCAGGTGATCTAATCACACACACACACACACACACACACACACACACACACACACACACACACACACACACACACACACACCCACCTTTAATGCCACGGAGCTCATGCAGACTGGCGTTTTTCATCCACGGACCTCTGGTCGGTCCCAAAACCACTTCAGTACCGTACGAAACATACGAGGTGGTATCAAAAAGTTTCAAGTCTAGTTTTGGTAGCACGAGGCTGCACAGTCACAGGGAGCACCGATCTTCATAAGTCAGTGCACCAAACGACATGGTCATGTGTACTTCGAGAGCTGTGCAACTGGTCACGTGCGTTACCACGTCTGCTGTTCTGAGCACGTGCGCACCCTGTCACCGAGCTCCTCATACGCTAAGAGCTAAGAGTTTCTCGCCGGAAATGACGTGATCTTGATTCCGCCCCCGGATTCGGCTCCTGCGGACTTCACCCTCTTCCCGGAGATGAAGCTCAAAGCTCGCTGTTTTTACACCGTTGTGGAGATCCGCTTTGAAAAGACGACTTCCAGGACACGTTCCAGAAGTGGCACGCAGGGGGCGCTGTTTCACTGTGCAAGGGGACTATTTTGAAGGTGAAAGTGTGTGAACGTAGATAAATACAGTACTTTTTCTCGAAACTTTTTGATCCCACCTCGTACAAGCAGGAGGTGCACGATCTACACGTTCTGTCTGAAACTGGAACACTCACCGAATATCTCTCCACCACTGGCGTACTCTGTTACTAAATAAATCATCCTCTCGGTCTCCATTACCTGGATTGGAGAAGCACAAAACACACGCGAGTTTCATCTCGTTCACACTGGATTTGTATGTATTTTCTATGCATTTTGTTTTTCCCATAAATCTATGAGATACAGCTGGAAAATGACTGACAGCTGTGATGAACCAGTGGCACACAAGAGATTAGAAAAAAGGAGGCGGGACCTGGTAGAGGCGAATGATGTGCGGGTGTCGCAGCATCTTCATGATCTGCACCTCCCTGAAGATCTTCTTCAGGTTGTCGTCATCCAGCTGCGTCTTGTCCACGATTTTAATCGCCACCTGAGGCAGAGCGAAAGAACGAGAGATAAGATTACACTGATGTTCAACTTCTCTTAGAAACAAAATCAAGAAATCTAAAAAAAAAAAAAATCTAAACAATTCCTGACGCGGGGAATCTGGAGGATCAGCAGACTTGCCACCGCCTGCAAGCAGCTCCTGACTTGTCAACACTGCTGACAACAAGATTTTTGGTTCTGAATTCCAGGACGGAACATCACGCTAAGAACGTTCCTCAGCGACCACGAGTACCACCAGTGTTTATTATTAGCACGCGCCAGCATCCCCGCGTGTTCTCACGCGCCCACCGGAGGAACTGATATCATCACGTAGCTTCTGGGACCAACATCTGGACACAAACATACCAGTATGGCACACGGTACAGATGGAATGTATGATAGGTGTGTGAGGTGTGTGTGTGTGTGTGTGATTGAGTAAAAGAAACCAAAAGAATGTCAGATTCCAGGAATCGGAAGCGGTAAGATCTAAGGCGCGACGCAGTTTTCCGCAATTTTCCCGTTTCCGATGTTAAACTATCGGTCACGCCAAAGCGTCGTCATGGAAACTGTGCAAGGAAAATAAGATTTGTTTGAAAGGAATGTGCTGAGAGATCATACAGAGATTATGGGATATAAATATCCCCACCGGATCACCGAGTACGTTTGATTATTTTGTGCTTAAATCCGTAATTTAATCCTGATTCAGCAAGATTGTAAAATAGTTGAACGACATTTATTTTATGAGGCCGTGTGCAGCACAATTTTCTGTTTCCTTAAATTCTATTTCTCGTCCGTGATTTGTGAGTGAACCCATACAAATTGACAATCTCAAGCCAAAAGTATTGGGACACCCAGTTTTCGGTTAAGACGAAAGGTGGATACGGTGAAGTGGGACGTCACATGAACAAAACCAGTGGAAACCGCCACTTTAATCCATCAAAGAATTCCAATCACATCACTGCCAACTAGAAACATGATCCCAGAACTTTCTGGTTGGTACCTAGGGTACCTTCATAGAACAAAAGTGCCCCATTAATCACTGAATGCAGTTATTATTATTATTATTATTATTAGTGGCAACGCCGCAGAGCTTTTATAAGATCACACAGATGCAGCACACACAGGCTAGTACCATCTGGACATGCTAGCAGTCGTACACCCCTGATGGTGCACGTGGGCGACACACACACACACACACACACACACGCACACACACACGCACACACACACGCACACACACACGCACACACACACGCACACACACACGCACACACACACACAGGGCTTTCCCCAGGACTGTCATCGATGTTCTTGTCTGTGCTGTACAATTTGGCGTGTGGATCTAGATAATGTGCGATAACAGACTGGTCGAATAAACGAGTGTGTGTACGTGTGTGTGTGTGTGTTCCATATTCAATGGAACAGCGTGTCTGATGACGTCTTGTCAGAATGTTCAGAAGAACAGCAGCCGATGGAAATGCATGATGAGCGAGAGTAGGGGGGCGAGGACTTAGTAATTAGTAGTGTATCCATGACTCACTCACACACACACACTCACACACACACACACACACACACACACAGCGTCCAGGATGCTTAAGGGGGGAAAAAGTGCAACATTACGCAACAATTGATCCCATCAAATCACACACCCCTAACAGAGCACACACTGTGCCTCTCAGCCTGTACGTGTGTGTGTGTGTGTGTGTGTGTGTGGAGTCCGTGATGACATACCCAGTTTCCAGTGTGTTATTCACACGTGTGAAAAGTCCGAGTTGCGAGTGCAGACCCGCTGACAGGTGAGGAAAAGAAACCGATGCGAACGCTGTAACAGGTGATACTTTGTGCGCGCGTGCGTTGTACCCTGTTAATCCCATGTTTCCAATAAGCAGTTTTCCATTTATCAGGTTTTCAGTTTTCTAAGAACACACTGCTGCCAGACAGTCAAATTCAGAAGTATTGGCACCCTGTGCTTAAAGGGGAAACGGGCCGTCACAAAAAAACGTCCAGGGGTGCCAATATTTCTGACACAAACGATACACATCATCAGATTGATTCAATCCCCTCAGTGTGCGGTGCTTCCCCTCAAACACAACACGTGGTAGAACTTCTAAATAATTTTTTCATTGCTCTGGAAATCAAACATGGCCGATCGTGTGGGAAAAGTTTGAAGCAGCACATTTGGCTGTGAAAAGAAAGTGTCCCAATACTTTTGGCCATGTTCAAATATATAAATAATGATTTGATCTCCTGCTGATTTTGAGCAGATTATAATATAAATATATATGTGTGTGTGTGTGTGTTTAAAACTGAAATGCAAAGTAACAGATGTGGAAAATGAAACGCGTCTGAACACGGCCCGTGGTCTTCATGACCTTTACGGATCGTCACAGAGTCCGGCGCACGGATAAAAAGGAACCGTGAGTGGATTTGGGGAGATTAGACGTCTGACCGAGCGCATGACGTCTGCGTCTGCTCCCGCGGGGAACCAGACCGGGCCGTGCGGGCGTGACGGAAAACCGCGCGCTGTTACGCAAACGTGTTACTGAAGGTGTTATTAGCGAGGACTTTGGAAGTAATGAGTGTTTAAGAGTCTGGTGTTAGAGAAGCATGTAACGTGTGCGTGCGTGCGTGCGTGCGCACGTGTAAAATGTTGAAAGGAAACCCCCCCCAGCAAGGATTTTTTTTGTGCCATCGGTTTCCGCAATGCTCGAGCGGAAATCCCAGGAAACTGTTCAGATGCAGCAAAGCTCCGTGTGTGTGTGTGTGTGTGTGTGTGTGTGTGTGTGTGTGTGGGAGACGCTCTGTTACGCAACCTAAAGAATACAGAACGCACATTATAGGTGAAAGTGAATGAACTCGGTGCTCCGGAGCTGAAGCCCTGCGGCGCTGCAGTATCGTCTGCACACAGCCTGAGCCTCGTCTTTAAACGCTAATAAAGCGCACACACACACACACACACCACACACACACACACACACACACACACACACACACACACACACACACACACACACACACACACACACACACACAAACGGGACACGTGGTATCGCTCGTTCACGTCGACGGCTTTGCGACTGGCACTCGAATTACACGTGAAAACGTGTCCGAGAACATGAAGAGAAACTGTAGTGTTTGTGTGTCTGAACGTAGCTCACTTCAGCGAGCACAGAGAAACGACAAGATCGTGTTTTTATACACACACGCGCTGGTCAGACGTCTTTACGCTCGCGCTGGAGTCAAACAGAGGAGACCATTCTCTTACGACGGTCCTACGACGACTAATCGCTTCTGACTTTTTACACGTGACGTTCAGGAAGCCTGACGTGTAAAGACAGAGTACGATCACACGTTTTATATCTCAGCATGTCGCATTATTGATTTGCTGAGACCGAACGAAGAGCAGAACCTGGGCGAGACCGAACGAAGAGCAGAACCTGGGCGAGACCGAACGAAGAGCAGAACCTGGGCGAGACCGAACGAAGAGCAGAACCTGGGTGAGACCGAACGAAGAGCAGAACCTGGGTGAGACCGAACGAAGAGCAGAACCTGGGCGAGAAAGAACGAAGAGCAGAACCTGGGTGAGACCGAACGAAGAGCAGAACCTGGGCGAGAAAGAACGAAGAGCAGAACCTGGGCGAGAAAGAACGAAGAGCAGAACCTGGGTGAGACCGAACGAAGAGCAGAACCTGGGCGAGAAAGAACGAAGAGCAGAACCTGGGTGAGACCGAACGAAGAGCAGAACCTGGGTGAGACCGAACGAAGAGCAGAACCTGGGCGAGAAAGAGCGAAGAGCAGAACCTGGGCGAAAAAGAGCGAAGAGCAGAACCTGGGTGAGACCGAACGAAGAGCAGAACCTGGGTGAGACCGAACGAAGAGCAGAACCTGGGCGAGACCGAACGAAGAGCAGAACCTGGGCGAGAAAGAACGAAGAGCAGAACCTGGGCGAGAAAGAACGAAGAGCAGAACCTGGGCGAGAAAGAACGAAGAACAGAACCTGGGCGAGACAGAACGAAGAACAGAACCTGGGCGAGACCGAACGAAGAGCAGAACCTGGACAATAGCATGTGAAGTAAAACTGATGATGTAAGCATAATAATCAACAGTATATTCACTTTAATTTCCTCTCAGAGACTCGTTTGTAAGATAAAAACCAAAGAGCTGAAATTTATCTCAATGTCCAACAACGACACAGTAAAATAAAACGCACCCCCAGGAGACACAGTTCCAGGTGAATCAGGTCAAGCGTTCCTTTTCCAGACACTCAGTCATTATGACCATTGGTGTGGATCTCAGTAATCTACTGTAGCTTCTATTTTCGTTACGGTAAACAAAGCAATTGGACCCGAACAAGCTGAAATCCAACACCGTTTTGTCTCGGACACGGAGAACGTTCTCACACTTGAGTTGGAGTTTGTATGGAGATTTCGATATTCGCGTTGCAGAGAAAAGGTTCAGTTAAGATGTAAAGAAAAATTCAAGGTGATCAGTTGATCAAAAGAGAAGATGAAATAAAATATTATAGTTTCAAACCATCAGCCGGATGAGCAGAACCTGATTGAGACCAAACAATAACCAGTCAGTTCCAACCGATCAGAAGAACCCAGCTGTTCCTAAACACAATGGGCACAAGTTCCAAATGAAGAGCAGAACATGACTGTTCCAAATGAAGAGCAGAACCAGCCAGTTCCGAAATAATGAGAAGAATCCGGAAGTTCCAAAGAATCAGCAGGACATGACGGTTCCAACCGATGAGCAGAACCTGACACTTCCAAACAAAAGAGCTGAAACCAATGGAGAACAAACAAAGAGAAGAACCAAACTAATCCAGATGTTAAGCAGAACCTGACGGTGTCACACCACAGACTATAGAACTGGTCAGAGGAGGCACTGGAGATGATGGTTTAGATGTTATGGAATCATCCCCTGAACTGCACAGGGTTGAGGTGGAGTCGTCCCCCAACCCAGAGCAGCTCCAGTTTGGATGGGACGAGACGTTGATGAGAAAACCGAGTTGCACGAATCAGCTGTTTTCACACCGTCAGGTGATTCCCTCGAATCCACTGATCTCTCTGGAGCACTGAGCGTGCCAGCTGCAGGTCTGCCCACCAGAACACCCACTCCAGACAAAAAAACGTACACGCAGTAAGAAAAAGAGAGAGAGAGAGAGAGAGAGAGAGAGAGAGAGAGAGAGAGAGAGACACACACAAAAAGAAAGAGCGACAGAGAGACACAGAGAGAGAGAGAGAGAGAGAGACTCAAAAAGAGAGAGCGACAGAGAGACACAAAGAGAGACACAGAGAGAGAGAGAGAGAGAGAGAGAGAGACACACAGAGAGAGAGAGAGAAAAAGTGAGAGCGACAGAGAGACACAGAGAGAGACAGACAAAAAGAGAGAGCGACAGAGAGACACAGAGAGACACAGAGAGAGAGAGAGAGAGAGAGAGAGAGAGAGACAGACAGAACGAGAGAGATAGAGAGAGTGAGAGAGACACACACAGAGAGAGAGATAGAGAGACAAAAAGAGAGAGCGACAGAGAGACACAGACAGACAGACAGAGAGACACAGAGACAGAGAGAGAGAGAGAGAGAGAGAGAGAGAGAGAGAGAGAGAGAGAGAGAGAGAGAGAAGATACGCAATGACACAAGGAGGTACAGGATCACAATCTCATGATAAAATGCGTTTGGTGCATTTTTCACAGGACACAAGTAACCTAACATTATCAAACAAACACACACACACACACACACACACACACAGGGCCATCATCATCATCATCACTACTCATAACTCTTACATGAATCTACATTCTTATATTCTATAATATATAAAGATCTCAAAGCCCGTGTATGACTCATTACAGACCCGAACATCCTGAAAACCTCCACAAATTCTCACAAATGTTGTTATTTTACACATAATTCAGCTCTAAACTTCATCATTCAACAACTCCGGCTAGTCAACTTCACTTCATCACACTGAGGAGAAGCGCCGGGTTTGTGTCTCTCTACTGTTTATTCCTTCATATTGTTGTAAGTATAATATAATAAAACCCTCACACGGAGTTCGTGTGGAGATTTACACACATTTCGGTGGTATTAGTGCCGCTGACACGCTCGCCTCAGTACCGTTACTTTCTCCAGGCTAAGCGCTAGCGCTTTCTCCGGGGCGACCTAAAAACCGAGCTTCATACCCGGAATACTGTTCCATAAACCCGTGTGAAATATAAATAGATGAATCAAATCCCCCAGTGAATTCACAGCTAAAGCCCGGGCGAGGTGACAGACTGAGGGGAGGGAGAAAAGGGGCTCGGAGCGCGCTAGCTGCGTTTAGCTTAGCACAGAAAGGAGCTACACAACAACACTGGCCCCGCAGGCCCATTGGCTGAATCCCAAACCGCTCCTTATTGGACATCAAGCGCACTACGTAGCGCGCAGTAAGGCGCACCGGGTGAACCCTGTGTAGGCGCCTATGTAGAGGGATTCGCCTGCGTTTGGGACGCGGAGATTAATCTCAGCCTCAGCGCTGATCTTCTTTTTTTTTAAATTTTCTTCGGGGTTTTTTTTGTTACAGCGGAGAAAGAGAAAGGTGACAGCCAGGGAAGGTGGACGGTGAGGCTTCCGGTAGGAGCCTGGGCCTCACCTTGGCTTTGGTGATGACGTGCGTGGCGAGTTTCACGACGGCGAAATTGCCCTTGCCGATGGTCCGTTCCAGCTCGTAGTAGCCCACTCGAGCTGGGGCGGCCTGCCGACCGCGGGGTGCCCGGGGCCCGACATACACGACGCGCTCTGTCCTACTCGGCCCTGGTGCTCGATGGCGGAGCTCGGCGGTGCTCTGTTCGCCGGGCACATGGACGCGGCGTTGCGGGCAGAGTGCGAAATCGCGGCCGCGGCGGACGCACCAACAGCAGCTCCGCTTGGCACGGCCGCCATCTTCTCTCTCTCGCGCTCGCGCTCTCGCGCTCTCTCTGCGGGGAAAAAGCTACTGAGCGGCGTTGCGGCGGCGCGCGACACCAGGACACGCCCCCGCCGTGCGTCACTCGGCTCAGTCTCCCCGCCCTCTCCGTGCGTCACACCGCACGCCCCGCCTCTCCTCTTCCCCACAAGCACCCGCGCGTGAACATGTCGTTATAACAACCGTTCGCGTAAACGATGACTTCATCGCCATCGGCTCCGCCCATCCCCACCACCCCTCCTCCTCCTCCTCCTCCTCTTCCCGCGCGCGCTCATGGGATTCCGGTCGCTATAACGACCGAAGCGATACCTCGCGTCACTGCGCGAGCGTTGCGTTGCGGCGCGTCAATTTCGAGCCGCATCTAATTATCGCGAAAAAAAAAACATTTACATAAAATTAAAAAAAATGAAAAGAAAACGAAAGATTATGTTTTTAATCGTGAAATTGTGTGGAAAAAAAGGTTTTGCCATGACAACGCCAAAGATTTGTAGGTTATGCAAAACTCGCGAGTTCTCGCTCTGCACGCGCTCCACGATCCTCCACCGTGCACGAGCGGGTGTGTGGCAGCTTCCTGTGGGTTCCTCAGGGTTCTCGTGTGGTAAAAGTGTGCGAAGTGCCATGAGATGTACGACTTTCTCTGGACCGGATCTTCACCATGGAGATGATGCTGATGATGAGGTGAACATACGCATGATGATCAGAACTCTTTAAAATGCTTTTAATCCCCATGACGATAAGATCAGCCCATGAATAGCTTTGATAGAGAATAATAGGGTCTATGAATATGCATGAGATGTAAAATGGGAACGCCTCCACATGCCCCGCCCAACTGTAATAATCTAGCAGCAATATTCCTTTATTTACCACAAGGTTGTTTTTATACATGATTCAGGTGATACAGTATCTCTGTTATTTATTGTCACGTCATACACGTGGAACGTGAAGTTGTTGGTATCATCTATGGGAGAATATGAATGTTAGTCTTGATGTCACCATGGGAAAGATATTTGTGACGTTAACTATGGGAGAAGATCAACTGAGAGAGAAAATGAGCATTGATGTCACCTATGGGAGAAGATGACCAATGAGAGAAGATGAATGTTGATGTCACCTATAGAAAAAGATGAGCGTTGATGTTGATGTCACTTATGGGAGAAGATTAGCATTGATGTTGATGTTACCTATCCAAGAAGTTGGCGTTGATGTTGATGTCACCTATGAGAAAAGATGAGCGTTGATGTTGATGTCACTTATGGGAGAAGATCAACTTTGAGAGGAGATGAGTATTGATGTCACCTATGGGAGAAGATGAGCGTTGATGTTGATAAGAGAAGATGAGTGTACAGGAGAAGATGCACACTATGCATAATGTATAATCACTGGTGTGATCACAGCCATGACCACATTTCTAATAAACCTGCGTCATTAAAAAAACTACCTTACGCAAGGCGATCCCTGTCTGTCTGTTTGAAGCCCACGTTCAGGAACTGTCTGTTTACGTTCTGAACCTCGAAGGAAGACACGGCTTTTTTTTATTTATATGTTAATAGTCCTTTGGATTGATCAGACCAAAGGACACTTTCTACTGATCTAATGTCCATTCATTGTGTTTCTCAGACTAAGAAAATCTCTTCTGCTTGTTGTTCTTCTGAAGTAATTTGTTTCTGAACAAACAGTGAAAGTTGAAATATTCCTGCCATTTAGACTTCGAGAAACATTTATTTAAATCTGCAGTTTCTGAGGCTCGTAATTCATATAAATTTATCTTGTGCAGCAGAGGTAGTTCTTGGTCTTCTTTTCCTGGAACGGTCCTCATGAGAGCCCGTTTCATCATAGCATTCATCATCAGCACATTCAGAATTCAATAAAATGTCACAAATGCATTCCTGAAGGGAATCAATGCTTACGTTTATCACGTGTTTATTTATAGTTTGGATGACTTCAGTATTAATGTACAATGTTGAAAAGAATACAAATAAAGAAAAGAAACTGATGAAAAAGGTGTCCAAACTTTTGACTGTTTGTACTGGACTTGCTTTTAAATAATTACATGTATTAAATTATATTATTTTTGGTCGAATTCTTTTTTTTTATTCATTTCAGGGCTTTTGATCATTTATATGTTTAGTTCCACCATTTAAGGCTAAATATTAATGCTGGAGAAGCCGAGCGGTAGCCACAGTGGAGATTCATTAGAAAATACCGACATCTAGTGGCTAGATAGGGAATTTGCTATTCTTGCCTTCACCAGTGTTAAAATGATTTTAATACGAAAAATAAAATGAATCAAACTATTAACATATAAATAAAAAAAATTCACATATTAATACATTCACTGAATACTAATATATAAATAATTAAAATTTCATTTATAATTAAAAAGGTCTGAAATTTATACAACAATTTTTACAACGATTATTTAAATATGTGCTCAAATAATAAATACAAGTATAAATATATAAAATACATTAAATATCTAAACATTTATATTAAATATGGGAACAATTTTATTGTACTTATATTTCTTTTCAGACCATCATCGCATTTTTTGAAGTAGCGCTCCGAATTATAATTATTATTGACATGTCCATCATTAAATCAGAGTGCTCCTGGTCCACGAGGAGACGCGATAAAAATCAGCCAATTACAATGCGCAGACGGGATTCGTTAGCCAATCAGAGTACGCAAGAAGGCGGGATCTTTGCGCTGCTGTGTTTGTGAGTGTTGGATCGTTGTTGTCCACGCGGGGGCGCTGTTGAGTTACCTGGCTTGAACTCGGCGTGTAAACATCTCGATGTTCGGGTGGATGTTCTGCAGGAGGAGGCGGAAGGGACGTGGACGCTGCGGACGGTGAACGCGTGAAGACGTATTTCTCCGCGAAGACGGATGTGGAAGCACGTTTACCAGCGACGTGCGGCGTGTTTTCGACGCGACAGCAAAAAACACTGGTTGGACTTTAGAGCATGCTAATGCTAACAGCTGGTTAGCATGATATATGGGACAGTAGGAGATCCAGAAACGCAAATTTTTGACTCTTTTGTTTGGGTGGATTTCAATATTTCGTCTGAAGACTGTAAAGTGTCTCTGTGTAGCCGCATTGCTGCCGTTTGATCTTCAACCTTGTCATGATGTTGACTCCAGAAGCTTTCTGTCACGTGACAATTTCTACTTGATTGCTTTTATTTATTAATTTTTTTGTTGTTGCAGATTTTGGATTATTATTATTATTATTATTGTCATCATTATATTTTTCCACCATGCTGTCATTCAAGCTTCTCTGACGCTGGGTGATTGCGTCATCATTACGTCATCCCTCCTCGGTCGTGGGTTCGAGCTGTCAGGCTGATGATCTGTGACTGTTCTGATGAAGCAGAACGAGGCGGCATGGCCGGACGCTGGAAACCCTCACGCTGCTCTTACACACGCTTTGTGTTCGGTTTGTTGTTTGTGTTGACGGTTGAGGTTGTTGAGGTTGTTCAGGGTGGTCCTGGGGATCAAAACGGCTCGACGGCGGTGGTGGTGCAGAAAGATGGACAGTTCGACGCCAATTACTACGACAAAGTGAATGACAATATGCAGATCATCTACACCTTCAACCACACCGTCACGCGTAACAAGGTGAGCTTCAGCCGGTCCTGAAACCACGTCCCCACCGTCTGCTTCTGGAAATATTGTTGTCTTCGGGTTTGACGCTTTTGGTCTGAGAGCGATGGAAAACGTCTTGTCTTTCTCTTTCTACCTTCTTTTCATGCCATTGTTTCACTCACATTCTGTTTCTCCCGTCTTTCTTCTGACCGTGTCTGTATGAGTGAGTAGTGTAACGTGTGTCTTCTGGTCTTGTGTTTTCAGACTGAGGGGGTCCGAGTGTCGGTGAAGCTGCAGTCTGAGAGCACCCAAAGCCCCCTGTTGTTCGTAGTGAGGCAGAAACAGGCCGTGCTCTCCTTCCAAGTGCCACTCATCCTGCGAGGACTGTGAGTATCTGCTCATCTAGTGACCATGACCTTCTTTCTTCTCATCTCCATGTGTAGGGTCTGTTCAGCTCTCGGATATTTTCACATAAATATCTTCTAACACACGAAGCAGTTCATTAAGGTTTCTCAGGGTGCACAGATTTGCTGATTTCAAAGCACATAAAGAGGAAGGTCAAGCAGGAAGTTTCACAAGAAACGAGCTGAACTCTGGATCCTTGATGTGGATTTGAACGTCACACACTGGATTACTAACCAGACACGTGTTTTATTAGAACAGATGACAATAAAATCAGTTCGAAGTTCAACTTGATGGCAAGATGGTTTTAGAGTTTCTGCTGGTTATTATTTGCCTAATGTGGATTAAAGGGGTGTGTGTGTGTGTGTGTGTGTGTGTGTGTGTGTGTGTGTGTGTGTGTGAGAGAAAGAGGCAAATAAAGATCACGTATTATCTGATTCGTGAAGCATTTAGTTCCATATTCTCTCTCTCTCACACACACACACACACACACACACACTCCGATACGCCTGCCTGCACATGGTTGACCTCTTCAGATCACAAGTTTCAGTTCCTCTGTGTGCTCCGGTTAAGATCGTGGAGAATAAACTGCGTCACGTGATCACAGAGTTCAGTACATCTTTACATTTGAATAGGACACTTTAGGGCATGTTTGTCCTTGTGGGCATTATTGGGGATTTTAGATACCCCATGAGGGCACTTGAAGCATTTTTGTGCTACTGTGGGTGACTTTGAGGGTGCACAGATAATAATCTTATGGCACTTTGGAAGACTTTAGGGCACTTGGAAAGCATTTTTAGGCCCCATACGGTGGGCTTTAGGGCAGTCGCATAGACTTTATGGACTAGGAGCAGTTTTGGGGATCCTGTGTGGATAGGGCAGTCTTGGGACACTTAAATAGCTTTATGGCACTTTTGTGCTGCCTTAAAGTCTTTAGGGCACTTCGTAACCTTTAAACAGGTTGTACGGAGACGTTAGGACACCTCACAGTTTTTAGTGCTTCAGGGTTCATTCAGGTTAACTTTGAGGAAAGTTAGAGCACTTCAGGACACTTTGGGAAGCTTTGGTGACACTTCAAAATTATCCCCTTTTTGTAGTTACCAGAGGAAGTACAAGTATACGCAGGTGGGCCGAACTCTGTGCCAGCCCCCAACTGTTGCTCTCTCTGAGACCCAGTTCTTCTACGTGGATGTGTCCACTCTGTCCACCTCCAGCATCCAGTACCAGCTGTGGGTCAGCCGAGTGGAAAGCTTCACACTGCAGTGAGTCTCATCATCGTAATGGATTACTATGCCTTTGGGGCAGTTTATTTATTTATTTTTATACCTTTAGGGTATTTCAGAACGGTTTATTTTACATACTTACCCCATTGTGCTAATTTTATAGGCCTGAGGGGCCTTCCAAGGGCACTTTTAAGCTAGTTGGGGCATCACATTATTGTTTTGAGGGCACTTTTTTGGGTGATACTTTGGGGTGAGGTAACTGTTTTTTTGACCATTTGAGGAACATCAGAACACTTTGAGATATTTTTGTGTAGAATACTGGGGGGCACTGTAGTGAACCTTTCTGCACATTGGGGTCCTTTGAGAGCATATAAGGGCAGGTATATCTAGTGGGTTTAGGGGCACTTTGTTTTGGTTTATTAGGGACCTTTTATTGATTCATTTTCATTTCCTCTACCATCTATCAGCTTGTACTGCCTTCATCCTCTTCCTCATGGTTTAGAAGCTGTATAAACCTG
Organism: Silurus lanzhouensis; assembly: GCA_039877035.1. NCBI lineage: Eukaryota > Metazoa > Chordata > Actinopteri > Siluriformes > Siluridae > Silurus > Silurus lanzhouensis. The sequence continues at coordinate 226,337 of JBCEWE010000281.1, read as the reverse complement.
CCGTGTGACACGTCGTCCACGTTTGTCATTTAAGACTGTTTGATGTTACAATGACCTCGTCCACATGTCATCATCTGGGCGTAATGTTTTATAGCAACGTTGTCTTTTGTTTATTCAGGACAAATAAGAAGTTCAGCTTCAATGCAACTCCGTCTCAACCCCAGGTTTGTAATCTCACACACACACACACACACACACACACACACACACACACACTCATTTACATATAGACAAAGCTGCCGGTTTTGTTGACCTGCGCAACCAAATCTGTGTTGTTTTCTTAAAGGAGAAGTGAAATCCATTGTGTAACTTCTTCACTATTATTCCCATTAGAGGAGAAGTGAAAGTTTAATCCACTGTGTAACTTCTTCACTTTGGGGCATTTCAGGGTTATTATTATTTTTTTCCCCATCAGCGCTTCTTGAACTTTTGGTTCATTTCATTTACTGTAAGATTTCTCCTTTTAGGCATTTGTTGAGTCATGACCTGCAGGGTCCCTTTAGAGCACTTTGAACTGTGATTTTGGCCACTTCAGGGCCACTTTGAGGCACATTGCTGCACAGCTAGGCGTAACATTTTGGGGTATTTTTTTTTTTACTGTAAGACATAAGGCCGTTCGGAATATCTGGATCAGTAGTGGGCACATGAGGCACTCTGGAGCCTCTAGACCACTAGGTACATTAAAACCTATTTGAACATTATATTAAAACTGTAGGATATTTTGCTAGGCTCTGGATTAACCTTTACTTTCAATTCCTGAGTCGCTTCAGATTCTCTCAGGGCTCGGGGACCTTTAGGACCTTTAGGGCACTTTGGCGCTTACTTATTGTGTCTTACAGCAGTTTATGACCGAACTCTAAGCAGACGTCATTAAATGTTTCACATTAGCCGCAGTAAACAGAGTGACGTGTACATCATCCGGGTAATGTCCAGAAAGGGTGTGTGTGTGTGTGTGTGTGTGTGTGTGTGCGTGTGCGTGCGCATTAATAACAGAACAAGCTAAGGAACTATAAAAGCTTTGTACTGTTTGATAACAGCTGTGTTCTGCTTACTTCTGTGTGTGTGTGTGTGTGTGTGTGTGTGTGTGTGTGTGTGAGAATAGAGATCTGAGACAAACCGGGTGCTTTCTAAGAAAAAATGGCTGAATAGTAGGGCTGCACGATTAATCGAAAAATGAATCACGATCTCGATTCATACATACATTCGATCTTCTTTTTAAATGACGGCGATTCACGTGCATATATAGTATTTCCCTGTATTCAGATGCTGCATTCACGTGTTCACGTATTTACTTACAACAATCTAAGATGCTATATCAGTCAAACTTACTCACACTGTGTAAAACCAAACCCTATTTATTCACCAATCAGACCCGATCGTTTCTCTCCTCCCTCGTCCTTATTTGCGGCGTTCTGCTGTCACTCACGTGACGTGTATCAAAAGCGGCAGACCCGAATACATTGGTGGATTTAGAGCGGTAACATAACTTGGTGGATTTAGAGCGGTAACATAACTTGGTGGATTTAGAGCAGTAACATAACTTGGTGGATTTAGAGCGGTAACATAACTTGGTGGATTTAGAGCGGTAACATAACTTGGTGGATTTAGAGCGGTAACATAACTTGGTGGATTTAGAGCAGTAACATAACTTGGTGGATTTAGAGCGGTAACATAACTTGGTGGATTTAGAGCAGTAACATAACTTGGTGGATTTAGAGCGGTAACATAACTTGGTGGATTTAGAGCGGTAACATTAGTTTCATTCAAAAGAGAGGAAAAAATGAGCGCCAGTTCGGAAATTCCTGGTGGCGACGATGCAGCAACATTGGTAAGGAAAAAAGGAGCACATTGCACCGTGTGGAATTTTTTTTTTGGGTTTAAACCTGACGATGATGCGCAACAAATCGTAATCTGTAAGCAGTGCTTTGGCATTGTGGCAGCCCACAAGGTAACACCACCAATCTCTACAACCACCTCAGACGTCACCACAAAATACAGTACGAGTTAGCCATGAAAGACAAGGGAGCCACACCAAAAAATACCATCCGCCAGACCACACAAACTTCAATAACTCAGACATTACACGGTGCATCCCCATACCACTCAAGTTCCCAGCGGCACAAAGACATAAAACGCCATCGCTTATCACCTAGCTAAAGACATGGCTCCTATAAACACTGTTGAAAACGAGGGATTTAAGGCAATGATAAAGACTTTAGACAAGCGCTACTGTCTGCCCTCTCGCAACTATTTTTCATCCGTTGCGTTGCCAGGTCTTTATACTCAGTGTCGCATGACAGTCGAGAAAGAACTGCAAAATGCAAATTACTTCGCGGCTACATCAGACTTCTGGTCAAGTCGAACTATGGAGCCTTATTTAAAGCGTTCCTCCCTGAAGCCTCAAAGTGTTGATCGCTTAGTGTTCTTGGCCAAGAACCTTTAAAGTTTAAGTTTTAAGGTTGGCCTGTTGGAGTTTACAAAAAGCGCAGGTGCTATTTATTTTAATTATTTTTATTTATCAATGTTAACATTTTATTGTTTGTGTTTAACAGCTTTAAAGTTACTCACCTTAAGGGGTCTAAAACAAAAGAAATAGACTATTTTTTGTTACGTTTAAAACCAGCACTTTATTATAACTGAAAATCCTGTGTAGCACTGTTTTTACTTGAGTGCAATAAATGTTTTGGTTGAAAACATGAGAATCGTGTGAGAGAATCGTGATCTCAATTCCCATGGAGAAAAATTGTGATTCACATTTTAGCAAGAATCGTGAAGCCCTACTGAATGGTTAAAATGTATTCCTCATCAGTACCTGCTTTTAACCAGTAATTGGTTTAATTGACTCTGACTGTAGAATGTGTCAAGACTGGAAATGCGCTCTCTCTCTTACACACACACACACACACACACACACACACGCAGGTCGGATTTTGTCTGTTCTGGTTTTAATGGATAATCATGAAATTATCAAAAAACTCCCCCAATAATCCAGTAGCCTCCAAACCTCAGAATGAAAATTCCTCAATGGGGGAAAAAGTGGCGGCTTTAGGGCTGATTCTGGATCAAAATGCGGTCAGTTTGGTTTTTATTTTTTGGGAGTTATTTGAAGACTGAGCAGTTTTGGGTGAGTAAAGAAGAGAGAAAGATTTGACTTCAACTCTTTTCACTTATTATTTTTTTTTCTTTCCCCTCACAGTTTTTTAAGTACGACTTCCCAGAAGGAGTGGACACGGTCATAGTGAAAGTGAACTCTGAGAAGAACTTCCCATGCTCTGTCATGTCTGTTCAGGATATTCAGGTCTCAAACACACACACACACACACACACACGCACGCACATGCACATCACACAAACACATTTTTTTGTTCCTTCTTTTGTGTGTAAAACAATTTTTTTGTTATGGTTGAATTTTAAAGTTCTGACCTGAACGTTTTTTTTTCTTTCTTTCTTTCCAGTGTCCTGTGTTTGATCTGGACAACAATGTGGCCTTCATCGGAATGTACCAGACCATGACCAAGAAGGCTGCTATTACAGTACAGGTAACTCCATCCATCCATCCATCCAATCCATCCATCCAATCCATCCAATCCATCCATCCATCTGCAGTATACTGAATCTGAATGAAATGTTTAATAATCATGAGTGTTTGTTGATTTTGTTCTGTTTTGCTCAAATGCAGAAGAAGGATTTTCCCAGTAACAGCTTCTACGTGGTGATCGTGGTCAAGACGGAGGATGAGGCGTGCGGCGGGCCGCTCAAGTTCTACCCTCTCTCGCCTGGTGAGCCAATCACAGCCCGGGGCCCTGGAAATACATCCAATCATCATGCACTCTTTTCACTGTTCCACAGTTTCAGCGTCTGCATTAGAAACGATATGAGGGGTGTAACGGTACACGTGTTTATACTCAAGCGTTTCAGTGCAGGGTTTCGGTCCGGCGAACACGTGTACCGACTGCAATCTGTGTACCTGCGTAACGTGGTTACAATCTGAGTTCCCTCACGAACGTATAAAGTAGCCGTTAATTTTGTGTACCGTTTAAACCTTATAAAATACACGAACATCGTTTCATGCGGGATTGTTTTTTTTAGAGTATTACTGAAAAGATCTGTTTATTAACCGATTGTCTGAGAGACGACGTGTTCTAGAGAGCGTAATAATCCAGTTTACAGATCTACAGGTGGACTCAGTCTTTCTTTTTCTTCTTTCCTTTCTTCTCCCTCAGACGAGTTGATGGATCCTGGAAACCGGAGCAAAAGCCTGGACGTGATCGTCTCTCCCGCCATCCACTGTGAGTCGGAGGAGTTTCTTTCGCACGTTAACACGTTATCAAAACATTCGACGCTCGTCAACGCGGTGTGTTTTTGTCCTTCGTGTCGTAGCCGAAGTGTACGTCATGGGAATGCTGTTCTGTCTCGGCATCTTCCTGTTCTTCTACGTGCTGACCTTCTTGTTGGCCTGCATCGAGAACAAGAGGTGCGTATCTGTCTCTGAATGTGTGTGTGTGTGTGTGTGTGTGTGTGTGTGTGTGTGTGTGTGTGTGTGTGTGTGTGTACTGATACATTCAGTTGCGTTTGTATCTCATCTGCTTTGCAGAATGCACAAAAAGAAGGCGGAGCTTCTGAAGCCAGCCGACACGTCCCCGGCCGAGACAGGTAACCAAGCAACCGTCATTGGTTCCACAGCATTCTGAACTTTATCATGATGGAGTAGAACTTACACACACACACACACACACACACACACACACACACACAAATGCATGTCATGTGATCAAGCCTATGCTAATATATAATAGTATCATTTATTGGTCTACAGTTCATCAAGGATTGATTTTTTTTTTCCCCCTTTTATCCCTCCCTGTCTCTCTCTCTCCCTGTCTCTCTCTCTCTCTCTCTCTCTCTCTCTCTCTCTCTCTCTCTCTCTCTCTCTCTCTCTCTCTCTCTTTCTCTCTCTCTCACACTCTCTCCCTCTCTTTCTCTCTCTACTTTTTCGCCTCAGCCTCTCTATTAGGTAAGATGTCTGAATGTGTGTGTTGCTTTGAGTTTAGCTTGTGTGTGTGTGTGTGTGTGTGTGTGTGTTACTAACCTCATTCTCACTGGGAGTGTGTTGCTCTAATGTTTCAGAGCAGCCTGGTGACCAAATTAGAAACTTTTCTATTGTTCTAACACTTTCTACAATCTTGAAGTATAATTAATATTTAATAGAATTATATTATAAATTATATTATATATAATCATTTGTTTCCTTCAGCAAAAGGATTTAAAGACATGCCCACTGTTTATAAAATATATATAGACATTTCATGTGTAGAGCATATTTCTTACAGTGTGTGTGTGTGTGTGTGTGTGTGTGTGTGTGTGTGTGTGTGTGTGTGTGTGTGTGTGTGTGTGTGTGTGTGCACGCTCATCCTGCAGGAAAAACTCCTGCCTCTCCATATGAATACGGTTCATTCGGTGAGTGGTGTGTGTGTGTGTGTGTGTGTGTGTGTGTGTGTGTGTGTGTGTGTGTAATAAACACTAGTTATTCTGTCAATAAATTGTGGTAAACTCACCACTTATTTCTCTTTCTTTTCCTCTCTCCCTCGTTCTCGGCAGCTGATAACGCCAGCACGCTGAGCTCCGAACCCGTGACCGACAGTTTGGCCTCCACTGATGCCAACTATGGATACATGGGTATGAGAATAAAACACACACAACGCAACCATTAAGAAAAAAATATACACCAAATGACCTCTAAACAGACCCCTCCCCCCCCCCCTTTACTGGATATTCTCTGGTCTCTTATTGGTCTGTTTTCACCCTTCAGGAAAGGCGGTTTTCAAGCGTCGGCCAATCAGCACACACCACATAGTGATCCGCTTCGGTGACACGCCCATTCGTTTTTTGCTAAACCGAAAGAGCGCTACAGTACACGCCGAGCTCGGCCAATCACGAGCCGGTCCTCGCTAATCGGCGATGAATGATCTGTAATAATTATTCAGCAATTAGTGGAGAAAGAGAGCTGATTTGATTTGAGAGCATGAGCTGAAAATCGGTTGAGACATACGTGATGATCACACAGTGTCTTGCACAACGTTTTTCTCATTTTCTCTCTTTTTTTGTTAAATCTGCATTTCTTTGCATGCATGTCTGCTCATGACCAAACAAAATGTTTGTTTATGATGCAGGTTATATCAATTTCCAATTAATTACAATAAATTCTCATATATTCCTGGTTTCCAACTTGGAATATTTCCCAAATTCCCCAGATGAAGCTCTAATAGAAAGTTACAGATTGTGAGCATGCAAATTTTGGGAGCGCTTAAAAGGACGATGGGTGTAAATACTTATGCACGGCACTGTCCTCATACTTCCAGTCTGATCACAAGCCGTTATTATGTGTAAAATAGAATTTCTTAGTTCTGTCCATTCTTTGTTCTAATATCCCTGTGTGTGTGTGTGTGTGTGTGTGTGTGTGTGTGTGTGTGTGTGTGTGTGTGTGTGTCTGTCTCAGAGCGCTCATTGGACACAGTGGGGCGCTGCAGACAGGAGTCTCTGAGCTCAGTGGAAGAGGACGAGGACGACTACGACACGCTGGCCGATATCGACTCTGACAAGAACATCGTCCGCACTAAGGTCTGTGTTTCCCCCCAAACTGAAATGAAAGTGTGTGTGTGTGTGTGTGTGTGTGTGTGTGTGTGTGTGTGTGTGTGTGTGTGTGTGTTGAAATGTCTCACACTGTCTCATCATGTCTCCAGAAGTACCTATGTGTCTCTGATCTGGCTCGTAAAGACACACGAGTGCTGAACAAGAAGTACCAGATCTACTTTTGGTGAGCAAACATCCACACACACTTGACCACAACTGACCCACAGACCGGTGCTGGTCCACGGCCTGGGGCTGGGGATTTACAGGATTTAAATATGGTCATAGAATAATGTGTGTGTGTGTGTGTGTGTGTGTGTGTGTGCGCAGGAACATCTCCACCATTGCGGTGTTCTACGCTCTGCCTGTGATCCAGCTCGTGATCACGTATCAGACGGTAAAAATAATGTTGGCTAACTTGTGATCGTGATCTCTCACACGCACACACGCACACGCACACACACACACGCACATGTATGCGCAACAGTCTGTGGGAATGTTTTTTTGTTTGTTTGGTTTTTTTAACAGGTTGTCAACGTAACAGGAAATCAAGACATCTGTTACTACAACTTCCTCTGTGCACATCCTCTAGGAGCTCTGAGGTGTGTGTGTGTGTGAGATCATTTTAGATGTTTAATTTTTCTGATGAACTTTGAGTGTGTTAATTTAAGTAATATGTGTGTGTGTGTGTGTGTGTGTGTGTGTGTGTGTGTGTGTGTGCGTAGCTCCTTCAACAACATCCTGAGTAACCTCGGTTATGTGATGCTCGGGCTGCTCTTCCTGCTCATTGTGCTGCAGAGGGACGTCGTGCACAAGCGTGCACTCATGCGCAGTGATGTCAATGCGCTGGTTAGAACGAACACACACACACACACACACACACATACACACAATGCACTTCTCAAATCAAGAATCGGCCCATAAACTGTACTGATTTGCACAAACATGTTTACAAGGTGTCACATGTGTATGTGTGCGTACATCGTGTCTAACCAATCAACACTGAGCAGTGTCCTTAGCCCCGCCCACAAAGTATGTTTAGTTTTAATGAGCCAGATATTGAATATTGGGGACGGTGCGAGGTATAATAACACCAGTGCTCTGTGTGTGTGTGTGTGTGTGTGTGTGTGTAGGAGTGCGGTATCCCAAAGCACTTTGGTCTGTACTATGCTATGGGTACGGCTCTGATGATGGAGGGTTTGCTGAGTGGCTGTTACCACGTCTGCCCCAACTACACCAACTTCCAATTCGGTATCTCACACACACACACACACACACACACACACACACACACACACACACACACACACACACAGCACCGTGCTCATCATTACAGCCAGCACACCTTAAGTCAACTAATTATTATTATATTTTGTGTTTATTCTCAGACACGTCATTCATGTACATGATCGCGGGTTTGTGTATGCTAAAACTGTACCAGAAGAGACACCCGGACATCAACGCCAGTGCCTACAGCGCCTACGCCTGTCTCGCTGCCGTCATCTTCTTCTCAGTGTTGGGAGTGGTGAGAAACCTCCCTGTGTTCCCCAAAACCTGCTGAACACACAGTTTTATTCCCTACATGCTCGATATAGATGAAGAGATATAGAGATGAAGGAGGAGGCTAAATCTTTTATTTGTGTGTGTGTGTGTGTGTGTGTGTGTGTGTGTGTGTGTGGTGCAGGTGTTTGGAAAAGGGAACACAGTGTTCTGGATCGTCTTCTCAGTGCTGCATATCGTTTTCACATTGTTGCTCAGCACTCAGCTCTACTACATGGGCCGCTGGAGGCTGGGTGAGCGCACGCACGCACACACACACACACACACACACACACACGTGCACACACTCTCACACACGTACACACACTCTCAAACAAGTATCTTCTGTGTGTGTGTGTTTCAGATACAGGGATCGTGCGCAGGATATTTAATGTGATCTACACAGATTGTATACGCCAGTGCAGTGGACCCATGTACATAGTGAGTCTCTCTCTCTCTCTCTCTCTCTCTCTCTCTCCCTCTCCCTCTCTCTCTCACTCACACACACACACACACACACACACACACACACACACACACACACACACCACATCCAGAGAAAAGTGTGTAATGTGTGTTGTCTGTTCTTGAAGGATCGGATGGTGCTACTGGTGATGGGCAACATTGTAAACTGGTCTCTGTAAGTACACACACACACACACACACACTTTCCCATGCATTGTAATGTAGATGGACGAGTGTTGACGTGTGTGTGCGTGTGTGTGCGTGTGTGTAGAGCTGCATATGGTATCATTAAAAAGCCAAATGACTTTGCGTCATACCTGCTGGCCATCGCTATCTGTAACCTGCTGCTGTACTTCGCCTTCTACATCATCATGAAGGTAAAAACACACACACACACACGCACACACACACAGAGAAAGAGCACAATCTATTTATTACACACCTAATAGTTGGTAACATAAGTTTATATACGATTTTTATGTAGCTGCTCCTCTAACCTGTGTGTGTGTGTGTGTGTGTGTGTGTGTAGCTGCGGAGTGGTGAAAGGATCCAGTGTCTGCCATTGGTGTTTATTCTCTTCACTGCTGTAGTTTGGGGCTTCGCTCTTTTCTTTTTCTTTCAGGGACTTAGCACCTGGCAGGTGAGGTGTACACACACACACACACAGTAATAACACTTCCTGTATCTGTAAATGGATCGTATACTTTGTATTTTATGTAAAATGATTACAGAATGAATGGAAGAATGATTTGTTTATGGTACCGGTTTCTGGTGTGTGTATTTAGAAAACACCAGCAGAGTCCCGTGAGCACAATCGTGACTGTATCCTGCTCTCGTTCTTTGATGATCATGACATCTGGCACTTCCTGTCCTCGATCGCCATGTTCGGGTCCTTCCTGGTGCGACACACACACACACACACTACTACATTTATGTTTGTTTTAGATTAAGGTTTAATACAATTTAATGTTTCTTTTTGTTTAGTTTTTTTAAATAAGTGTATTTCTATATATTTCTGTATCCAATTTTTTATGCATTTCATCTACTTTAATATTTATTTACTTGGTAAAGAAATTGGTTTAGAATGTTTTTATTTAAGATTTAGATTAGTTTTAGGTTAGGAGGTTTTTCATGTCCCTTTTTTCTCCTGATCACCGTGTGTCTGTTCCTCAGGTTCTGCTGACGCTGGATGATGACTTGGACACGGTTCAGCGAGACAAAATCTATGTCTTCTAGCACCTTTCTTGAGTAATCATAGAAATGTAGATTGTTTGCCTGAATGCAGGCGTAAACGTGGGGGCGGGGCTCCCTACGGTACATCGATGCCGATGGGACACTGAATGTGCCGATCAAATCTGCCACATTATCAGACCACCGGCCATAAAGACGAGGTTCGGCGTCTGGAAGTGAAGGAAATGAAACCTGCCAAGCAAACAGCAATGCATTTTTCACACCGCTGGTGATTTAACTGTATGCTGAGAGCGCGTGTGTGCGTGTGTGTGTGTCCTGTCAACCTGTGGCCTTCTGTGTTTTTGGTCCTGAAGGAAGAATTGATTGTAGATCACTGGCCTTTTCTAAGAATGATGACTGATGATGAAATCTACTTTGCAATGTCTGTAACAGGAAAAAAAAAAACGGCTTTTAATGAAATGGTTACTGAATAAAGAATTTGTAAATCTTTAATACTGTGAATGTTGTAACACTCGGCTCTTTTTTCACATTTAACATTTACTCAAGATCCCAAGTATTAATATATTTAATGAATAGGATGTTCTCTTTATTCAGGTAGGGTTACTCGTACCCCCCTAAAGTTTAAGATTTTCTTCTATAATGATATTCATCATCATCTAGCTGTAGATCTTTATTCCTTTTAAAGATCAACATGTTCATATATGCATTTGTCACCCAAAAGAAAAAAAAAAATGACTGTTTAAAAGCATTAGACACTTTTCATTCTCTTCCACACCAGTAGGATGAAATAAGTGCATCTCCTGGCTGAGAACTGAGTGTCGTACAAACAACAAATAAAAAAAAATAAAAAAGCAGCACGTTTAAGCAACAAAAAGCCACAGCAAATTTATTCAGCTTGTACAAAAATAACTATTTAAAAGTCACGACTTGACAATGGAACAGTTGGACATGTTTGTAAACCTTTTTACTTCAAAAATTAAATAAAATAAAAAAATACACATTCACAAACACACTCCAGCTTTAAAGAGTATAAAATAAATGCTGCTGGTGATCAGGGGTCGTACTACGGCGCAATGCTGGTTATAAAATCGAGGACACTGAAGTGTCCCTGAGATTGTCGTAGTTTTGTGTGTGCAGTTTTACAAATACAAACAGGAATCAGAAACATTAATATACAATACAGTACCATAATATTTCATTACATAAAAATAACGATGTCATTAATTTATAATGGTTTTCCAAAATAAAGTACACCATTTACTTGTGGGAATTAAGTCATCCGATTGATCGATATCGAGTTCATGGATCAAAAAGGGGTTTCCCTGAGGAAGACGTTAACTTTCTTTACCTCTTTCTCTCTCACATGTGCGCATGCACACACACACACACTTCTCTTTAGTGTCATTTGTTGTTTTGAAAATTCTGCCTGTGCAAAGTTAACTGTGCTACTAATAAATCCCCCCTCTTTCAATAATGGTGCACTCTGATCTGATTATTTTCATCCAGGCTGAGTTGGACCAAACCATTTGTAGATGGGGGAGCCTGGTAGCGTGTGAACAAAGGTCTGGTGAACAGTTAAGGACAACAGACAAGTGTGTGTGTGTGTGTGTGTGTGTGTGAGAGAGAGTAAGTGAGTGAGTGAGTGAGTGAGTGAGAGAGAGGGAGAGAGGGAGAGAGAGTGAGAAAGGATACACATTAGTGTCTTTCCGTTGTTTCTCCAGCCATCTTTTGTTGCCTTCGATCAGTCCCTGCAGTCGCAGACTGTCCAACTCCGATGATTTAGACTGCATAATGGAAGAGAGACTATAAACAGACACACACACAAACACACAGAAAAACAGTGGTAGTTTATTGGCTTTATCGTTGTGTGTGTATATGTGTGTGCGTGTGTGTGTGTGTGTTTCACCTTGGTTTCATGTATCCAGAATACACAGTGTGACCTCTTGTGGAAAAAGAAGCGCCGGTATCCATGGAAACCCCTACAATCGAAAGTGACAGACGTTGCATTCGGTATTTAACATTTTAATAAAATAATATCATCACATGCAACATATTTCCTGTTGTACCAGGAAGAAGTTTTCTCCAGTCGGAGTTGAGCAGCAGATCGGAGCCGCGCAGCGTTGTGACCCCACTAACGGTTCCATGTGTGAACCCGTTTTGATTGGCTGTGGATGATGATGAGGCGGCGTTTGGAGACCACGCCCAGGATGGAGCAGGAGGAACGGACGAAGTTAGTGGGTAGGACGTGGAGGTTCTCTGGGTCAGAGGTCCCAGAGCTCCTAACACCGTGTTCAGCTGACTGGAGATCCTCTGCAATGAGTCTGCAAGCTGCAGCACCTTCACCGGAACTGAGAGGAAAACACAAAAAAACGGTTCCTGGTGAATCGGAGAAGAATGAAGACCTGTTTTCCAGGTTAAAACAATGACCAAAATCTTCACCAAATGTTCACCTGTTCCTTCCTGACCGTAGAGGCTGCTGATCTCCGAATCTGTAAGATCAAACGTGACTCTCCGCTCTGCCTCCATCCTCTCGTCATCACAGGAGAGCTGAAACACGGGGAAGTGTATTATTGTCAGGGAGGATTGTATTCATGGTGCTGGTTTTATTTCATTACAGTTTCGGTTGAAATTCAGTTACAAAATAAATGTGTGTACCTCCTCGACTAGCGAGTTCTCCAGCTGGCTCAGCCTCTCCTCTTTCTTTCTCAGTAACGTTTGACCCTTCTGCACAGTCTCTTTCAGCTCTTCTAAACAACTTGCCTCCTAAAAACAGGTGAAATAAATAAAACCCAGAAAAAAAAATATCCGTATTAAAACCCTGTTCTCGTTAATCAGCCACTGAAGGTGTTTGTGTAAAGATTATCAGCCTCGCTTTTCCTTTCACTGGTCATTTGGCATCACAGAACCAAAAGCTGTGCTCCAATAACACAGCCGATACCCATTAACACACCTGCTGGAGGTTCAGGTGGGGCACGCCTACTGAGGTAGTGTCCTGAAGGGTGGTCCGGGCTGCCTTGAGCATCGTCTGTCTCTCTCTTAAACTTCCGCTCTGACGGTCTAAAAACTGTCTCGCTTTCTGCAGAGAGACATTCTCATTCGAGATGAACTCACGCAGCCTAGTGAGAGAAAGAGAGAGAGAGAGAGAGAATGAAATATAAACAGATAGACAAATAGATATATGAGAAATAGATGGATAGAAAGACAGACAGACAGAAGATATAAGACATACTCCTCGATGTTACTATGAACGTCGTTGGAGGGAGAAGGCGCCAAGTCCTCCACTCGCAGTGTCTCCTCGTTCACTTTTTTTTCCCTCTCCTCCTCTCTCACTCTTTCATTCTTCTTCTCCTCTTCAGCACTCCCTCTCTGCTCCAACTCACTGAAACACACACACACACACACACACACACACACACACACACACACACACACACACACACACACACACACACACACACACACACACACACAGTCAAAAGATATTATCAGCAACCCTGCCCTTGATGGTTCTTATATAATGTGATGTGTGGCACATATACCTGACTCTTAGGATGAGCCGATCACATTTGTCCTGCAGCAACTCCACTTTGCACTGCAGTCTCTCTCTTTCTTCTTTTAACAGTTCATATTCCTCCCTTTCTCTCTTCCTGTCCTTCCTCTCTCTCTCCAGCTCCTCCCTCTCTCTCATTCTCTCCTCCCGCTCTCTGTCCGTCTCATCCCTTGCTCTCTCCAGATCGGCACGCAGACGATCTCGCTCTTTCAGCAGACGTGGAAGAGTCTGGATGGGCAGCAACACACACACACACACACACACACACACACACACACACACACACACACACACACACACACACACACACACACACACACACACACACACACACACACACACACACACACACACACACACACACACACACACACACACACACACACTACACCTTGAGCATGTTCCTCAGCAAACAGGATTTGGAGAAGCAGGGGATGCACCAAAAAGCATTTAATGAACCTTTTTACTAAAATGTCATGAAGATCTGCATATATTTATAAATATATTTATAGAAGTATGTAAGGGAAAGAAGGGTATACATGCACGCGCACGCGCACACACACACACACACACCTCTAAGCCTCTTTCAACTTCATCTTCTTCCTCGTCCAAAAGTTTCCTCCTCTTTTTCAGATCTGCTGCCTGTACAGAAATGCAATTAATACAAGATAGATCTCTCTCACATGCAAACACACACACACACACACACACACACACACACACACACACACACACACACACACACACACACACACACAGCTGCTAGAGAAACACCTGAGCCAGGAGTCTTGATTCCTGAATTTTGAGATCTTTAGTCTTCAGTTCTAGCACATCCATCAACTCCTGCAATTCAACTTCCTGTGCACGTGAGAACACACACACACACACACACACACACACACACAGTTCACTCAATAACGTTATGTAAAATAAATCCTAGGCTAGACAAAAAAAAACAACTTTGTTTTATGTGTATGTGTGTGTGTATGTGTGTGTGTGTGTGTGTGTGTGTGTGTGTGTACCCTTTGAGTGTGTGTTTTGCGCATGTTATGGAGCTGTGTGTCCAGCTGCAGTCTGAGCTGCTCCAGCTGAGCTGAATGTGAGGACAGAATTCGCTCTCTCTCCTCCTGTAGTGCACTCATCACACACTCCCGCTTGTTTCTCTCCTATACACACACACACACACACACACACACACACACACACACACACACACACACACACACACACGCATACAAATGAGCACTCTTTGGCACATGGTGAGAAACACATTCTTACAACACTTAAAATACAACACACACACACACACACACACACACACACACCTCCTCCAAGTGTGTTTCTCTAATGGCCTGCAGCTGGTGCCGATGCTCTTCTTTAAGCTGCTCCAGCTTCCTGCTGTGCTCCCTCTGCACTTCCTCCCTCACTTCCTGCAGCACCTCGGACAGCTACACACACCATAACACTTGGAATAATTATAGACTTATATAACAATATATTAATCATAATATAATATCAATATAATATAAATGCAATACATTTATAAATAATGCGTGTCGAAGAGGCTTACGATTTGCAAAAACGCCATTTTTCTGCATCGACGGTTCCAAATCGTACGTTTATTTACTTCCCGGCGCTTTGAAACATTGCGTAAATGGCTAAATAATATGTTGTTTTTCACAGTCCTGCGTCATTATAATACACGGACACCAGCGTTTTCAGACATTTTGATGTGGATGAACAACTTTTGGGAAATGATTGAAAACTAAAGGATGGACACGGAGCGTTTTTAGGCGTTTATAAATATATCTGGATTATTGTAGAAAAAGATTTAATGACAGGTATAGAGACCACACCTCCTTTACTTTACTTTGACTGACACACATGGAGACACTTCTCCAGCTGACAGGTAACCAGGAAGCTCTTCCTCTGACTGACACTGATGTACAGAGACAACACATATTTCACGTGACTGACGTAAGGCTTAAACGTTACCTCTCTTCTGTACTCCAATAGCTGCTGTTGAGGTCGAGGACTTCTGAGATCTCGTTGTCTTTCACTAGTCGTCCCCTGATAAACACACACACACACACACACACACACACACACACACACAAAGTGGTTAAAGAATTTGAAAAAATAATGTCACTTTGCTGCAGTGTCTCTCACACACACACACACACACACACACACACACACCTCCAGACTGAGGGAAGCTAATTGCTCCTCCTTCCTCTCCTGAAGCCTCTTTTTCTCAGCCTTCAGCTCCTCCTCTGACTCCAACTTAATTTTGTCCAAGTCCTGGTTCCTCTGTACCTTCAGTCTCTCAAACTCTGCCTCCAGCTCAGCAAGAAGCTCTCTCACCTTCTCCTCGTTCTCCTTCCTGAACACACATGTACACACAGTTTAAACAGTGTAGAGTAATTAGTAAGTGTGTGCGCGTGTGTATAAGTGTGTACCTGAGTATGTGTAGGCGTGTGTCTCTGTCCCTCAGAGCCTGCTCTCCGAGTTGCTGCAGTTCGGCTTTTGTTTCCCGGTCTAGACGCTCCTCCTCGTTTAGCCTTTCTCTCTGCAGACGCTCCTTGAGGGTCCTGTAAAACACACACACTCTTTGCTTCTTGATGTCAAGCAGCTTTTTCTTTTTTTTAATCACACACTCCTCTTGGATTTACTTCACCCACCTGATCCTTTCCTCGTTCTCTGCTTTAATCCTTCGCTCTTCCTCTTCCTCTTCTCTTCTCAGCTCCTCTCGAAGGAGGCGCAGTCTTCTTTCACGCTCCTCCACCGCTCTCAACCTCTCCTCCTCGATCTGTCTCAGTGTCTCCTCCTCCTCCCTTTCCCTCCTCGTTCTCTGCTCATCTTCAAACCTCCTTTTCTTCTCCGCCTCCTCGTCCCTCCCTTTCTGTTCTCTTTCAGTCCGTTCCTCAGCCTCATGCTGTCGTTTTTTCTTCTCCTCCACCTCAATCATCGTTCTTCTTTCTTTTTCCACATCCTCGCGTTCAGACGGTGGTTCCTGCGTGTGATCGGAGCGCCGCTCGTTTAGACTGAAGATCTTCGAATGCCTGCTGCTGTGAGAAAAAACATCATTCACCAGCTGATAGAATGTGAGATGTGAAGCTTATTTGCATCCATGTTTTCTCAAAGCACCTTTGGGCAGCTTCGCCTCTCATTTTGACCTCTTCCTCGTCCTCCTCGTATTCCTGTTTCTTTTCTGGTTCCTTCTCTTTTTCCTTCTGAAAGAACAGCAAAAATACATCTCTTAGGATGAAAGAATTAACAGACTGACAAATGGATGGATGGATGAAAGTACATATAAATGAAGTAAACATAGAGACTAGGTAACTAATAGGAGAAGAGGCAAAAAGGAAGAGGTGCACACATAGAAGGTTTTTTTTTATCAAGAAAATGCATTGTTAGTGAAAAAACATCTTATGTCAAGGTTTGGATTCTCCAGGTTCTCCACCTGAATTTTACACAAATTTTACCCCAGAACACGTAAGAACCTTGATGAATAGAAAGTGAGAAACTATGAAGTTTAATGCTATTAAATTCTTGTAATAAATTGTTGAGCAGTGTCTTGAGTGTGTGTGGATTTTTTGAACACACGTTTGCACTCACTGGAGCTGCTGAGGGCTGGGCTGGGCAGAGATCAGACAGATCTAGAATGTTCTCTGAAAACCGGGACCGGAACCCCAGCTTTAATACCATAAAAAAAATCAATTACAATATTAATAAAATCACAATTCGGACAGAAAATTGTAAGTAAACAATGTAAAGCATGATATGTAGTAAACTTTATACACGACATTACACACTAACGTTTATTTTATACACCGAAGAAAAGATTATTAGAGAAGTAGAAGTAAGTAGTAGTGCTCTGAAAGCTCCGTTTACAGAAGCGTTTGACATGTTCGGTGAGGTTTTATCACTTCAGCATACCTTCATGTCATCAGAATGGCTGGACGCCACTTCAACATGTTCACTGATCTCAGAATCCTGCAGGTGGATGACATCACGCTCAATACACACATTTTATCCAATTCGATTCATATACACACATTAATGCAATTCATGCATTTTTTAGCAAAGCATCACACACACACACACACACACACACCACACACACACAGACAGCAGATTAATTATTGGCATAAACACACTGATACATTAACAAATTGATAGATGAATTAAGAAATGTTATATGGATGGATGGATGGATGGATGAGACATTATGGAGATGATAGGATGGATAAAAAGATAGACAGATTGGATAAAGGACTATACAGAGAACGTCAGAAGCACCGCTCTCACACCGACCCCCTACAGCAGCACTCAAGCTTGCACACATCTTACAGTGATCATGAAGTGATGGGTCACACTGCGTACCTCACTTGGAAGCCGAACCGAGCGATGAAGCAGCTTTTTTCCCAGCATGCATTTCTGCTGGAGCGGCGTGTCTGCGCTTTCTTTAATGTTGTGCAATCGTTCGATATCTTCATCCTCGCTCTCGGACATTTTGGAGGCCCCCAACTCTTTGTCATTCCCCTCTCCTTCTTTAGCATGATTTAAACTCGTTTTTCCCTCTCCCTCGCTCCTGCGCTCAACCGCTTTATCCCTCTGTTCTTCAGAACTGCTTCTGCAACTCTCAGCCTCCTCTCCAACTCCATCGCTGTCCTGATTTTCCTTCTTCTCTTCTACGACCTTGTTCTGTACGTTCCAGTCTGCCTTTTCTTCTTCATCCCTCTCGCTTTGTTCCTCTTCATCCCCAGAATCCTCCAGCTGATCTACATATCGCTCCCTGATCTTATCACTGTCTGGTGTTTTCCTTTCCTCCATTTCCTCCCTCTCTTTCAGTGTCTCTACCCCACTCTTTTTCTCCTCATTTAATTCATTCCCTGATTCCTCTCTTTGACACTCTCCCTCCTTTTCCTCGTCCCTCACATTTTGTCCTTCCGACTCTATTTCCTCTTCATCACTTCTTTTTTCATCCCTTGGTTGTTCTTCACCCTCCTCCTCTAAAATCAATTCATCCTCTGCGAGGCTCGCGTCCTGCCGACTCGGAGGGAAAACGTCTGCGCTGCTGCAGTTTCTACTGCCGCCTAGCTGCTTGGAGGAGAGCCGACGCCCTGGCAGTGAGTCCTTACGATGCAGTGAATAGGAAGAGGAATACAAGAGAATGGCATGGTGAAGTGAAAGAAAGAGAAAAGGAGGGTTTATAAAACAGATAAAGACACGTACAAGGCACCCTCACGCGTTTCCGATGCGGAAGCCAAGAAAAAGAGAACAACAACAATGTTAGCATGGCCGGAGAGAGAGAGAGAGAGAGATAAAGGGTTGCTTTTTAACACTTAAGACTTAAAAATTACATGTTTTCTTATGACAGGTTCAACACTTTCTGACCAATAAGATGTAATGAAACTGAAAAGTGAAACTACCGGAGATGGAGATGGAGGGTTGGCGCTGATTTCTCCTGAGAGAGCTAGGTTTTGGAGCTCTGGTTCAGTTCTCTCCTCAGCTGGAGCTGTGCCACTTATTTCACTGTCCTACACACACACACACACACACACACACACACACACACACACACACACACACACACACACACAGAATTGAGACCAAATAAGCTATTAATATTTACACACTGTGTGGTAACACGTGTCACAATGTTACCTCGTACTGCAGTCCTCCTCCCAGAGCATCCAAGTCGAGGTGCAGATTCTGCAGTAAGTGTGATGTACCACGTGGACTCTTCTCACACACACACACACACACACACACACACACACCACACACACACATGTAAATGATCACAGTAGCGTAGTAGCCCTAGTTTACTGTAGTGTGTTCTACATCACCAGAAAAAATAAAAACACACACCTGAGGTAAAGAAATATTTTTCCACGCTTCCTTTTTGTTGTCATCATCTTCATCCTCATCATCAGAATAAAATATGGGCGGAGCCAGAGAAGAACACTCTTCCTGGCGTACCCTCTGCAAACCGGAGCTCATCCGAGAGCCCTAAGAAACAGGTGCATAGTCTCAGAGATGGCACTTGTGAGTAAATTTGTTAAGTATATGATGTATATTAAGTAAAAGCTGAAGATCCCAGGATTTTCTTAGAAATGTACAATTTTAGGTTGAAAGTTTGCGTCTACAATCCATTCTCGATTACCGTTAGTGGCTTCTTTAGAGGTTGAAGGCTGGAGGAGCTGCCTAGGGAACCATGGAGCGCTGGAACAGGAGCATCACACACACTTCGGAGCGGAGCAAGAGGACCCAGTGGCTGAGCGACAGAGACAGGAAAAGGAAATACAGTCACGTGTTACTCTTTTAAAAACGTTTTTAAGCTGTTCCTACTGTATGTGCTGGAGATTTTAAGAGTTGGCCTGCTACTCCAGGAATTACAGTAGCTTGGATGACAGTTACAGCTATCATCACCCCCTCATCCTCCTCTCTGCTGCTGAAACTACCAAGACTTCAAACTCACCCCTGGTGCTTTCGGACCCTCTGGCTTGCTCTTCTTCTTCTCTCTTTTTTTCTCCTTCTTCTCTTTTTTCTTCTTCTTCTCCTTGTCCTTTCTGACCGGGGCAGAGCCAGAGGCACGCTCCCTCTCCTGAGTCACTAGGTGGCGGTACTGCTCGTCACATGGGTGGTCCCACGTGGACTGACCGGTGGAGAAGTTGAAATAGTAGACGTCGCCGGACACATCCTGACAGGGCTTCCATTCTGCAGGCAGCGGTGCCACGATGCCCTCTCGAGCCAGCCACAGGAGTTCCAGCTCCCTCTCAGGGTCGATCCCGATATATCGGGCGTATTCCTGGATCTCTGACGAGGGAAATACAGGAGATGGGATGGTGAAGAGAGAGTTTAAACATCGTCATGTACAGTAAGTTACAGTTACAGCTCTTGGTGATTGGATGTTGAATAATCGGCTGCTCACATGTCTACCACAACATCATTGCAGTTGTCTCTTTTTTTTTAGAAGCTATATCGCACATCAAAATTGTGCTGTCATATCGCATTAGAAAAATGACAACAATACTTAAAAAATGGTTTATGTCCATGTAACGATTTTATTGTGCATATTCTGGGGGAGTTCTGATGCAATGTTACTTCACATCTGCCCAAAGTAAAAAGTGAAGCCACTGCTATACAAGTGATATTATTGAGCCAAACAAACAAATCTTGAGAGATGAGTGTGAGATTCAGAAACATGGTTCAACTAAAGACTTCTTGGTTTTTAATGTTACTGACAGCCCTTGTTACCTTGTTCAGATGGGATGTAGTTCTCATCGTAATCCTCTTCCAGGATCAGCTGGTCTCCTATTCGCAGTTCAGATGCGCTCATGCCGACTGTGGGGGGAAGAAACAAACAGAATTGGAGCAAACAGTGCTTTTGTGTCACATTTCGACCTTCAAGAAGCTAACAGTCTAATCTTGTCCATCCTCGTCACTCCTAATGAAAATCTCAGCATCTTCAGCTCTGCTACCTCCAGCACCACCTCCTGTCTGATTTTCCAAATACACTACCGACTCTAACTCGTGTAGCAAACGACTCCTGTTTCAACACAAAGTTCAGTTGATATTCACCTAATAAATGCGATTAAACAGCGTTAAAAAATCATAACTTTACAATGCGCAAACATTTTCAGCACGTGGTTTATTGATCTTGACTTGTTTTCTTCTTCAAAAGACTATTTATTAAACGGAGTCGACTCTCCGGTGTCGCCTAAAGGGTTTGGCTCATTCAAGAAACCGACTCGGAATCGACTCGAACTGAACCAAAGCCCTTTTTAGTTAGTGTGTGTTAGATCTGTGTTAATATTAGCACATATTTAAGTTGATATAATGATAAATATAACGCGTTATATATATAAAAAATCATCACTGAGGCTGTTTTGGCTGAAATTATATGTTTTAGTGGTTAAAAAAAGTACTTGTTGCTAAGTCATTGTAAAACATAAGAATTATAAAAATGCGTTTAAATATATGTTGGTCGGTTTCATAAAAATAAAAATATAACTTTTATATGATAATTCTTTCATAAATGTTGCCTGGTTAGATAATCAGCTAGCTAGCATGTTAGCAACTGAGACACATCCATAGCAACGTATTCACTCGGTTAGCCATGATAAACCTCCAAAACAGCTAATTAGCTATTCGTTCAGCTCTCAATCCTTATCGAGACATACTGTTTTATAGACTGGAGCTAATAACCGGTTCACTAGCAAGACAACAAAATAACGCTTAGCCTCAAACCTTTTTCCCCCTAAACCGTCAAAAAAAGTCCACAAATAAGCTTCGTTTTTTGCCACGTCTCACCTTAGAAGATATTTCTAAATATTATGCGTGAATAAAATGAACGATGAAATAAAAAACCCTCTCAGTATCGTCATCTCGGGGTTTATGCTAAGCTAACCAACTTCCTGTCAGGAACACCCGGGAGCGTGTGAGGAAAAAAACGGAAACCGTGGCAACGCTGACACGACCTGATCGGCAGTGCGCATGCGCACAAAAATACGAGGTGGCGCGCGCCAAATCCGTTTTACCTCAGACTACTTTCAGGCTAATTAGCATAAAAAAAGGCGAAATAAACAGAATAAATCTGCCTTTTTATTATATTGATTTAACGTTATACAGATTACAACCTGATCAAATTATTACTATATAGAAAAAAAGGTTGTTTTTGAAAGATTATGTTGGTTTTATGTTGATGTTTGAGGGTCAAACGTAAACTCTGAGGTAAAATCAGAAACGTGCCGTCAAGAGAAACCGGTTATATTCCAATAAAAAATAAATGTAATAAAATGTGAGATTATATATATTCTTTTTAACAAAGCTTCCTCTCCCTTAATGTTTCATTTATTTATTTTATAAACGAATATTACAAAAATCGAAGGTAGACTTTGTTTAATATTATTTGGAAATGTTCATTAAACTTTATTAAGTTCTCCACACTGAGAAAATAAACAGATTTCCCCATCCATCTAACTTTTCTAAACAAACTAGCATTGTGTCCCATCTCACGTCTGTTACTTTTCGAGATCCGTATCGAATAAACACGTTTCCAATCGTCAACGTTTCTATTTTTAAAAAACGTATTAAACAAACTTCAAACCTACTACAAGATCAGCGTTTTCGAGACACGGTTCATGAAAACAGTTAAAACGATGGCAGAAAGATTCGAAATAGAAATATTGATGTTTTTAACATCGTTAAACATTAAAAAGTCTACAGTTCAGGTTTTAGGAGTCTAAAGGTGAGATTTAGGTTTAAAGGTGAAACTAGAATTCGGGACTGTAACATGATTTTCCAAATAGAAATCACATTCTATATATTTTCATAAAGGTTCCAAGGTCTGGTCTCACCAATTTTTTAATTAACCTATAATTACCTAATAATTACCCATAACCTATAGAAGTGTTGAAATTACAAGTGGAAATAACGAGTGACAAAAGCTGTAAATATACATAAGAGTTTATTGTGTGCTTTTTATATCATCCTACTACTCATTTATCTTGCAATGTTAAAAAGAAACTAAAAGCAGAAAAAAAACAGTGTTCAATACAAAAGGAAAAGAAATAAATATCAGTGTTAAAAAAAAAACAGTAATATTCATAGTTAATGAATTTATTTGTTCAGCAGATCTTCAGTGTGGTCCCAAAATA
This sequence comes from Silurus lanzhouensis, assembly GCA_039877035.1. Lineage (NCBI taxonomy): Eukaryota > Metazoa > Chordata > Actinopteri > Siluriformes > Siluridae > Silurus > Silurus lanzhouensis. Next base: position 203,300 of record JBCEWE010000281.1, on the reverse strand, counting down.
ACACGGTTCTTGGAAAGCAGGTGAAACAGCAAAGTTAAAACAGTGCTTTAAATAAGAAAATAAATAGAAATATATTTTTGCTTCCTAACCCTGTGTCCTATTCTCACTGCACTATTGTTATGATTTGCTAGCTAACAAAAGCTAGCATGTTAATTAGCTAGCTTGCTAAACAAATTGATTGAACAGCTTTCCAAATGCCTTGATATCTCCCGTCTCTCTGGTCATTTCTTAACAGGTGCTAAAATTAAAAGTTTAATCAATTGCCTTTGAGATACATAGACATACCAGGTTGTTAATGAGCTAGCTTGTTACACAATATTCAATTAGCTAGCTAGTAATATTTGAGTAACTTTTCTGGTAATTTTACCTGCATATTTCTCTGAACTTTACACAAAGCATCTGAAATAGCTAACTAAGTAAATATATATTAGCTAGCTGGCTAAAAAGCGCCATTTCAAGGCTACATAAGCACCTTCAAAGGAGTTTTCTGCACACTTTTGAGATTGGGTCAGACTTGGACCTTGAGTTGTAACCATATCAGACTTGGACCTTGAGGTCAAGCCATGTTACAAACTCTATTCAAACCAAAAAAAGTAATTGAAAGAGATTTGAGATTGAACTGTTGTTGTGATAAAAACATCAGAGCGCTAAATGTTTATGCATTAGTTAGCTAACATCTTGTGCAGCTCAAAGCTGGTGCAACTCAGGGTGGTTTTTTGTTCCATAACGTTGAAAAGAAACGTAAGAGAAACTGGCCCACAAAAAAAAAAAAAAAAAGAAACACCTGCAAATCCAATCAGGCAATTTCCAGTACATACATGAGTTCTTCATTACTTTAAGGTGCCAAGAGAGTGTGTGCATACAGTGTGTGTACATAAAGGTTTGGAAGATTTCCGTAGATGAATCGAATTATTTCAGATTGAATCACACTAAGGGTGGCTTAAGGCATGTGCCGATAATCAAGTAGACGATTTAATACTATGATGCTTCATTATTACAGACGTGTCTATTAGCACTGCCAACTCTGGTGGTTTATCCATACTGAGACACGTCGTCTAAAGGAACAGTGCAATTGTATACCCTTCAAAAATGGACTTCCAGACAATGATGTAGGGCATCGGCAAGCCTCGAGGTGAGGTACGGTTCCTTCCGCTTTCAGCTAGAAATGATGCAAAGCTGCTACATTCGTTAACTTGTGTTGCACAGCGTTGTGTGTTTTACTTATCCTGAAATGGTTTCCATTCGTTACAGCAGGAGGCGAGGTCGTCCGGAGATCTGGAATGTCGTGCGGCGAAGTAGCTTCATAGCGTACACTTGAGATTTTAAAGGCGACGGCAGTTCAAGCGTGAACTTCTGACGTACCTCCAAGTGTAATGCCATATTGTAGTGGGCGGGACAAACGTGAGTGGGCGTGAATCCTATCAAAGGATTGGATATTAAATTTTTAAGTCCGGCTCACCGCTGCAGAATGAGATTTTAGATAAGTGTGACAAGTTTAATAATTTTACTGAATCCGTCGCTTTATCTTCAACATCATTGGCGCTAGCTGGATTATTTTACAGCAAGCTGCAACATGCTAGCTAGACTGATCAGGGGTTTCACCCATACGATGGTAACATTTCGCCGATACACACAAGGCACACACGAAACACTGAAAATGTAATTTCAAGGGCACCTTTAAAGACGAAGCTAAATCTCGTGCAGCAGTAAAAGGCTACGCAATGTGATCTATAAAGCGGATTAGCATTTTAATGTGCTAGACTGACATGCAGTGCTTTGTTCATGCTAGCTCTAACACTGTACTTGCCACCGAGCCGCAGCTGTAAGCATATTAGCGTAACCATGCTAGGAGTTGCGTGGTACCTCGTGGTACTTTATGGCAGTCTTTCGTGGATTAGCATTAGAACACAAGCCCACAAAAACGCTTTTCAATACAGCCTGTGCAGGTATTCACAACCAACTGGAACAGCGTTTGTCATATTATGTTTGGGGTCTGTGGATCAGTGGTTCATTAAAGCTAGCCTTAACGCATTTCCGTACTAAAAAAACGTCAAGGTCCGCATTAGCACATTCGGTTTTCCTGCTCGCGTTGCATGCCTGCGTGTCAGATTAGCCTGCAAAGTTTTTTTTTTTACTGGTCGTGAAATTAGAAATTACCGAAAATCACACACTGAGGTTTTCCACCCAGTGTCGAGTCTCCGTACACGAACCCTCTGCTTGTAATGATATTCTTTCAGGTGCTCCTTGAGGGCGTTGGGGATCGGCAGAACACTGATGCCGTCGTACGTGGTGCAGCTGCTGATGACGGCCCGACAGATGTGCTGGAGGCTGAATGGCTGCATGCGATGGATGGGGTTCGAGAGCAGCGGCTCGAAGAACATGCACGAGTTGGGGTCCTTGTAGTGCTCCAGCAAGCCCGTGACTGTGGGTGCGTGGAACACGCTGGGGTCGTGCACGTCGAAGCTGAAGTTGTGGTTCCACTGCTCGATACGAGCGTGCAGAGAGCGCCCGTAGCGCCGGAAGCTCACAGAGAATAAGTAGTCCTCCTGGGCCGAGTCGCGGAGAAGAAAGGTTCCCTCAGGCTTGCCTTCCAAAAGGGTCTCGGCCTCGTAGCGATCCATGACCCCCCAGTAACACGGCAAGTTGGTAATCTGGAGCAGGTCAGGCACCAAACAGTGGATGTAGTCGATCTGCGTGTGAGCACGATGGTGGCCATCTTGAGGTCTAAAGTGCTCTGTCGTCACCAGAGACCCCCTTGTCAGGGAACACGGTGAAGACGAGGAGGAATCCGAATCCGGATGGGATTCAGTAGAAAAGGACAAGGCGGATCCTGAGGAAGACGCGACGACCTCATCCAGAGTGTCTAAGCAGCTCTGGAGAAGAACCTGGTGGTGCTGCTGCTGCCTCTGCAGCATGTGCTGCTGCTGCTGCAGAGTGGCCCGGTCGTCCCCGGCCAACTCGTTCATACCATGCGCTAACTTGGGCCCGAGTTTGTACAACGGGTTGATCTGCGCGGTCACCTCGAACGTGTGGATCTGAGCGTTGGGTGGCGGATCGACGCCTTGCTCAATGCTGATTCTCCGCCTCTCGCGCAAACGATCGTCTTCGTCCTCGACAACAGAAACTACGGAAGCGGAGCATGCCGACGTCGACGCTCCCGGGTCGGGAAAAGTGTCAAGTACGGGGGGTTGGGAAATTGGAGCCGTATGCTGCTTGATCAAGTTCCATTTCTGCGCCAGCTCTGATCCTGGTGGGAACGGGCAACTGTCCAGCATGAGTTCACTCAGATGGATCTTCCTCCGGGTGGAGCCTGTGACAGGAGACCCCGAGATGCCTTGTCCTGAAGCAGAAGGTACACTATGGGTCTTAATGGGAAAACACTGGCCTACGGCGTCCTGAATCTTCTGCCTGAGGGTACGGCCGCCACTGGAAGACTTGCTGCTGGTCTCGGGTGCAGGCTGTTCGTCGTTCGGTGTGTTCTGAACTGTCCTGCTTGCAACTTTCTCCGTCAGCGAGGACGCGGGAGAGCTGAGGACTTGGCGCCACCGGCGCTCACGAAACGAAGCGCCTCCGTTTCCGGGTTCCAACCCGTTTAAGAGATCACCGTATTCGAATCCGTCGCTGACCGGCCGCTCCGACGCGGCCTCGTGAGCCAAGTGGCCTTTCCTTTTACCCTTCCCTCCTTTCCGCCTCCCTCCGTCCTGTCGTTCCTCCGAGCGGCTCTGACGCACTTTGGGACGGGCGCCCCGTTCCCTTTCCTTGCCACGATCCCCTGCGTCTCCACTCGACATCGTCCTTCGATATACGATCGTCTCCGTGGGTCACGGCAGGAAAAGTCGGAGGTAGTTAGACGACAGCTGTCGCTACAGCAACCAACGCTAAACTTAGGACCAAAAGAAGGAAGACGTCGTGAAGGGTGAAGACATTCTGAAACAAGTTGGAGGTTTTTTTCTTTTGTTCTTTTCCTGTCCTTTCTAGGAGAAAAAAATCAGGAAGTAAAAATTTGATTAGACGAAATAGATTAGATCATACTCATATTTTATTTTTGATTGCTAAATAAACCTGTATATTTGGGGTAAAAGAAAAATCCTCCCCCTACAAATCTAGACCATGCTGTTTTACTGAACATCCTGTTTCTATTGTAACTTATGTATGAGTCTAAAACTTATATATACATATACAAATAAGAGTTAAAAGTTTTTTAATGTATATACCGTTTATTTGAGGTTAGAGATCCCCGGAAAACTCTGCTGTCTGGTCAAAGAAACGCAGCAACCAAGCATGAAGAATGACGGCTGTATCCGATATGCCTCTGATTTACATATTTAGGACACTAGATATGTTCCCTGCGCCATTGTTACATTTAGTAAAGAGTAGGGAGCATGGAGTTATTTAGGACACAGCCTATGACGCTAAACGCGTCAGTTGCTTAGCTAACAAGCAACATGTTCTTTGTTATAGGCATTTTTTGTCTGAAAACACAATAACGCCCGATAAATATTAATTACGCTTCATGTGGAACATAATATACCAGAAACAAAATGTTTAAAGCGCATAAAAAACACTTTTTTGATCATTGGCTAGCGGTAGAAACAAACCCGGAAGTCCACAGCGACATTTGTCGGTTGGAGGATATTCCGCGTTGTATCGTATCAGTCGGCTTGAAACACTCGGCGTTGACGTCGTTCTATGTAACAATCTGATTGGCTCCATTTGAATAAGGGCTTTACTGATTGGTCGATACGTCGTGCCAGAAGTAAAGTAAATTCGAGTGTATTTATTTTATTAACGTTTGCTTATACTTTCGATTATTAAAATGTTGACAAGGAACAGATTAGGGAATATGTTTTCTTGTGTGAAGGATTAAAAAAACGGTTATACAATTTTTTTGAAGACTTTAAAATGCGACTTCCGCGGACAGTACCAACGAAGAAGAACCCGCATTGTTTTGTTTTCGACTAAGGAAGCTGCAGCTGCTCTTACAATCAACCGATTTATTCTGCGAGCAGTCTATAAAAACAATCTAAATTTCGCCGAAACGATTTCCTTTATACTTGTAGATGTATTAGCTCTGTCTTATTAGTTATAGGAAGCAGTTTCTGAGATAAACACACTAGTTAGCTTTAGCTCCAGCTAATACGCCTAGATTAGCATTGTTCGTATATTGGGGCAGTTGTGCTCCATGTCGGATTTAACTCTAATAATCTGCACTCGGTGTGTTTTTAATACTTTTAGCACGTTCTATGCGTGATTTAGCGCCTTAAATAGCTTTTTACAACACTGAGGGTTTTGTTTTATACAAACACATTGAAGAGGTGAGTTATTTAAGGTCGTACTTTATAGGAAAAAGCTTTTCCTTTCAAAAATAAATAAAAACTTGGTAAACGAGAAAATTGTAGAAAATGTTGATTTATACTTAATACACTTATTTTGGGTGAATCCGGTTATTTAAGGTGGAATTGAATTTTATCCGATATGATCCTACATTATGATCATACGCGTTCATTTTGGACCACCTTAAAAATACCCATCTCCCTTGAGGCTGTTATAGAATAGAAAAGCTGTGTGTGTGTGTGTGTGTGTGTGTGTGTGTGTGTGTAAGCCTAAGCCTACATTGTTTTGTATATCTTTGTGTATATTTCTTCCCCTGCAGATCATCAGGATGGTGTGTGAGCTGCTGCTTTCCTCAGTCTGGCTGCTGTTTGTGGTTTTCTGGGTGGAGACCATCAGCGTGTGGTTGTTCCTCTGTCTCTTCTATCAGGACCGAGCTTTCTATCACTGGGGTGACGGGTGAGTCCGTTCAACACGTTTATTAGACACATTTGAGGAAAATCCTGTATCCATGGACCAGACGGAAGCAAGTACAAATAAAAAAAATGAAATAATCAAAGTCTATGCTATGAAAAACCAGAGAACAAACACTAATCCAGCTCCATGAAGGTCCACTAACGTTCTTCATTCTTTATTCCGTAGCGTGTTTGCTGATGATCCTGGTCAGATGCTCTACATGTTGAGCAGGTAAAAATCTTTTCTTCCCCTCCTGTCTCCAGTCTTTCGTGCCTCCAGTCCTCCTTGTGTCCGCTTTATTTAATATTTGTAAGTACGTCAAGACACACGTGCTAAAGACATTATCGTTGTCCTCGCAGGTCGGATCGCTCCATCCACACCCAGACCTGAGTCGGCGGTTTTGTCGTCAGCTGGGAACGCCAATCAACCGAAGACCCGGGGAGGAAAAAATGGCTTCCCGTCCAACTGCTGCCGCCTTTCGCCGATCCGCGTCTAGCGATGCGGGATTCGCACAGGGCTCGCGGGCGGCCGAGCGCAGATTCTGTGTTGGTTGTTTATAAAGGGAACTTGTACTACATTTTTCACTCTGTCTCCTAATAGGAGTTTCTCTTCTCAAACAAAAAAAGGGTCTAAACGGCAGCTGGGTGTAACGAGGCGCTAAAACGCGTAGTGTGGTTTTTTTTTTTTTTATTCTAACACGTTTGTTTTCTTATCATAACTCGCTGCAGGCTCCGATGTCATCCTGCCAGCGTCCGTCTGAGGCATATTTCAGTTTGTCCAAAGGGATGTGACGGGGTATTTATTTATTTTTTTTTTAAAGGGAGATAAAAGTTTAACTAAAATCACAGACGCAAATCCCAGAGATTCTTAGATTTCAATGGACAAACACACACTCTTGATAATTTGCACTATTGGCTGATGATAATCGCATTTTTAACATTTTCTTTAGTTTTCCCGAATTTGACCGAAGGTTTCCTCAAATTTTAATTTTTGGAGAGAAAAAGTGTCGTCTCTGATTTTTTTTCTTTCTTTCAAGTTGGCATCAAAAGTCAATTCGCACGTCGGCGGTTTATTTTTATGCGGATATCCGGGATAAATCCCTTCATTCAGTCGTACGGTGGCGCAAAAACATTTAAAAGCAAAAAAAGTCGATTTTTTTTTTTCTTCTTTTTGGACTTTACTGTCATTTTAACACGTTTTCTAAAACATTCGCTCCTTTTTCGATTTATTTCATCTCTATTTTGGCAAAAAAAAAAAAAAAAAGAGCGGGAAGCCCCTCTCCGCTCCCTCCCTCCTTTTTTTTTGCTATTGTCCTATCAGTGACAGGCTCAGGACTAAGCAGGACTGCTGATTGGTGGGGGGGAGGGGGTGGGGGCGTGGCTTACTGCCTGAAGCAAATTGGGGTAAAAATGGTGGCTTTTAGTTGAACTGTAAATTTTTAGCTTGTTTTATTATAATTATTAATAATTAATTACTAAACTACATGCTGCTTTTTAACTTTTTTTTTGGATTTTAACGTTGAATGAAAAACATTTAAATACCAAAGCAACTTTGAATTTTTGTTTTTGTTTTTGGTCGATTTTATAACATTCATATTTGTAAAAAATAATGTTTTCTTAATATTTAACCGACCTATCGAATGCTCTGTTACCTAAAACCGACTAAATTGTTTTTTTCTTTCACCTGAATGTAAAATGTATGTTTTTTTTGTTTTTTTTAATGCAGATAATTTCCCCCCTAAAGTATCGCAGCAGCTTCATTAATACATGTTTTTATGATTAAACTCGTCAATACGTTCACAAAAACATCTGTCCAGCGTTTCATTTCCGTTTCACAGCTTTAGTGTCGGTTGATGTTTCTATTTTACAGTTTGAGATACAAAAATGAAAGAAAAACTTCACTTAGACCTGCTTGATAAAAGAAAATGCTGGACTTTATTTCTATTTAAAGTGTTGAACCAAAGGATTGTGCCACCTGTGATCTCGATTTCTGTTTAGTTTCATCCAACAACAAAAAAAATCTTATAAACATGAATAATCTGTGTTTATTATAAGTGTTTTGCATTTGAGTTTCAACTTGTTGACAAGGAGGAACTTGTGCATATGACGAGAAGCACGTCAAAACCTGTCACGTGATCCTGGATCCTTGAACATGACCATCTGAGGATCTTCCTGTATTTTTGTTTTGTTCCCTACAATAGCCTAATAAAAAAAATTTTTTTAACTACAGTTCACACATTAAATATTATTAATAAATATAATGCTTATATTTAATCAGACTTGTAAACACCGTTACAACTCTTACACCTGCTGTTTTTCTTCTTTATTTTATTTTAATTTGTTTTTAATATTTTGCTCTGGCATTATTCCAAGACACCTACGAAATCACATGGGGTCCTAACTGATACGTGATGCTTTAACTTTATTCTCACCCGTATTCGACCGAAATCGCCATTGCTCCCTGTTATCTAAAACAGGTGGGAGAAATAACACGCCAGCTACTTCCGTCGCATTTTAGACATCATCCAAAATGACTTCCTATTTAATATTTAGGTTTCTACATAGTGTCCAGGAGGCTCTTATTCTACTGACTAGGTAGTGCACTTGTTAAGGGAGGAGGGATGAATTTGGGTTTGGGACGCCGAGACGTGAGATTCGACACCGCGGAGGATAAATATTGACCTAATTGGAGTTTATTGTAATAAAGTTTAAAGATCGAGTAGATTTTAAATAAATATTTTGGGGAAAATCGGTTTAAAACGCAGATTTCGTCCCTGCAATGGCGCCAACGATTCAAACTCAAGCGCAGCGCGAGGACGGGCATCGGTAAGAGAGTTAGCATGTCGGCTAGGTTAGCTTGTTAGCATGGTTAGCTTGTTAGCCTGGTTGTTTTGTGGAAAGTTATACTTTTTTTTGATCGTTTTATTGTCTTTTATTTGAGCTAGTAAACATAGGTTCTAGATTAAAAATTAAGAGATGAGTTATTTTTTTATTTGTATTATTAATGAATAGGTTCTGGTCAGTGTGTTAGCAGAGAAGCTAACAGCAGAACAGCGTTCTCACGTACAGACACTTAACATGTGTAGATTTCAGTTTAAAATCATGTCATCACGTTTATTAACTCTCATGGGAATGGGAATGAAATGGATAGAAACTGATTTGCATCCTCTATAATATATTTCTATAGAAAAGGATCTTAAATCAATGTAGAATTATGTAGTGTAGATAGATGGATGGACAGACAAATAGACTCATAGAAAGATGGATAGATTGATAGATGGATTTATGGATAGACAGAAAAATAGACTCATGGATGGATGGATAGACAGACAGACAAATAGACTCATGGATGGATAGACAGACAGAACAAATAGACTCATGGATGGATGGATGGATGGATGGATGAATAGACAGACAGAAAAATAGACTCATGGATGGATGGATGGATAGACAAATAGACTCATGGATGGATGGATAGACAGACAGACAAATAGACTCATGGATGGATGGATGGATAGACAAATAGACTCATGGATGGATGGATAGACAGACAGACAAATAGACTCATGGATGGATGGATGGATGGATGGATGGATAGACAAATAGACTCATGGATGGATGGATGGATGGATGGATGGATGGATAGACAAATAGACTCATGGATGGATGGATAGACAGACAGACAAATAGACTCATGGATGGATGGATGGATGGATGGATGGATGGATAGATAGATGGATAGATGGATGGATAGATAAAGTCTCATTACAGTCAGTAGGACAGACATCCTGTAGCGTTCTTGATCACAGTAGGTTGTGGAGGGGATGGGAGGTGTGTTCTCTGTGATGGTTAAAGGTACTCGATGGAACACGGTGACATGTTTCATATAGAGAAGAGAAAACAAACATGAGTGAATGGGAGAATAAACACCAGATGAGCTGCCTATTGAATACCACACACACTGGATGGATATAAATACATCATGTGATGCACATCTGATTCAATATCATTCCAACAATGTGTGAATTAGTGCAGTTCAGTAGGTCAAGTGAATTCAGGGTTTTACTAAAATGTGAGTGGGTTTTATTTTCAGATGTTTCTCATTTGCCTTGTTTTTGTTCTTTTGCTTTCACACAGGAGCTCGTCACACAGAACCGTCCCCGAGAGGTACCGTCTCGTAATGATCTCTTTCTTCTGTATTTATCGTTATTAATCACGCACGTACGTCTTATTCACATCGTTCCTGTGTGTTCCTCCAGGTCTGGTGTTGTGTGCCGGGTTAAATACTGTAACAGTCTCCCTGACATCCCCTTCGACCCCAAGTTCATCACATATCCCTTCGACCAGCACCGGTGCGGGAAAACACAGCCAAAATAATCACCAAACTTATTTACTGTTGCATATTTAACACCATTTACATATGAACAGGTTCCTGTAAACAACGCTGCACATTCTCTGTGTGTGTGTGTGTGTGTGTGTGTGTGTGTGTGTGTGTGTGTGTGTGTGTGTGTAGGTTCGTGCAGTATAAAGCCACCTCACTCGAAAAACAACACAAACATGAGCTGCTCACCGAACCAGACCTGGGAGTGACCATTGACCTCATCAACCCTGACACCTACCGCATCGACCCTAACAGTGAGTGTACATCTAATACACACCACATACACACTCGCATCTAATACACACCACATACACACTCGCATCTAATACACACCACGTACGCACTCGCATCTAATACACACCACATACACACTCGCATCTAACACACACCACGTACGCACTCGCATCTAATACACACCACGTACGCACTCGCATCTAATACACACCACGTACGCACTCGCATCTAATACACACCACATACACACTCGCATCTAATACACACCACATACACACTCGCATCTAATACACACCACGTACGCACTCGCATCTAATACACACCACGTACGCACTCGCATCTAACACACACCACGTACGCACTCGCATCTAACACACACCACGTACGCACTCGCATCTAACACACACCACGTACGCACTCGCATCTAACACACACCACGTACGCACTCGCATCTAACACACACCACGTACGCACTCGCATCTAACACACACCACGTACGCACTCGCATCTAACACACACCACGTACGCACTCGCATCTAACACACACCACGTACGCTACGCACTCGCATCTAACACACACCACGTACGCACTCGCATCTAACACACACCACGTACGCACTCGCATCTAACACACACCACGTACGCACTCGCATCTAACACACACCACGTACGCACTCGCATCTAACACACACCACGTACGCACTCGCATCTAACACACACCACGTACGCACTCGCATCTAACACACACCACGTACGCACTCGCATCTAACACACACCACGTACGCACTCGCATCTAACACACACCACGTACGCACTCGCATCTAACACACACCACGTACGCACTCACAGTGAGTGTACATCTAATACACACAAGACACACACTAATAGTGTATTTTATAGTTTTGTTAGATCCTGCAGATGAGAAGCTCCTAGAAGAGGAGATCCAGGCACCCACCAGCTCCAAAAGGTTAGAGGTCACCTGTGTGTGTGTGTGTGTGTGTGTGCGCGTGTGTGTGTGTGCATGTGTTATATGCTGCAGTGTTCGTTTGCATACAAGTAAATATTTGTCGCCTTATAATGATTTTGTGTGTGTGTGTGCGTGTGCGTGTGTGTTGTAGATCCCAACAGCATGCGAAGGTGGTCCCATGGATGAGGAAGACTGAGTACATCTCCACAGAATTCAACCGATATGGTGTTTCCAACGACAAAGTGGAGGTCAAGTGAGTACAGGCACAGGGTCCCGTTACACACCACCAACTCATTGTCAGGGCTTTTTAGTTAGTGTGTGTGTGTGTGTGTGTGTGTGTGTGTAAAGGATTGGTGTGTCTGTGAAGCAGCAATTCACAGAAGAAGAGATCTACAAGGACAGAGACAGTCAGATCTCTGCCATCGAAAAGACCTTCGAAGACGCCCAGAAGAATGTGAGTTTTGCACACACGCTGGTTTATTCAGTAAAAACTGAAGAATCTTTTTGTATATGACTTTTTTTTTTTTTCTTCATTAACGTCCCTCCTGTTTCCAGATCGCGCAGCACTACAGCAAACCCAGAGTTACACCTGTGGAGGTGTTGCCCGTCTTCCCCGATTTCAAGGTGACACTCTAATTCTCTCACACCCACACACACACACACTCATTGTAACTGGGAATGTGATCAATGCGCTGTTTCTCATTTTCTTCTCTCCGTGCAGATGTGGATAAACCCGTGTGCGCAGGTCATCTTCGACTCCGACCCCGCTCCTAAAGACGTCCCCAGCTCCGCGGGGGTAGACATGATGTCCCAGGCTATGATCAGGTGTGTGTGTGTGTGTGTGTGTGTGTGTGTGTGTGTGTTATTAGTAAATAGGGTAGCACAATTTCGAAACTTCTTAAGACTGGAAACCTTCCAAGGGAATGAACGAGAATATCCACCTGCACGGTCATTAATCACATGCACACAGCACACTTACAGCAGGGCTCCTGAGGCCACGCCCCCTAAAGAGACCACGCCCCTACACGCACTGTGCATTCCTCCATTACATAAAATCCTGCACACAAAAAACGGTCAAAAAATGTCCAGTATTCACATAAATGACATAAATATTACACACGTTTGTGTTTGTGTTTCATTGTGTAAATGATTTTATACAAACAAATCAAAAAGGTTTTTTTTTTTTTGGCGTGCACGTCAACTTATGACCAAACAAAATGGTTCTATTTTATGGTTGTATATGGTACAGCTTATGTAAAGTTCTTTACATTTCTTATAAATTCCCATTAATTCCTGGTAAGTTTCCAATTTGGGATATTTCCCAAATTCCCATAAAGTTCCAACGAAAAGTTTCCCTTTTTATTGTGACAAAATGTATTTTTGAATTAGTGTTTTTTTTTGTGTTAACTGTGTGTGTGTGTGTGTGTGTGTGTGTGTGTGTGTGTGTGTGTGTGTGTGTGTGTGTGTGGTGTGTGTGTTCTCAGAGGAATGATGGACGAGGAAGGGAACCAGTTCGTGGCGTACTTCCTGCCCAACGAAGATACGCTGCGTAAGCGGAAACGAGATGTGGACGAAGAACTGGATTACATGCCTGAGGAGCTGTACGAGCACACACACACACACACACACACACACTCTCTCTCTCTCTCACTTTCTCACTCACCCACTCACTCACACTCACACACACCCACACACACACGTGTTCCGGTACACCAGTGTTCATTATACCAAAGAGCTGCTGATTCGTCAGAATGTGTTCATTAATTTCCTGTGGTTTATAGTCACCAATTGAAGTGTGTTTACATTTTTTTTCCCGTGTTTGTGTGCAGTTATGACTATAAGATAGCGAGAGAGTATAACTGGAACGTGAAGAACAAAGCCAGCAAAGGCTACGAGGAGAACTACTTCTTCATCTTCAGAGACGGAGACGGCGTTTACTATAACGAGCTCGAGACCAGGTTTGTTGAACAGATGAGCGTAACTCTGTGGTTTGACTGGGAAAAAGTTTTTATATTGAACGTGTGTGTGTGTGTGTGTTCGCGTAAGGGTGCGTTTGAGTAAGAGACGTGCGAAGGCCGGAGCTCAGTCCACCACCAATGCTGTGCTGGTCTGCAAACACCGAGATATGAACGAGAAAGAGCTGGAAGCACAGGTTCATATATATATAATATACACACACACACACCTTTTTATTCTTGTGCATACGTACCCATTGTTTACATTGCATGAATGCTGGCGCTCTAAATAGGTGTGTGTGTGTGGTGTGTGTGTGTGTGTGTGTGTGTGTGTGTGTGTGTGTGTGTGTGTGTGTGTAATGCAGGAGGCTCGCAGAGCTCAGCTGGAGAACCACGAGCCAGAGGATGAGGAGGAAGACCTGGACAAAAACACACAGGACTCTGGTAACACACACACACACACACACACACACACACAGTGCACAGCGGAGATGTTTAGTAACTATCTGCCGAGTTTATGGCATCAGTGTTTCCTCCAACTTCATTTGTGCGTGTGTGAAATTACACACTAATCTCTCTCCCGACGCAGGTGATGAGAAAGACAAAGGCAGCGAGAGCGAGAACTCGGACAGCGGCTCCGACCAGGACGAAGAGGACGAGGGGCGTGGTGAGAACCAAGACGACGAAGACGAAGAGGAGGAGGAAGAGGAGAGGAAGGCGAGCGGGAGCGAGAGCGGAGATGACCGACACGCTCGCGACGAGGAGGAGATCTTCGGCAGCGACGACGACGACAGCGAGGAAGAGGAGGAGGGCGGAGCTAGGAGGAGGAGGAGGAGCGAGGACGAGGACGCTGAAGAAGAGGGAGGAAGAGCGAGCGGGAGCGCTTCACCCGCCCATAGCAGCAGCGGCCAATCGGAGGGAGGGGGAGGGCGGAGCGGCAGCGACAGGGGCTCAGACTCCAGCAACGCCAGCGACAGCGAATGAGACCACAGCGTTACGACTGCTTATGACTGTTGAGATCGTTTATAACCAATACGTCCTTCTCAACATAAAAAGCTCCACACTTTTGTCCCAGCTGGAGCCTTATAAATATAACCCTATAAATACACACGTCAAGATCTGCTCTTCTTCCTTTTTTCTTCAGTGTGTCGTCGTGTTTTTTTTTGTTTTAAAAGCTCCAATCTCGTCGTCACTTTGCTGTAAAATCTGCTGTAAATAAACAGTTCACTTGTGTAAAAAATTTGAAAAGGTTTAATTCCTTCTTTCTTTTTCCTAATTAAAATCGCTCTGGAGTGATGGAGTGAAAATGAGTGAAGCAAAAGCACGAGGTTTTTCTTTTTTAAACAGTGTAACTTTAATCAGGTCCAGATACAATTATAAAGCAATACTTTTATTTCTGCTTTAATGATCTTCAGCGAAAGAAGGACAATTTCTCTTTCAGCCACTCCTCCGAGAGATCGTCCGTGTTTCGGGTCTCAAAAACCTGCAGGTGAACGTAAACCGGAAAGGTGTGAAAGTGTATTTAATATTTGGATCACTTTCATTATTAACTAGTATAAAAATTGGAAAAACATCCATCTAAGGTCAACTATATACTGTGTGTATATATATATAATGTGTGTGTGTGAGCTAATAGTTTGGTGAAGAACCACATATGTCTGGAAAAGTCCAGTGTCCTGATATACTTTTGTCTGTAGAATGTATATTATAAATCCGTGTACCTTGGTGAGCTCGGCCGTTTGGACGAGCCTGTTTTTACTGCCTGCGTACATCATCTGCTGCTCCGGCTTACAACCTGTAATTAGAAAAAAACATTTTAAGCTTTATACTCATTGGTTTAAAAAACCCAGCATGGAATTTCTCCCACCGAGCTGAGTTCTTCGACATGTCACATGCCTATGCTGATGTAGATTCGTGACTCGTTGAGAAAGAGGTCTTGACATCTCCAGTAATGAAATCCTCCTCACTGAGCCGTTTGCTTTCATCTATGACATATTCATCTATATATGATATGAACTGTATAGACAAAAGTTTGTGTACGATCAATTCTATTCCATTCCACATCGATTCCCTATTCGCTCTTATCACACCCTCCGTTGTCCATGCGAAAGATGTTCTACAAGATTTTGTGAAGATTTTCTAGAGATTTGTGCGATTTCTTCACGAACCGTGTTCGTGAGGTCGGGTACTGATCTGGGTGATTGGAGGAGGATTTCAGTGCTGCTCCAATTCATCCCAATAGGGTCGAGGTCTTCATCTAAATAAGCAGGAGATCTTCATTGTGGTGAAGGAGGATCATAGGGTGACTTATAAGAGTGGAGGAAGGTGGATTATGTTCTATGTAGGAGATGCAACCTGAATTAGATTTGAGACTGTAAGGTGTTGGCAGGGGACAGTGTGGCTAGACTGCATCGGATGGTGGTCTGTAGGATGGTTTTGGAGGCGAAGAAGAAGAGGAGGAGAGTGAGGACTGAGAGAAGGCGAGATTGAGATGGTTTGGACATGTGCAGAGGAGGGACATGGGGTATATCAGTAGGAGAATGCTGAGGATGGAGCCACCAGGAAGGAGGAAAAGAGGAAGACCAAGGAGGAGGTTTATGGATGTGGTGAGGGTGTGGAGACGGATGATCCGCTGTGGCGCCCCCTAATGGGAACAGCCGAAAGAATAATACTAATAATAATAATTATACTACTAAACTTGAAAAAAAAATTTTTATGGGGAATTTGAGGGGGAGAAAGTGATATGTGAGGTGGATCTTCACTCACCCACAGGACTGCAGAAGATGAAACACAGTGGGTAGGACACCCGGCCGTCGGAGTGTGTGAGCTTGTAGCTGTACACTATATACGTGCGCTTCGGTTAAGTACATCACTTGCTTTATTCGGAGAAGTTCAGTGTTTCGGTACCGTTTTATCACCAGGATGGGGAAGTGTGTAGATAACATGTCCATGACTTACACAAAGGGTTCTTTTTGAGTTTTATATCGAGGTCACGTGACCCGGACGAACTCGAACAACGGGACATTTGTTCTATAAACGTTGCGTTTATGAAGATCGCTCCGTACTGGTCATGAAAGTTTTTCGAATACAATTATTTTCACTGAATTGCGTAAAAGAAAAAGAAAAAGAAAATGATGCTATACACACATTCAATCGATGCACAAACGTTTGTGGACACCTGACCATCAAATTGCTTTTTGAACATCCTATTCCACATTTATTTCCCATTTGCTACTCTGGGAAGATGTTCCACTGGATTCTTGTGGAAATCTGTGTGAGATTTCATTCAGCCGCAAGTAAAGTGAGGTACTGATGAAGGTGAGGTGAGGAGGTCTGGGGTGCGGTCAGCGTTCACATTCATCATGTTAAATAGGGTTGAGAGTCTGAGCTCTAAAGCATGAGATCTTCCACTCCATCCCATGTATATGTGCATATCTGAGAGGAAAATTTCTCCCTCATCCAAACACATTCTATACAATTCTCCGACTTTGTGGTGACAGTGTTGGGATGAACCACAAACGGCTGAAAAAGTCAGGTGTCCCAAAAATTTGGTCCATCTAGTGTATGCTATGAGATAAACAAATCATTGCTAGCGTATTAACATCTACAGCCAGTGTTTTAAAATTAACATTTTGATCAAATCTGTCGATCAAAGATGCTAATGCAAGTCTTTTAGCCAGCTAACAATCTTCAGCCTCCTTGGTAGCCGCTAGCTAAAAACACGAGTTAGCAAATAAAATGCTGTAAAATAGATAATGGAATATTGAGTTAGCATGCTAGCATGAAGGTTGGACTGTCGAACTGTTCACTTCACCTCAAGATGGCGCTCGAGAGGGAACGCTAAAACATGCTAATTAAAACGCTAGCTAGGAACTAGCCGGCTCTGAAACGTGAATCGTGTACGAGTATTTTTTTTTGGAACTGATAAGGATATCGAGGCTGACGTTCGGGAAGCTCTTCCTTCAAATCGTCCAGAGAAATGTCCTGTAACGTGAACAATCACGTGTTTAAATGACAAATGGTTATTTTTATTTTTTATTTGAACGATTTGCTGATGGGTCACGCGCTCACCTCGTACTCCTCCTCCAATATGACCAGCTGTTTCTCCATATCTATTTTCACTGGAATAAATCGACATCATGAATAACGTGAAACGTCACACAGACACGTGTGTTTAGAAAAATGCAAAAAATATCACAGATTTTTTTTTTACAATATATTTACTATGTACACTCTATGGACCAAAATATGTTGACACCTGACTATAGAATTACGTGCTTTTTTTTTGTACATCTCACTCCACATTTAGTCTCCAGTCTTCTGGGAAGATGTTCCACTAGATTTTGTGGAGATTTTGGTGAGATTTCATTCAGCCACGATGGTGTTATTAAAGTCGGGTACTGATGTGAGTGTGGTGAGGAGGCCTGGGGTGCAGTCAGCGTTTACGTTCATCATGCTCTAGAACAGGAAGATCTTCCACCCCATCCCATGTATCTTTATGGAGCTGGTTTTGTGCACAGAGGGTATTGTCATGCTGTAACAGGTTTGGGTCTCCTGGTTGGAGTAAAAATGCGAATGCATCTAAAAGACGTCTGATACCAGTTAGACTTTGTGGTCAAAATTTGCAGAAGAAGCAACATATGGCTGAAAAAGTCAGGTGTCCCAATATTTTTGTCCTTATTGTGTACCTTAATTCGTGGAACCAGCTATCAGAACAAAGTCGCAAGTTCTGCAAGGTGTCACCAATTAAATAAACATTTGATATTAGAAGATAAATAATGATGAAGAGTCGTTTTGTTCTGGAATAGTGAGACGTTTAGGAGAAACACTCACTCAGTATGGCTCCGTTGGTGGTCTCCTTCCGAAAGCGAAACTTCTTCAGTTTCTCCGTCAGGCTCGGATCCACCTCACACACGACCAGTGAGCTCGACTGCAGAACATTAGAACATTAAGAACATTAGAACATTTCTAAACAAT
>JBCEWE010000281.1:152500-180000 GCA_039877035.1 Silurus lanzhouensis | reverse complement strand
TGTACTGATGAATCCTGTTTACTCACGAAGGATTTGTGGTATCCGCATTCTTACAATGTTGAAAAAGTAGCTTCGGTATCTTGCAGGCTTGTGGCTGATAATAGCGTAATCCCCGGAGCTCTTAACGTCTCCTTGGTTCCTCGGGTCTCTGTCCTTGTGAAATTGACCAGAGTCCACCAACAGTGTAATCAAATCCGCCCCTGTATGTCAGTACGCCTGACCCTGTTTCTTCTCTCGAGTACTTTCACCATTACCTCAATCTAAAGAGGAGGTTGAAGCAAGCAAGAGAAACAAGGAAGAACCAGCAGTTAAAACACTGAGAATGACTCCATAATTGTGATGGATCCAGTAGATAAGTGGATATTCTAGTCTGTTTATAAAAGACCAGAGGAAGTGAGAGGATCCTCTGCTGTTAATTGCTCTGATGCTGAAGTTTTTTGTACCTTTCTTTTAAAAAAACTTACTATCTCTTTCTGTGTGTTCTGCTTTCCCATAGCTTGACTTTGGAGTTTAAAAACATCTCAAAGAAAACATTGGGAACGATTATTCCAGTGTCCCGTTTATCAATTTTCCTGTGACGACTGATCACTGACCACTTACTACCCCATTTTCTGCCCCGCTGCCCAATCAAACGGGCCAGAACCATGTGAAGCTTTTTCTATGCAGCTCCTGAGTGGACTGTAAGACTATTGCAGTAACACCCCCAACCTCTGGGGGGTGGCATCCTTAACATCTCCGTTTCACACTAAAGGCCGCAGCCCTTTTCCGTAAACCCTCACCTCGAGAGGACTCTGTCAGGGTTAGCCATGATGTTCCGGGACCAGGTGGGGATTTTAACGGACTGGTTTAAGGGCTGGAATGAATGCGAGCAGACGGTGGCACTGTTGTCACTGCTCAAGAGGGTTTCGAGGACCCAAGCACGATTCCTCCACATTTGCCTGGAGCACTGGCTGGCTGACTGCACGGAGATACACTTACTGGAGGCTGAGGCCAACAATGCAGGTACGTTGTTCAAGTATTCGGTCATTCCGATTATTTCTGAGTGTCACATATTTTAGAAATTGGAAAGACCAAATGAACGGGAGAAATTGGGTTTGGAAGCTCTTGACATACAATGGACTTTTTCTCTCTCCGCAGCCATTGTAAACCAGTGGCAACAGGAACCCAAAGAGAAGGTTGTGTCACTGCTGCTTTCGCATCTCCCTCTGCTGCAGCCACGTAACAGCGAGGCCAAGTGTGAGTACATGAAGCTGCTACAGCAGGTCCTGAGCCACACCATCGAGAGCAGCCTGTTTGTGGAGGAGAGCCGCCAGCTGCTTTCCTATGCCCTCATCCACCCGGCCACCACGCTTGATGATCGCACCAACCTCGCTTTGTGGCTCAACCATCTCGAGGAGCACTTGTCGGCTCGACCGCCGCCTGGACCGTATCATCACCATCATCATGCCAGACAGGGCTCAGACGAATGGACAGGTCCGACCGACTCCTTGGAGGTGGCACATGCCTGGCATGATAAATCGCCATCCACGTGTAGCTCGCCTGCCGGCCAGAACGGGCACATGGGCTTCCCGAGTGCAGCTGGAGTTCCCTCGCCTATCAACAGCACAGGTCAGTGGTGCAGGTGTTAAATGTTTTGAAAATATCAGTAGTTTGGGTAGTGCATATTGTGAATCTGCGGTTTAGGGAGCGTACAATTGCAGTCAAGGGCTGGTAGTTTGAGGAGTGGCCACTTGCAGTCAAAGGTTGGTAGTTTGGGGAGCGGGCAATCACTGTCAAGGGTTGGTAGTTTGGGGAGTGGGAATCACTGTCAAGGGTTGGTAGTTTGGGGAGCGGACAATCACAGAGAAGGGTTGGTAGTTTGGGCAGCGGACAATCGCAGAGAAGGGTTCGTAGTTTGGGCAGCGGACAATCGCAGAGAAGGGTCGGTAGTTTGGGGAGCGTACAATCGCAGTTAAGGGTCAGTAGTTTGAGGAGTGGCCACTTGCAGTCAAGGGTTGGTAGTTTGAGGAGTGGCCACTTGCAGTCAAAGGTTGGTAGTTTGGGGAGCGGGCAATCACTGTCAAGGGTTGGTAGTTTGGGGAGCCTACAATCACAGAGAAGGGTCGGTAGTTTGGGGAACGGACAATCGCAAAGAAGGGTCGGTATTTTGGGGAGTGGCCACTTGCAGTCAAGGGTTGGTAGTTTGAGGAGTGGCCACTTGCAGTCAAAAGTTGGTAGTTTGGGGAGCGGGCAATCACTGTCAAGGGTTGGTAGTTTGGAGAGCGGACAATTGGTTGGTAGTTTGGGATGTGGACTAACTATTGTTTTTATTCTATAGGCCTTTCTGGTCAGGTACAACCAAGCTCAGTGACACGCTCAATGTCTCTTGTTCCTGGCAACCAGCCGGGCTGCAGCTCTGACTGGCTGGGCCAGGACGAAGTGGGAGGACGCCAGGGTGTAACGGGGGCGGAGCATGCACCACTGTCTCCACAGGGCAGCGTAGCTTCTTCAGGCAGCGAACAAACAGAGGATCAAACCAACACACGGAATACGTTCCAGGAGGACGGCAGCGGCATGAAAGGTGAAGTTTTGAGCTTTTGTTAAATGAAAATAAATAAACGAAACCTGGTTATTGCAGCAGTTTTTGTTCAACATGAAATTGAATTTTCGATCTAAATGTTGTTTGTGTGTGTCCTAGATGTGCCAACGTGGTTAAAGAGCCTCCGTCTGCACAAGTACGCATCCCTGTTCTCCCAGATGAGTTATGAGGAGATGATGGTCCTTACCGAACAGCATCTAGAATCACAGGTCAGGGTTTCTTCATCTTCAGCTGGAAAACTGTGTCCAATTAAACAAAGGGCCTGATGGCTCCTTTATCTTGATCAGATCTGTCATGATGCATGTTTTAGGGGGAAGTTCTGTCTACTTTATTTTACAGAACGTGACCAAAGGAGCCCGGCACAAGATCGCCCTCAGCATTCAGAAGCTGCGAGAACGACAAAGTGTCCTCAAGTCTCTTGAAAAGGTGAGCTTCACAAAAAAATGTCCCGCACACCAACCGGGTTTTTCTTCGTATGCCATTTACTCAAGCGATCTTCAACATCCCAATCCTCCACAGGATATCCTCGAAGGTGGGAATGTTAGGAACGCCCTACAGGAACTTCAGCAAATCGTCATCACGCCCATCAAAGCCTACAGCCCGCCCACTGCTTCCCAGAGAGAGGTGGAGCCTACCAACAAGGCAGCCAATCCCGTGGAAGAGAAAGATGCGACTGTAGAGGGCTTTCAGAGCCACAATCCTTCACCCTGTGACGGGGAGACTTCGTCCACACCCATCTCGGAAGGGGACATTCCCGGGCAGTTTACGCGGGTGATGGGGAAAGGTGATGCTCGTAATTTGTGAAAATACGTTCCGTAGGTAACGCGTAGCGATATACACACGTAGCAATGCTGAATTTGTTGCGTTTCAGTGTGTACGCAGCTGCTGGTGTCGCGGCCAGACGAGGAGAACATCAGTTGCTATCTACAACTTATCGAGAAGTGCTCAACACATGAGGCGAGAAATTTCGAAGCTGTTTTTGTCGTTTTATTTCCAATATATTTTGAGTGATTTATGATTTCTTTATCATACTGTCTTTTGTGATGAATGTTCACTAAAGGTCGGCCGATACTTCCCGATAACCGATTAATTTGTCGATTGTTGATACCGGATTAAAAGTAAACACACACTCCATGTAAAATAGTACTGATCCTTATTACAAAAAGAAAGCAGTACTGATTCATGTAATATGAATATACTAATTAATGAATATAATTATATATTTAAGAAATGATGAATAATAAATATAGTGTAGCGCGCCCCGTTCAGCACGCAGCATCAGTGATTCGCCTCTAGAGGCTGCTCTGGTAATGACGGCGGACCTATTCATCGGCTCAAGTGCTACCCGGAAAAACTTTCGGAACTATTGAACCATCGGTGCCGATTGATCTGTAAAACCGGTGAATCGGTCGACCTCTAGCGTCTACGCCCTCCTAATTCTTTGCGTGTGTGTGATGTTTAGGCGTTCACAGAGACGCAGAAGAAGCGCTTGGCGTCGTGGAAGCAGCAGGTGCTGAAGTTGCTTCGCCTTTTCCCACGGAAAGCCATGCTGGACATGCCCGTGTACAGACAGAAAGGGTCCGTCTCATGGACTACTGCACATGTTTGAAGAAGGACTTATTTAGAAACCTTCTGGTCAATAAGTGGTACTAATTCTGCTTTGTGTGTGTGTGTGTGTGTGTGTAGGTGGGCGTACGGGTCAAACTCTTTGCCCACAGCAGGCTCTGTGGCTGGAGGGGTGTCTCGGCGAGGACAAAGACAGTTCCCTCTGCCCCCTCGTGGAGCGCCGCTTCCCAGTCGCATGGGCATCATTACACACTCGCCACGACACACACTCGCCAACCAGCCAGCTCTCAGCACGCAGGGCAGACAGGTCAGTGTGCAGTGTTTCTGTATGTACATCCGAGTGTGTGTGTGTGTGTGTGTGTGTGTGTGTGTGTGAGAGAGAGAGAGAAATGAACAAAACACTTGGCGAGACTCTGATGATGCAGTGCGTTTCAGAACCTGTGGTTTGGGAATCCCGGAGGGAGCAACAGCATGCCGAGTCAGAGCCGGAGCTCGGTACAGAGAACACACTCCCTCCCTGTACACACGTCTCCACAAACCATGCTTCTGTTTCAGCAACCAGGTACACACACTTTCTTTGTTTCTGCATGTAGACACAAACACACACACACACTTTTTCTTCCTCTCACACTTGTCTTGGTTGCTCCTGCCAGAATGCGCGGTTCCAGGGACTGACCTGGAGATCAACCCCACGCTGGAGTCACTGTGCCTCAGTATGACTGAACACGCCTTAGGAGGTACGGCCAATCACTGCACAGCTTTACACACCCCTGTCCAATCAGCACTCAGTTCAGAACTCACCAATCAGGTGTTGGCCCGGACACGTATCCACGATCGAACCATGTGTGTGTGTCTCCTGGTTCTATTTCCTTCACACACACACACACACACACACAATGTATCAATGTTCCATCTAAGGCAGGATTCCCCAAATGTTTTTCTTTGAGGGTCACATCATTTTTCTCGTGAATGGGGTCTGTAACAGAAAATTCAATGTGCTGGAGTGACTTTGTAATGTTCCATAATTATGCCTTGTAATGCTATGATTAGTTTATCTGCACTGTACAGACAAATGAGCAGAAACAGTATCTCACAAAAGTAAGTGCACCCCTCACATTTCAGCAACCATTTTCGTATGTCTTTAAGAGACAAAACTATAGAAATAAAACTTGGAAATATTTTTAGGAGTCAATGTGCAGTTTGTGTAGCAGTACAGATTTACTGTGTATGAGGAGTTATTTTCAGAGCAGCCATTATTTTCTAAATAACTGGCAACTAAAGAGAGTCCACCCTCAGTGAACATGTCAAAACCGTCCAGTGTGAATATTGTGTGTGAGCACATCGTTCTCCAGCACTGCTTTAATCCTCCTGGGTGTGGAATTCACCAGAGCTGCACAGGTTGTTGCTGGGATCCTCTTCCACTCCTCCACAATGACACCACAGAGCTGCCGGATGTTACACACATGAAGCTTCTCCACCTTCCGCTTGAGGATCCCCACAGGTGTTCAACAGGGTTCAGGTCTAAAACATACTTGGCCACTCCGTCACCTTTACCCTCAGACAGGGAGTCGTCATCTTGGCGGTGTGTTTGGGGTCATTTTCATGTTGGAAAACTGCCGTTCAGACCAGTTTCTGAAGAAGGGCTTCATGTTGAACCGCAGCTCCCCAGTACCAGCAGCTCTCATGCAGCCTCAGACCCTGATTCTGCCACCACCATGCTTGACTGTAGGGAAGACACAATTTTATTGGTGCTCCTCAAAAGGGCGTCACCACACATGCTGGACAGCATCTGAGCCAAACAAGTCTCATCAGAACCTTCAGAACTTTCCTGCAGGCCGACTTGTTGCGATCTGCGGCATACAATCTGAGCACCGACAAGCGGACCTTCTGCTTCTGCAACCTCTAATGCAACGCTTCAGCACTCACTTCCGTTTTTTTTGAAGCAGCTTCTGCACCTGACTCACAGCACGAGCACTCGACTTCTTTGTTGGACCCTTACGAGGTCTGTTCTGAGTGGAACCCGTCTGGAAAAACCTCTGTATGACCCTGAACACTTTCTGATGATTCTGATCTTCTTATAGCAGAGGCGTCTTTGTGGAGAGCAACACTTCTAATTCTCAAGTCCTCATACCAGATACACACATTTGTATGGTTCTGGAAAGCAGACAAAAGCATGAACATGATGAAAGGGCCGTGGGGCTTTGCACGCTTACACCACGTACAGCTCTTATCACTGAGGGTGGACTCGCTGTGGTTGGCAGTTATCTAAACAATAATGTCTGATTGTTGAGTTATTTTTAGAGAACAGTAAATCTGTACTGATGTACAGCAGCTGCACATTGATACTCTAAAATATATTTACGTTTCATTTCTACAGTATTGTATTGAGAATATGTAATAAAATAACGGTTGAAATGTGAGGGGCGCACTCACTTTTGTGAGAAAGGTATATTGCCTATTAAAAGAGCATTATTACTATCATAAGGACATTATTTTCCTATTTGTTGCTATTGAAATTAAAAACATTTATTTTTTCAAAAAATAGATACTGGATTAAAAAAACAAACACTAAATGTAAAATAGCACTGATCTTATTTACAAAAAATACTACATTAAAATCATGTGCTAAAGGAATATTAATATGAATATATTCATCGCTAAATACAATTTTATATTTAATAAATAATCAATAATAAACATAATATAGTGCAGTGTGCAATGCAGCTTCAGCGATTCGCCTCTAGAGGCCGCTCTTGTAATGACAGCAGACCTTCTCAGCCTCTTCAGCAGCGTGGTTATGGATTTTTGCAGATATTTCCAGCAATCGACTATCAGTGCCACGACCTCGTTTAATATCTAAGAGACGTTTCAGTTTGAAAGCCGAACTTTATTATTAAAAACAGATATGATACGAGTAAAACGTATATTTAAAATTAAATTTTCAATATATGTCTCTGGCATTGTTCAGAGCGCCGTTCCAAAAGTTGGGTGCGGACCGTAGTTCGGGGACCCCGATCTAAGGAATAGATTGTGTTACCATGGCAACGTCCTATCGTCATACTGTCAAGAAGCATGAAACGGGTATGACATTTAGCACTCGCGGCAAAGTATTAACTTTCTCCGTCTTTCTTTGTGCAGATGGAATGGACAGAACGTCGACAATATGAAAAACGACAGCAGCCTGAAAAATCAAGGAAATTCACTTCACGCATGTGCGGCCCGGAGCTCGCAAATCCACGCAAGAAAGAAAAAAATAAATAAAAAAAATGAACCCACCACACACCAAACGATCCACTACAAAAGAAACGCGTCTAGAAATCGAACCGTGTACACGTGCTCTTGATATTTTTCTACTTTATTATTACTAAGTTTATTATCAACCGTTCTATGAGGTAAGGTAACGGCGTGTGTCCGGATCGCGTCTCGCTCGTGTCTACGCTCGTGTCCCCCTGGAGGGACGAGTGGTCTCCCGCGGGGTCAACTCGAATGAAAGGTGAAAGGGTGCGACGGAGTGAAACTTTGTGGGGTTCGTTCGAAAGAGGGCAGAATGATGCGGTGCTGCATTTAAAGGGGCCCCGGAGTTCTCAACACAAGCACCCACACACACACACACACACACACACACATTTTTCCATTCACCTGCATGTTTGGGGGAAAATCGGCGAACACTTGAAACACAATCGACGTCACCTGAAACGTACATCGCGCGATCGTGTTTTTCTTTTTTCCCGGCAAACGTCGATCGTTGAGCATTTCCTCCCTTTTCAACCAATCACTGCCTTGTGATGTCATCACCGTGCGCCCCGGACTCCTCCTGATGGACCCAGTTTGACTTCCAGGCTCTATATATATATATATATAATGTATGTATATATAGCGTTTCGCCAAACTGTAAACTGTGGGTAGACAAAAGAAATAAAACGGCTGATTTGGTTGCAAATTCTGTCGCTATGAACGCAAATTACTAACAAAATACTAAACCCGATCGCTCGCTCGGTGGATCTCGTGTAAATACGGTCGACGCTTCAGTATTTACGGATATTTTGCTTTCTTTATGACTTGAGATGAGAACAGCCTGCCGGGTCGACGGCGTACGCTGATGACATCAGAGCCTGGCTCGAAGAAACGCCGATAGGAACCGTGTTCACACACTTCGTACTGACGCGCTGCATGAAAAGCTTCTGGGCACTTTGTGAACTCCGTTGGCAGAATTATTATTATTATTATTATTATTATTAATATTTTATATTCAGAGCGAAACAAACTCTTTGCATCATCAATGGTTTGTTGGTGGATTATAATTTTTTTTACCCGTACCAGTAATTACTGTTGTGTGACGACGAATCTCTGGAGGAGGAAGAACGATTTCAGCCACGCGGGTTTTCCGTTTTCCCGAAGCACGACGAAGAACACTATCGACATTCCACATTGTGATCGTTCCAGGGAGCGAGCGCGAGACTTTCGAGACGCCGCGAGACCAATTCAACGCAAAACGGGCAAAGTGAACAAAAAGATGTACGAGCTCAGCGATTGGCCGATCTGAGTCGACTGAAGCTTCGCCCCTCGTCGCCTGTATGTGTGTGTGTTGGGGGAGGGGATAAAAATTCCAAAACGCATTTGCAATCGTTCATTACAAAGTTCACCGTCGTAAAAGGTTTACAGTACAGGATTTTTTTATGTTCATCTTGCTGGCACTTGTTTTTTTTTTTTTCTTCATTTTATAAATAATCACCCGATTACTACAGACGCAACGCCAGAGATTGTCTGACAACGACTCGCTAAATCTCAACACATAAACAAAAGTCTTGCTTGCAGGCATCGACATGTTTACAAAGCAGAGAGACACAACTGATCTTTACGAAGCAGGCGATTACGGGCTTCTACTGTTTTTTTTTTTTAACCACCCCCACTTTTTAAATATATATATATATATATATATATATATATATATATATATATATATATATATATATATATATAAATAAAAAATGTGATTGTGTGTGTGTGTGTGTGTGTAAAAGGCGGAGCTGGACTCATACGTCCCTTTTTTTCTTCCTTTTTCTAGGGACGTGCCTATTATTCACTTTTTCACTCATATGCCATTCCACCTCTCTCTCCCTCCCCCTCTCTTCCTCTCTCTCTCTCTCTCTCTCGCTCTTCTTTTCTCACATATTTTTCTCAAACCCAGACGTTTTTTTTCATCCTCTCTCCCCTCCACTCGAGATTTTATGACTCAAAACACAAAAAGGTGCTTTATATATATATATATATATATATATATATATATATATATATATATATATATATATATATATATATATAAATATATAAATATAAAATAATTTTGTTTTTGATTTTTGTTTTTGTTTATTTGGGTCTCCTATAATGACCTCTGATGGTACAGCCCGCTAGCGTGTTGAACTGTAAAAGTCTTACAGGCCATTTAAAAAAAAGAAAGAAAGAAAGAAAACTCTGAGAGTCGTGTGTACAGGTGTCCGAATTGTTCTTTATGTCCTGCGCAGCCTGATTTGTTTTTTTTTTTTTTCTCTAGTAAAAACTTACATGAATTCTAGGTTTCTGGAATCCGTGTTTTATTTATTTATCTGTTTTTAAATGATTGTTTCGGACAGAACAGCGCATGACACGATCATCTCACACGACCGAGTTGGCTCGATCTCTGGAGCCCCACGGACAGTAAATAAGAAATAAATTTGATGGTATTATAGGAAGATACGGTTGTGTCGCTGAAACGAGGTTTCTGTCCTCACCTCCCTGATGCCTACGCCACAGCACATCCCAAATAATTAGATAAACTGCTGTTAATTATAATATATAAAAAATATTAAACACTATTGAAAGATGAGTTGTCCAATTAGAGTTGCATTTAGATAGTTATGTATACATGTTTATATTATGTCCATAAAACATTTCCATTGTCAATTATTTTCCTTTTGACCCCAACAAAAAAAAAGTTTAGTCCTGCAGAATTTGGGAAAATTTTAGCTTTAACCTCAGTAGACTAGTAGATGTTGACTAGTAAGAATATAACCAGACCAATCAGAATCCATCAAGCTCAGTGGTTCATTCTCTGGGTTGCTGATCGGAAGGTCTGGGGTTCAAGCCCCTTTTCCGCTCTTGGGCCCTTGAGCAAGGCCCTTAACCCTCCAGGGATGCTGTATCATATCTGTCCCTTTTTCAAAGAAAGAATTGTTCTGCTCTGTAACGCATATGTGACAAGTAAAAAAACATCTTTACCTTTGTGATGTTTTTTTGTGCACTATTTTAAAAGGATCATTGATACTGTTGGTATTATTAGTGCTGGTCCTTCATCGCCATTTCTCAAATCTTTTACCTGGAAATCCAACCATGTGCACCTTCCAGGCTTTATTTTATAAATCCCAACATGCTGTATGAGACAGATCTTTTTAAATATAGGTACTTTTTAAAATAAAATAATGGAATATGTGAATAATAAATAATATGTAAAGTAAAAGGCAATGACACGGTGTCCTTGTTAAAGCGCTTCAATTTTACACACACACACACACACACACACACACACACACACACACACACACACAAACACGAAAGTCTAACTATGGCTTCAGCAAGTGTCTGTTTCAGCACCGTGGACAGCTCCGCCTCCCTCAGTGCAGGGTTGCCATGTTTACCTTTTTCGCGTTTTTTCTATCTAATCATTATGAGAATAGCCCTGGGATCGTCTTTGCCATAATCCAAACTTGACATTAACACCTACACTATGTGATTTAGCATCCCTAAGGCTTGGTGTGAGATATGCATAAATAAAATGTAGTCTACTTTTTTTTTTCTTTCAAATGTGGACCTGTGTGGATAAATGGAAAATGATCTGATACTCCTACATTAACTAATTAATCAATTAGCATTTTAACCTAAAGAATTAACAGAAGAAAGTCTATCTCATCAATGTTTTTGTACTAAATCATGTGGGAATATTGACACAGCATTTGCATGTAGTAAATTAATACATTTCACACTACAGCATCCAAATTCCTCCTATACACTTGTCTTCAAATGAGTGAAAACAGTATGTGGAAGAACCAGGTTCAAAGGTATTTGTTCAAGAAGAAGAATGATAAACTGCTGCATCAGATCTCCCAGCTTCCACACTTTCCTCTTAAAAATGAAAGTGTACCTGCAACCAATTTCTTCTCCTCTGTTAGCCACACGTATAAATACGAACTTGTGCAGTTTGCTACAGATGCTGTTTGTAAGCTCTGACTCATGTGCTCTTTGACCATCCAATCAAAGACTGTGAAAATGTTGCTCTTCTTGTACGCCTGCTAGATGGCCTCAGTGTTGCCAAATAGAAATCGGACTGTTAAAGCAGCAGCTTTATTGTCTTATTTGAAGCTACTGGCGCCACACTGTTGATTCTTAAGGCCTCACAGAAAGACCCTTTGACCCTGATGACACGTGATATGATGGCTGAAATCTGATTGGATAGCAACTCCTACAAATCAAATCCTTTAACTTTGCCATTTTTCCTGCTTCCAACACATTGACCAAGGACAAAATCTTCACTTGCTGCCCAATATATCGCACCCACAAACAGCTGCTATGATGAAGAGATAATCAGTGTTTTTCCACTTGTTATGACGTCACAATGTTATGACTGATCGGTGTATTTTTGACACAAGGAGATGTAACAATGCGGGATTTTCCGAATCAGGTCACTCCAATCTGGCAACCTGGTGTTCAGGCTCCCCGGACACGGTGTTCGGCTTCAGGTCGCTCCTCTGAATCCGGTTTAAGGATCCTGAATTAAACAGCGGACTGAATCCCAGGTTTTAATGCATCATGCTCCTGATTTTACCTGCGTTTTTCTGCATTTTAACCCGAGGTAAGATTCACCTTCCACCATTTTATCCCCATAGAGGAGACGCAGTTTTCTTACAGTTGCCTGCATATTCGTTTTAATTTATAGCTGTAAAAATAAATCAAATATATATATTTTTTATTTCCATAAAAAAACATACCTACATTCTTCTAGGGAACGACAAAACCAAAATCACATTTTATTCATTTCATTTCATTTATTTTATTTTATTTTACTCGGCGTCTATTACATGACGCGGCTTCATCCCAAATACATTCTTTATTAATCATAAAGCGTGCTAGCTCAACTACTAGGTAATGAAATCAGACCCTATGTAGGGCCCCTATGTAGGGCGCATCGGAATATTTTGTACCATTAAAGAACTCTGTATCCTGACAGGATCCAGGGCGTTATATAAAACTTATATTTTATACATACAAAGAGCTAAAATAAATAAACGAATCATAAATAAACTGCTTATAAAATATAAATATAAATATTTATTTATTTAATAATAACGTAACGTGACCTAAAATCTTAAAAAAAAAGTAGACTTTAAAGCTACTGAAAAGCCTGTGGGAGAATCTCAAATACCTTCACATCCCCTACACACTTCAGAGCAGTACAAGTGCCGCACACTAACACACTTCCTAGTGGCCTTCGGAGACCCAGACGGAGGCGTTTGGGACAGGACCGTTATGCTAATGATTCTCAGGCACGATAATTACTCGGTCAAGGCGCCGGAACACGTGATTTCTTTGCTTTTTCGATTTTTTAATTTTTATTTTATAAATATACCTACAAATAATAATAAAGGAAATATTAAATAACCACCTAGTTCTTTTTTAAAGTGTATTAATTATTTTTTTTCATAAAATCGTATTGTTCTATTATATGTATTTATTTGTTTATTAATATATTTAAATTATTTAAATTATTTTTCCGTCTTCATGGTTTGGACGCTGATTTTTTTTTTTTTCAGAAGTTTAAGGCTGTATCCTAAATGGATAATTAAACATAATTTTAACGGTGCACATTTGATTAACACGCGATTAGTGCAGTGTGGCCATTTTGTTAAAAATATAAATAAATCAATAAAAGGAAGGTAAAATTAACGCAAATTTACTCACGACTTTTATTCTTTTAAAATGAATAAATAAACTCCACCGGGAAAAATCTTGTTGTTTTACCGATGCACAGAATCTCGAATCGAGCCCCGAAATCCTCCATGATGCGCACATCCGGCAATTAAAACCGTCCGTGTGGAAACACGGAAAAGTTTTGTTTGTTGTCCCGATGATTTACGTTATTTAAAACACCAGAATCACCAGCAGATAATATTTTGTCTGCATGCGCTATGTTGAGTTTGGTTTCATTAATAATAAACACATTTGCATAAAGCATCCATATTTGTCCATGTTGATTAGAATAATAAAAACTTAAAAAGTATTAACTGATGGTACGTTTAGAACAGATCATTTTGAGCAAAATAGATACCGGTTGCTGGGATTGGACCATTTTGGGAAAAATAAAAGAGATAAAAACGCTGCGATGTGATTGGATAATTCCGATCCGGTCCAGTAGGGGGGGGCTGTTCTATGGTTATAATGGTGAACTGAAAATGTTCAAATCGAGATATATTAATAACAAATATAAATTGTGAGAATTATTGTCCATTTTTAACGACATTTTTACTTTGCAGTCGGAAGTCTGCCCGTGTCGGACGTGAAGGTCAGAGCCGTGTTTATACGTTACTCCTCCTTTACGTTCTAATTTACACGTTGAGGTTTCAGTTCAGAGGCCAGGTGTCACCTGACAGCTAACAGGTGTGTGTTTGTAGGGCAGCAGTTGTCTGGAGGATGCGAGCATGAGGACGGGTGGGCACTGGCCCCCCGCAGGCTGTGACGGACAGGTGACAGGTGAGATTTTGATCCCGCCCACAATGAAATACACATGTAGTTTGTTTTTCCTTACTGACAACATTGTCTTTTTATGTGTGTGTGTGTGTGTGTGTGTGTGTGTGTGTGTGTGTGTGTGTGTGTGTGGTTTTTCAGATGACACCTTGACCCCAGAAGAGCGGCATCAGGGTCTGCTGAGGGAGCTACAGGAGCTGGTTGAAAACGGTCAGTGTTCTCTCTTTCACACACACACACACACACACACACACACACACACACACACACACACACACTGTTGGGCTTTTTTGCCATTCTTTGAAGCGACTGTATTGTGCAATACATATAAAGCAGCAAATCAGTGAGAAGCCACACCCCTTTCAGTGGTGCAAAGGCCACTCCTACTTCGCTGAGACAATCAGGTACATCCCACGCTTTCGTCAGAGTGAATGATCGAGGCCACGCCCCCTTTACTGACACAGACAGGCCCAGGCCACACCTTCTTAAGTGTGCTTGTACTCCACACTCTTTCGATGGGAACCGAAGTATGTGATTTGGGACACAGCCCAACCCTTGTCTTTTATTTTTCAGAGCTCAAGAGAGAGAATGAATACACTCGAGAGACAGAGGAGTACGACCTGAACAACATGGGTGACCAGGAGGACAAGAAAGAAGTGAGACAGAGGGATGAAGTTGGGATGGAGGACAAGAAACAGGAGGATGAAGAACCAGAACAGGAGGAGGAAGAGAGCGCTCGAGAACTGGAGGAACTGCTGGCTGAAGAGATCCGAAAGAAAGAAGCGAGGAAAAATGATGACACGGAGTTGGAGGAGCTGAGAAGGAAGGAGGAGGAGGAGTCTGAAAATGATGAGGAGGAGGAGAGAAGGAAGAACGAGGCCGAGCTGACGGCGGAGAAAGAGAAGGTGGAGCGCGAGCTCAAGGCGCTGACGAGTGACGAGACGAAGGTAAAGGAGAGGCAGGAGAAGGAGGAGGAGCTTCAGGAGCTGCTGCAGAAGATGGAACGAGCCAAGGAGGAGGAGGAGGAGGAAGGACCGACGGAGGGAGAGAGGGGAAAGGAGGAATACACAACGCCCGAGACTAAAGAGCTGCAGCAGAAGAGGGAGATGGAGAAAGCGAGCGACGAGAGGACACGCCAGTTCGAGAAGGAGAGATACAGTGATGAGGAAGAGGATGAGGAGGAGGAAGGCGAAGATGAAGATGAGGAGGAGGAGCAAGACGAATCCGAGGTTTTCAATAACTGCATCACATTTCTGTATCTTTCAGTGGCGTTATGGGAAAATAATCAATGACAAATGTTACAGTTACATTTGGGACACGACTGAAAAAATTAATGTGTGTGTGTGTGTGTGTGTGTGTGTGTGTGTGTGTGTGTGTGTGTGTGTGTGTGTGTGTGTGCGTGTGACAGGAGCTGTTGGAGATTGAATCCCAGTTGAGGAGAGTGGCAGCCGAGCTGAGGAAACTGCACCGGGGCTAAATACACACTCAGATGACACACACACACACATGACACACACACACACACACACACAAACACACAC
The DNA here is from genome assembly GCA_039877035.1 of Silurus lanzhouensis. Taxonomy (NCBI): domain Eukaryota; kingdom Metazoa; phylum Chordata; class Actinopteri; order Siluriformes; family Siluridae; genus Silurus; species Silurus lanzhouensis. Next base: position 164,544 of record JBCEWE010000281.1, on the reverse strand, counting down.
ACACACACACACACACACACACGTTATGACATTAACGGAATTCCCTTCACCCTACACAGAAACACACTTCATCACTCACAGTCCAGGTCATAACGCTGACGCTGCACTATCAAAAAAAAACAGCTACACACACTCAGATGACACACACACATACACACACATACACACACACACACACACACACACACACACACACACACACACACACACACACACACACATGAACACAGTAATTTCTTTCTCTAACACATTTAATTTCTCTATGTAATAGTTCTAGTGTTCAGTGTGTTGCAGTTACATGGCCAGTTTTAATTATGCGATGATGATGATGATGATGATGATGGTGATGATGATGGGGATGAGGATGGTAATGAAGGTGATGGTGATGATGATGATGGTAATGAAGGTGATGTGATGATGATGATGGGGATGATGATGGTAATAAAGGTGATGGTGATGATGATGGTGGTGGTGGTGATAACGGTTATGATGGTGATGGTAATGAAGGTGATGGTGATGATGATGGTGGTGACGATGATGATGGTAATGAAGGTGATGATGATGATGATGATGGTGGTGATGATGACGATGATGATGGTGTTGATAATGGTGATGAAGGTGATGGTGATGATGGTGATGATGATGGTAATGAAGGTGATGATGATGATGATGGTAATGAAGGTGATGATGATGATAATGATGGTGGTGATGATGACGATGATGATGGTGTTGATAATGGTGATGAAGGTGATGGTGATGATGGTGATGATGATGGTAATGAAGGTGATGATGATGGTGATGATGGTAATGAAGGTGATGGTGATGATGATGGTGATGATGGTAATGAAGGTGATGGTGGTGATGATGATGATGATGATGGTAATGAAGGTGATGGTGATGATGATGGTGATGATGATGGTAATGAAGGTGATGGTGATGATGATGGTGATGATGATGGTAATGAAGGTGATGATGATGGTGATGATGATGGTAATGAAGGTGATGATGATGGTGATGATGGTAATGAAGGTGATGGTGATGATGATGGTGATGATGATGGTAATGAAGGTGATGGTGATGATGGTGATGATGATGGTAATGAAGGTGATGGTGGTGATGATGGTGATGATGATGGTAATGAAGGTGATGGTGATGATGATGGTAATGAAGGTGATGATGATGGTGATGATGGTAATGAAGGTGATGGTGATGATGATGGTGATGATGATGGTAATGAAGGTGATGGTGATGATGGTGATGATGATGGTAACGAAGGTGATGGTGGTGATGATGATGATGATGATGGTGATCGGGACAGAGGGTCATGAATCGGCTGTACATGAATTATGTTAATTAAAAAGCATGGACACCATTATTTTACTTCATTGGAAAGAACCTGTGCTTTTAAACATGATGTTGTCAGATAAAGGAATGATTAGAAAACGTCAAAAAGAGGAGGCTGTTAAATGGATGGTTTCATCCTCCACCATTGTCTCTGAAAGCACAGATTCTTACCCATATTTTAAAGTAATGTAATTCACGTTTGGCCACTTCATGACCCTCTGTCCCGCGCACCACTTCCCATCCTGGTTATCTGTTCTTTTGACACGTTTATTGCTCTTGACGAATCGCTCCTTCAGAAGAACCGGATGCTCATTACTGCTTCGTTTGCTGGTTCAAATCCCACATGAGGGACGCCGTCGAATTTACTGATTTAGAAACAAACCTCAAAAAAATATATTTCATGCAGCATATAAACAAACACAAGGTCAAAACAGTCACAGTTCATTTCTGCTTCAGTTGCATGTAATTTAGTGTCGCAAATCATCATCATCATCATCATCATCACTAGAGAAGGAGGGGCAGGGGGCGTGGCCTGAAGTGAATGACTCGGTAATTTATTCATTAATTCTGTACATCAGAGTGTGAAGAAAAGAAGCGCTAAAAATGATTTGAATTAGATACCAATAATCAATAGGACTCAAATTACGTGCACTTGTGTGTGTGTGTGTGTGTGTGTGTGTGTGTGTGTGTGTGTGTGTGTAAGTGTAACGTGATTTGACCACTTCTAATCTAATCTAATCTAATCTAATGTACACAATGTTGCTGTATGTGTGTGTGTGTGTGTGTGTGTGTGTGTGTTTGGCTTTCACACTGTTACAACGCGTTCAGACTGTTAAGCGAGAGGCTGTTAAGATTTTCCGCAGGGAACGTCGATCTGTGTGTGTGTGTGTGTGTGTGTGTGTGTGTGTGTGTGTGTGTGTGTGTGTGTGTGTGTGTGTGTGTGTGTGTTTTGCTAAGCCACGTTCCCTGATAAAAACGTCGCCTTACCCCAGCCAAGGAAGACGGAGCTTTGAAGCCATTATAGCTCATACACACACACACACACACACACACACACACACACTAGATACATACATTTAGACACACTCACACACAGTCACACACTCTTTGTAACTTTGTGAGCTTTATCTCAGTGTTAAGGTCCATCCACTGATGAATCTTTGATTGATTAACTGATTGATTGATTAATTGATTGTACATTAGCGTGAGTCAGGGTACAAAACCAAGGCACTTCTTTCCGTTCCGGTCGCTAACAATAAAGTCTTATCCTGCAATAAGAGACGTTCTCTATATGTAACGTCGTCATCTGCGTAACGTACGAGTCACGGAGACACTTTACAATGATTTAACCGAGTATTAACGAGTAATTAACAAAAAACAGAAGTAATATCGTATTTCCTATACAACGCTAATATATCGGCTATACGCTGCACATGTAAAGATATCGATCTTCTACCTGAGCTAAACGTTATTTCACACAAACGAGTTCTGTTCTGTTCCTAATCTCTATGTATAGCAACTATTTCTATGAAAACGAATCTAAACTGTGACGTGCCCTGATTCTCGTGCACTTTAAATCCGACGAGACGAGATTCCGGCGGCTGATTCTCCTGTGTTTCTCTACATGTTTCGCATCGAGATTCGAAGAAAGAAGGCAATAAGTTCACGCCCGACGTCTCGGTCGAGGTTTTGAAATAAATCCCGTGTGCAATAAGAAGACGAATCTCTTAAAAATGAATAAAATACAGTGAACACAGAAACAGTGTCTCAGACTTTTTCCTTTGTGTTTTCACAATCCGACCGGTCAAAATGTGTGGATTCATTCATCCGTAACTGAAGCGCCGGACTTCCAGGCTCATGGTTTATATTTATGTATTTATATATGCACTCTGTTGTGTATGCGGGCAGATGAATGCCACATTTGAGTCAATTGAGTCGTGGTAACACATTGTTTTTATTCTGAACTATTAACTTCAATACGTCACTATATGAGTCACCACTAGAGGGCAGGCTTATGTGATGTCCACGCCAAACAATGCCATTCCAAGCTCCGCCCTCAGCTCCTTCACCATGGCGACCATCGCGTCATTACGCGGGACGGGGAGTCCAGGCATCGTTTTGTCCACCTTTCTAAGACAAAACGCTCACAGTGGTTAAGTTGTATGTTAAATAATTTCAGTTAAAATTACGGGTTCCTTACTGCAGTAAGATGGGAACAGGACTCGGGTTTGGACACCTCATGGCTGTTGAAGAAAATCGTTTTCCTGTCTAAACACAAACACACCATCGACATCAAGATAAAAACATATTCGCCTTCTTTTAAAAGTTTGATTCTGGGTTTTATTTTTGATTTCTGTAACTAGTAAAAAAGCTAGTCAAAATGTTTATGCTAACGGCCATCACATGTACCACCTAAATACTTTAAGGTACCAAATAATACCAGGTGAACTGAGACTTTCTCTAAATGAAATGTGACTCTAAAGCCACAAATGCTAACAATTAATTTGACTGATTCTTAGTTGGTTCTTCAGTTTCCAACTCACACCAATTATTTGCCATTGACTGTTGGAGGAAAACCAGAAACCTGGTTTACGGAAACATTACAGAGGAAAATAAAAGATTGGAAAAACTTAGATTTGGTTCTCTGTGAAAATACTTTGCTAGTACAGCTATCTTACGTTGCTAATCTGTCAGTAGAACTAGAACACAACCGTAGCACATAGAATTTAAATCGAATACATGACGTTACACTGATTAGCAATTAACTTGCGTTTAATTAGCTAGCTTTCGAAGAGAAGTTAAAAAATACTTGTAAGCCGTGCCTAGAAACAAGTAATGTAGCGTTAATCAGAGTGATGGTAGGTGATTGTAGGGCGTAGTGTACACTCACCGTGGGGTCCAGTGGAGTTTTTGAGCGACCGTCGATCCACGGTGAAGTGTTTCTCGCCCACCACAAACACTTTATACAGCACGACACCGTGATTCACAAAACTCTGGAGGACACATGGAGGACGAATGTCTCTCAGACCGGCCTGACTGAAGATTAGCGACATCTACAACCACAGAATACCCATAAATGCTGGATAAGGTGATTGGGGACACTTCCAATAGACACAACAGAGTATAGTAAAATACGTGTGGTTATGAACCTGGTGTAAGTGGGATCCATGAAACTGTAAAGCCTCATTTCAAGAAGCTTTCCCAAATCACAACATCCCTGAATGATGAGGTGCAAAAAATGCTAATAAAACTACCAGCATTGCTTCATGCAAGAGGTTAGACAAATTTATCTATTCAATAATCCAATCTAATAAGTCTAGATTCTTGTGTTTGCTAGCTCAGCTAGCACTGTTGTAGTCTTTGTTGTAGTTCAATAATTAAAATTGCTAGCATTAGCTTGTACTTATATTGTAAACATTCCTAATAACTATTTCTTTTTTTTTTCTTTTTTATTAGTGGGTTCAAAGTCCAAACAATTTTCTACCAAGAATGCAAACTACTCCTTTGAGGAACATAAACAATATACACTAAATTGACAAATGTTTTGGACACTGACCATTTTCTTTTGATCAACTCATTCCACATTTAGTTCCAATTTGCTGTTATAATAAACTTTACACTCTTCTGGGAAGATGTTCCACCCGATTTTGCCTCATGTCAGTGGAGCAACTGGAAGGACCCAAAATGCAGGATGCAACGGAAGTATAATTAAACAATGAGTCTTTAACGAATAGAGTAGAGAAAGAAAAAGGTGTCCGTAACTTAAGAGCACAGGGTAAAGTAGGAAGAACCAAAATCCAAATCCAAAAACAGTCCTATTGTTCCAAATGCCAGCAAAAGGAACAATAAAGGGCTGAAGAGTGCACGTGAACCTGTGAATGGGTGCCGCAAAACCCAGAAGATCCTGACCCCACAAGGATGTGAGTAAAGTCAGGTACTGATGGAGGTGAGAAGGTCTGCATTCACATTCATCCCAAAAATGTTCAATAGGGTTTAGAGCCCTTAGCAGGACAGGTTTGGGTTTCCTAGTTTAGGTGATCTACCGCATCTAAAGATATTCTATACAATTGTGTTGTGGGAACAGTTTGGGGAAAAAAACACTTATGGACGGAAAACGTCAAGTGCCAATTCTTTGGTTAGCATTGTTTTACTAGCAAGAAGTAGATGCCGAACTCACAAACATCCCGAACCATCTAGAGACGTACCAGTGCCATTTGGATCCCGCTACATGTGTGGAGTTTGGCATTGGACCTCCTGGAGTGTTAAAGGCTCTGGCATGGAGAAGCTGATGCTGGATCTGTGGTGATCACAAATGCTGAGCTCATAAAACTCGGAGCTACTAACCATATAGACTGTTTAAGACTGCAGAAAGAACATCACTTATAATCTTATACTCCAGTACTCATGTTAGTTCTCACTCTCCAGTGTTCTGTATTGTTGAAAGATTTATGATCAAACTCTTGATGTCACCCAAAATGAGGATGGGTTTCCCTTTTGAGTCTGGTTCCTCTCAAGGTTTCTTCCTCATAACATCTAAGGGAGTTTTTCCTTGCCACAGTCGCCACGGCTTGCTCATCAGGGACAAATTCACACCATTCACCTTCACTGTTGATTTGTGTAAAGCTGCTTTGAGACAATGTCTGTTGTGAAAAGCGCTATACAAATAAACTTGACTTGACTTGAAACTTGACTAGCAAGCTTACACTAGTTAGTGTTTGTCTGGACACTTTCTTGTTAATGAACTAAATATAGTTAATTTACCAAGATTGCTAACAAGTACTAGTAAAAAGGATACACTTCTTTTACTAGCCAGGGATCGCTTGGTAGACAAGTGGCTAATTTTACTGTTATTTAGACACTGTTGATAACGAGCATGATAGTAAATGTTAATTGATTTAAAAAAGAAAGCTTCCTACATCTATAAAGTAATATTTTTTATTTACTAGCTTTATCTTGTTAGCTAGAAAAATGTAATATTAGCATGGTAGTTTATTTTTAGATGTGGTTTTAAGGTGAAACTTTCTCCAGAAAGTTAGCAGGTTTTCTAAAGTATATAAGGAATGAGTGCTTTTACTTGGTATCTTGGTATTTACTTTCGAGCAAGAAAGCAAGCTGGCTAGTTTCGATGTAATGTAAACGTAAGTAGTTTCACTAACTTAAAGGGTACATGAGCTGCTTCCTGTCCACTGCTTCATGGATGGCCGATATGTCAGAGGTGTTAATTTCTACATACGGTGGGCAGCAAATAGTCTTTCCTTAATAAAGGTGTGCAAATGGTAAAGTTATTGCAATAGATAGCAAAAACTTTAGCAAAATTAGCTATTTAAACATGTATTAATGATGTTCTAGTTGTAGCTACTATACTATTCAGTCCATGCTAACTTCTTAGCTGCACTTAGCTGTATGTTACAAGTATACATAGCTAATTTAAGGCTTCATTTTTCAAATGGTGTAACTTTTATGTCTAAACTGACTGAGATTTAAGTTGAAGTGTGTGTGTGCATGAAGACGGAGTGTGTGTTAGACCTCGCAGTGTGTTCTGTAGTTTGCTGATGATGCGGTATGAGGTAAATCGGTCCAGTAACTGTCTCATGGCCGGCAGTGGATCCAGGAGGACTGTGTGAGGGTGTGTGGTCATGTAAGACTGAAATACAAATTTATACACACATACACACGATTTACTTTTACAGACAGACACTTACAAGCATTTACAAACACACCAAAAATGACAGACACTGCTAGCAAGAATCACCTAATCTGTAAAGAATGATATTTTATTGACTCAATCATTGATTAATTTTAATTGAGTCACAGGCTGAATCTTGGTTTGACAAATTGCTGACACATTTGTTGATTCACCATTAGATTGACTCATTGTATTAACCAATCACTGAGTCTGATTGAGATCCTAAGTGGAAAACTGAGTGTATCTAAGTAAGTTATTAGATCATTTTTGGGTGAGCATTTGGATTATTATTTGATTAGTTACAGGATGACCTGATTAGACAACATAAACAGAGTGAATAGAGGTAGCAAAATTTAATTTAAAATGCAAATATTCAAAATGCAAATCTATTTCTGTATTTAAATTAAAATGTTCTATTACCATATGTGCAAAGTTTGGTGCAAAATGGAAATAAAATTATATCATTTACATTTGCCTTTTCCAACAGTAGTTTATGTTTTATAGTTATTCGTTAATATGTAAATTACATACTAATTTGAACGCTTTATAATCTGCACAATGTATTACCCAAATTAATTTGATATGTGTAACATTTTCAAACAGAAATTGTAGCAAAATGATTGTTTAAATAAAAAGTTATTTGTCATTTTCAACACCGTGTTTAATTGGATAAACTCATTGGATGTTTTAATTAGATTAACTGATTGGATGTTTTAATTGGATAAACAGACTGGATGGTCTGTTCAGCTTGTGTCCTAACAAGAACCAAAGGTAAAGTGTTGTGTATAAAAGTTGTCCAGCTGTGTTACCTGGAAGTTTTCGAGAAGCTGCTGTGATTGGCTGTCACGTTCTGCCTCTACAATCACATCGGACAGTTTGTGTATGATGATGTCGAACGGGCCCTGAGTCTCCATCGGCTGATTTAGGTCTATCTGAGTGGGAAAATAAGTGTGTCTCTGAGAAATCAGTGGAATGTAATGCAAACAGGAAACGGAGGATAACGCACCGTAGTAATCACGATCTGCTTTCTTCTGTGGTCAATACTGTTTATTATCTTACACTGAGAAAAAACGAAAGTCATCATAGTGTGTATGTGTCATGATTGTGAGAGTTGTAGAATTGGTGACTGCAGGTGTCTGACAGTGAACACAGGAATGAAAGCAAAGCCACCTGCAATAAACAAAAAGAGAGTAAATGGTTGTGTGTGTGTGTGTGTGTGTGTGTGTGTGTGTGTGTGTGTGTGTGTGTGTGTGAGTGTGTGTAGTGTTATTTATAAGTTTTATAAGTTTTTATCAACCAATGAATAAACAGTAGCTGGTATCTTGGGGAACCGTCCTGACTGACTCTTCTTTTTATTCTTAGACATGAGCACTGACATTATATTCCAGATGTGCCCTCAGGACGATCAGACAACTGACTATGATTCATTGACTGACTTATTGATTGTCTAATTGTCTGACACATTAATTTGTGCAATGATTAACTCATTGTTTTCCTCAGTGATTAATAGATTTATCCATCAATTACCCCACAGACTGACTCTCCATTGGATTAATTGACTGAATAATTGATTAACAATTTGACACGTTTATTGATTCACTATTTGACTGACTCACTAATGGACTTTTTGACAGGATCACTGGGTTAGTCAATGTTTAACCCAGCGGTCCCCAACCTCTTTTGCGCCACGGACCGTTTTAATGTCGGACAATATTTTTACGGACCGGCCTTTAAGGTGTATCGGATAAACACAACAAAGTAAAATGATACGACCATAACATTTTTTATATTTTCTAAATCTAATAATAAATGTGAATCCACTGTGGGTTTTTTTTTTTATTGTTTGACTTATTAGGTCATTGTTTATTGAATTTATTAATTGCATCATTAACTGAATTCTGAATTCATTCAAAGACTGACTCATTGATTGATCCTTCGGTTGATTGGGTCATAAGTGGACCCATAGATTGAATGATTAAACGACTATATTTATATCGATTAACACAGACTTACCTCGACCACCTCAATACCTCTAAATCTAAAGAAAGACAAAATGATCCCATTATCAACATGTCTACTATGTATGTTCTTCTTTATAATCATATATGATTACTCCTTTATAGTTTATTAGATGTCTATTAAAAAGTTTTCTGTTTAAAATTTAGGTCACACATTTACACACATATCAGAAACAACTTGAGTAAAAAAAAAAATCTTTTTCAATATTTACATGAAATTAATTGATTCTAATTGATGCTCTTTTATCCTGTACAATATTTAATTTACAGAATAGTTTCCGGTTCTCACACGCTCAGGTTCATCCTCCGCCGTTTCTTGACGCTCTGACAGAAGCCCACTCTCCGGCTCGCCAAACAAACAAACAAACTCCCGAAGGAAAGCAGAAAAAAGGTTTTAAGAAGCTCAAGCACTGAGGACAAGAGAGGAGGAGCCTAAGGTTTGTCCTAATGCATATTTAAATTGGTTGCGAGTTACAGAAATAGTTTAAATTGCCAGTAATGCGATGTTGCACAAAAACATTAATAAAAGCAACAAACGTTTATTTTTATATTTATGATGCTACCGTGCAGCAGACCAAACTATAAAACCAGCAAAAATACGTATTGAAAAATAAATAAATAAATAAATAAATATATATATTATTGCGGATAAATCATGATCTTATTATAGAATTTTATTGATCTGAAATAAGCATAGAACTTGAGCAGAAGGTTGGGAACAGCCAGTTAATTTACCTTTAAAACTGCATGTCTGATGGTCTGCCATTACAGATGCAAATGGTTGGAGTTAAATATTTTAGTGGAAGAGTCCTGCTGCTGAACTTTCACCAATTGAAAATATTTGGCATATCTTAAAACGAAAAATACGACAATGAAGACCCAGGACTGTTGAGCAGTTAGAATACTGTATCAGTCAAGAATGAGACAACAGTCCTCGCTCAAAACTCAAGCAACTGGTTTCCTTAGTTGCCAGATGTTTACAAAAGAAAAGATTTAAATAAAGGATGCTACACTGTGGCCATATTTCTTTAAAACGTGTTGCGGCCATCAATTAAAATTGATTTATTTTAGAAAATGATACATTTTTTTAGTTTAAACCTTTGATATTGTTTAGTTTGATGGTAAATTAAGATGGGTTTATCATTGCATTTTGAGTCCCAACTCTTTTGGGTTTGGGATTGTATAATTGTGGGACTTCAGAAGTCTGGACATGATGAAAACTTCAGGAATTAGAAATGCTACTTTTATATCCGCACTTCCTCATAACAGCTCTTCCTTCTATTTGATATGAAAAGTATCTATCTGCGTACTAACCTACTACGTAGTACACACGTGTCACTGTTGGTGTACTGTTTAGTACGGAAGTATGAAAAAAGCCCATTCTGTAACTGGCGCCTGAAAAAGAAAGTGAAAGTAAAAACACGAACTTACAGGAAAGCCGCTTTGGGTACAGACGGCTTCAGGATTCCGTTCTCTCAGTGTTTACAGGAATTGGGTGGAATAAATTGTATTATTTTTAATTAAAATAATTTATCTACAATGTCTCGGGGTTCAAACGCTGGTTTTGACCGCCATATTACCATCTTCTCTCCTGAAGGTCGCTTGTACCAAGTCGGTAAGATCCTTTAAACACTACCTGGGGATTATAATATGGTTTATATTTGATTAGATGTGTGTAAATCTTGTTTCTTTAGACTATACATTTTCTCCTGCTTGTGAGTTTTCATTGGATTTTGTTTATCAGGCAGGTGAACACACCTGGGTGTTTAGTGCAAACATAAAACTCCATGAAACTCCATTTAAGTGCACTACTAATTCAGTGCACACGTATTTATAACAATGTATTTATTATTATTTCATAATCTAGAATAATGATCATTAACTCAAGTCTCTTTGACGCTCTATAATGCACTACATGCCTCCAGGTCTGGTCCATTCAAGTACAGTCATGTCATCGTCACATTAGCTAGCCTAGCTTAACTTGTTTTAGGCTAACACACGCAATGTTAGCTTAGCCACCTGGCACTGAAGAGCTTGATAGCAAAATGTAGCCAGTCATACTATTTAAGTTTTGTAAACAATAAGTTATACATATTGTAAACAAAAAATTGAACAAAAATAGAGAATTCTGGGGAATATGTTTGTTTAGCTCATCTAGCTATAGGCTAACAACACTTTAGCTAAGCTAGCATTGTTTGTATACACATTGACTTAAAATTTAACGAATAACTACATCTTTTATTCCACAATTTCCTACATTTTATATAACAACTGTTGTTTAGATGGACAAAATGGCCCACATAGTAATTACGCTTTCAGGAAAAAGGGTACTCACTTTTGTTTGTGGTACCATTGAACACTTTTTGTATATTTAATATAAAAATATTTTACCTAAAAAAGTACACTTAGTATACAATTCAAAAGATCGAAGCTTTTTTTAAATTTTTTTTTAGGTAAACTAAATTCACATTTCAAGGTAAATTGTAGAATTGTACAGGTACCATCCAAGCAACAAGGAAAAACTCTAAGCAGTGTCCTTTTTAAATCCCCGAGATCAGCAGTGGTGGATGAAGTACACAGATAACGTACTTTTAAAAGTAGAGCTACACTCGGTTAAATATGACTCCAGTCATATTAAAAGTTATCTTATTAAACTTTCACCTGAGTAAAAGTATTTGCTAAGTATGCAAAGTACTATAGTTTATTTTTAATGTATTTCTGTTATCATTTTTATCGCAAGATTCTTTACCTAATCAACTCAGATTATGTGAAAAGACTCAAAAGTGACTCTCAGCACACTGATCTATTGATAAAATGATATTAATGACTCAAACACTGATTGATTTCTATTCAAACTATAATCAGCCGAAAACTTAAACTTAAAAAAAACAGGACACGGGTGTTTTGGTGAGTTCGAGTCTGGAGTTTCTTCATCATTTATTCTTTTTGTTGGTGATTAGTAAATACACCAAGCGCCAATAAAAACATAGACCCCT
>JBCEWE010000281.1:130000-147500 GCA_039877035.1 Silurus lanzhouensis | reverse complement strand
TGCCATTTATATATATATATATAAATGTGTGTGTGTGCGTGTGTGTGTGTGTGTGTGTGTATGTGTGTGTGTTTTACAAGTATGACAACTCCAATGAAATTTGCATTACTACATTTTGTTTTGAGACAGACAAACAGACAAGCAGGGAGGAAGAGATGAGAGACAGGCTAGAAAGTGTGTGTGTGTGTTTGTGTGTGTGTGTGTGTTTGTGTGTGTGTGTGTGCGTGTGTGTGGGAGGGAGATTAGTGAAGCCTGGTGATTAGTACAGCATAGTGCACAGAGGGATTAACCTTGTTCAGCCACGAGCTCAACCTGCAGGTCTGCAGTCATGCCGCAACACACACACACACACACACACACACACACACACACACACACACACACACACACACACACACACAATGGTACCAGTCAGGGACAAAGGCTTTGTCAGGACACCCCTCATAAACACTTGCTGGTTGGTACACGTGGGTGGTCATAATTTTTTTTTTTTTATATTTTTAGTTTTCATCTAAAATCTAAAATCCCTGTGTAAATGTATTCACTATTGTGATTTGTGGTTCCAGTGTGAACGAAGTACACGAACCATGTAGTTAAAGTAGAGATACACTCAGTAAAATATGTACATGTAAAAGTGCTCCATTTAAACATTTACTTAAGTAAAACTACAAGTCTTGCCTTCATATGCACTCAGGTATCCAAAATATACTGTGATTTATCATGGCTATAATGTTCCTGTTACCACGGTTTGTTTCTTTTACAAACTGTTCCTCACAAACATGAAGGCACACAATTAAATTGAATGTCTTTGGGTGCAGTAGCATTGAATTTTCCTTTACTTGAATTAGGAGACCCAAACCTGTTCCAGCAACACAATGCTCTTATGCACAAAGCCATGAAGATCTACTTTACATGGGGTGGAGTGGAAGATCTCCTGCTTTAGAGCTCCAACCCTATTGAACACCTTTGGGATGAATTTTTACAGCACCCCAGGCCTCCTCACATCACCTACATCAGTAGCTAACACTCTTGTGGATAAATTAAATCTAACACATCTCCACAAAAATCTAGTGGAACATCTTTCCAGAAGAGGGGAGATTATTGTAACAGCAAACGATGACTCAAGGTGGTCTCACGGTCCAGTTTATACTTCTTCTCCTTCTTGTTCTTTCGGTTTCTCCCATTAGGGGGCGCCACAGCGGATCATCCGTCTCCATACCCCGCTGTCTTCTACATCCGCCTCTTTCAAACCAACTACCTCCATGTCTTCTCTCACCACATCCATAAACCATGGTTATACAAACCGTTGTTTATATCGTGTATCAACATTGTGTTTTCACATACAGACAAAATTGTAAGAACCTCAGGAATGGACAGTTTCAGGAAATTCGAAGATTGAAAATGGTCATGAAGTAGGAGACACTTGGCAAACAATGAAGTCATGATATCTTTATCCGTATTAGCGTGATACGAAATCTTCACTAAAGATCTGAGGTGCCACCACACAGAAACTGGCACTGGATCAAAACTATTCACTATTGAGAAAAAATGACTGAATGTTGTTCGAGTCCAAACCCATTTTGACCTTCAGTTCTGAAAAAATTAACAAATAAACATGTTGTTTCTGAAACTCTGCCCCCACCCTGCAAGATGTACCCTGACAGAGTGCACCGATTGGACGAAATGGCCTGGATTAGAGTGTGTTTTTTCTGTCCGTTGCTACGTCTATTCCATATCATGTGACCCATTACATCACAGGATTGAGGTCATTGCTGGATTAGAACGGTAAGATTGAAAGTGAGGAATGGAGGGAGGGCGAATAGAGAGATGGGAAAGCTATTAGGGAAATAAAAACAGAAAAATAGAGAGAGGGAAAAGTGCACGAGGTGGAGGAAAAGTATGGACCCATGTTAGAAGGGTATTGATTTGTGCTAATCGAATTTATGTATAGTATTAATAAATTTCAGCCAAGTTTTTGTTGAGTTCTTCTGCAATTTTGCTTGTCTTCTTGCTCCAGAATAATTTCACCTTCATCTATGTTGCTCTCTCCTTTCTTTACTCCACGGATTCCTGAATAAAATAATGACACATTAGAAATTGCATGGTATTTCCAGAATCTCTAGAGTTGTTCCAGACTCCAAATCTGCCTGCAAATAAACACCAGCTAATAATTACAGAATCTTCTGTAACCACAGCTGTGTGTACAACATTTAAAAAACATCTTCGGAACCATTCCCGCTAAAGTGAAACCAGAACCAGATTCTGGGGTGTCTCACAACAATCCAGAGCAAGTTTTCCAGGAAATAAACCTACACTTCTAGAATCCTGAATAACATCAAAAACCTCTCACCATGAAGACCCTCTAAAGCTACTTCACATCATCTTTGAAATATCTGGATCATGGCTGGGAGTTCATATCACTTAATTTCCAGAATCTCCAGAACAGTGGTTACTTGCTGGAAGTCTGAAATCTTGACATTCGTTCCATGCACGTTTTTTTTTTCTGAACAAGGTATCAAGAACATCAACTCCACAATCTCTAGAGAATTTCCAGATCATCTTGAAGATCTCCAGAAATGTTTTTGGACATTAAAGACCCTAGAGCAACCTGGGATCATCTGCAGAATTTATAGAAATTTTAAGATCAGTATATCTAAAGTATTTCTGGAATACTGCTTCAAGTTCTTCTTCACCTCTTCTCTTTAATGACTAAAAAAATCTCAAGAACAGAACTTTTCGATTCTCTTATTATGTAGAATAGCTCGAATTTTTAGATTTAGAGAATCTCCAGAGCATCGATAGAACACTCTCAAGACCATTTTAGAGCTACTTCAGATCATCTTCAGAATCTTTACATAATGCTCCTGAAAAGTTTCAGAATGCCCACAGTAGATTTTGAGTAGCCCAAATCATATCCAGGAGAAGCTAGAAAATCTCCACATCATCTACTGAGTTTCCAGAGCAGTTCTCTGGCATCCAAAAGACCACTTCAGATCATATCTGAAAAACACCTAGCGTATACAATATCTAGATTTGATCA
The DNA here is from genome assembly GCA_039877035.1 of Silurus lanzhouensis. NCBI lineage: Eukaryota > Metazoa > Chordata > Actinopteri > Siluriformes > Siluridae > Silurus > Silurus lanzhouensis. Next base: position 144,460 of record JBCEWE010000281.1, on the reverse strand, counting down.
TTTTAAAGGCATTTTAAAGCTTATGGTCATTTCAAGAATTTCAAGAAGTTGCCCAGCATTTCTTGACCTAATGATGCTTCACATCATCTCCGGTGCTGTTTGAAATTATAATCAGGATATAAAGACTTTGTGAAGCAACTTTAGATCATCATTTAGATCAGCTCTAGAGCAGACAGTGATAGGGAAGCTACATAAGTGGGAAATGTATTTCCTAATTTAAAAAATGGAGCCAAAGGTAAAGACAAAGACTTGAAGAAAAGGACTATAATTTGCAAGGCTGGAAGAGAGAGAGAGAGAGAGAGAGAGAGAGAGAGAGAGAGAGAGAGAGAGAGTAATCTTGACTGATTCAATTAGAGAAGTGATGAGGGAAGGACACTAAGAGGATTGGAACTGTCTTTAAATTAGATCTGAATAAATAACACAGTGCAAAAGACAAGACTGTTAGAAAAAGACAGTAATTCCTAAAAACATTATAAGTTGTAGCAAGTTACTGTTTATTCTTGTTCAATCAGGAGTTCCTCATCTGGTTCTCCTCTCATTACTTCATGTGTACTTGTGGTACATAGTGGACTTATTGTCTGAAGGTTGCTTCAGTGGTTTTGCACTAGAGCTCCATGGTGAATATAGATCACTAGCTTTAATATACAAATTAAAATCACTTCTCAGTTATACTTTATGTAAACTTTAGCCCACACCAAATTACTGGATCCAGTTCTGGTCCTAAATGACACCAAACTACGAATGAACATTGTAAGATAACAGAGTAATGTAAGTTGTAAGCTAAGTTTGTCTCTAATAATTAAGCCAGAGATTATGTTTCCTGAAATTTCCTAAGACAGTCCTTAAAACCTTAAAAGGAACCAGACCCAAACCCATCCATCTGGGTGACACCAGATGTCCATTCGTTATAGTTTCATCATTAATGAGGTTATTAACTGTTCACTGATGGACCCCCTGAAGGCAAAAGTTTTAATGGAACTGAATCAGTAATTGATCAAATCAAAACTGTTCATATTAATGCGAATCCAAAGTCAGTAAACTCAAGGGTTTATGTGGAACCATCTTAAGCATCAGGTGGCTTCTGGATGATGAGAAAGGAGAAGAATAGAGAGATTGTGAAATTTCTACCCATTCCATCCATGATGTCTAACTGGGCTCCTTGTCCATTATTTATTTATTTTATTTAGATATCATTTATTCTGATGAGAAAAGGGAATGGGAGGGATTAGACTCTCTCTCTCTCTCTCTCTCTCTCTCTCTCTCTCTCTCTCTCTCTCTCTCTCTCTCTCTCTCTCTCCCTGGTCAAGAAGATAGGACTTGTTTGAAAACTCTCAGGGATTGGGATGAATTTTTATATTTTAATCCGTTTGTTTGTCCACTGCTTCCATTCAGTCATATGCTACACTTGGGGATTATCTATCTATCTATCTATCTATCTATCTATCTATCTATCTATCTATCTATCTATCTATCTATCTATCTATCTATCTGTCTGTCTGTCTGTCTGTCTGTCTGTCTGTCTGTCTGTCTGTCTGTCTGTCTGTCTGCCCATCTGTCTGCCCGTCTGTCTCCCTATTTGCTGTTACAATAAGCTCCATACTTCTGGGAAGATGTTCCACAAAATTTGTGGAGATTTTGTGAGTTTCATCCAAAATCAGGTAGTGATGTCGGTGAGGTGAGGATGTTCCTGGGGTGCAGTCAGCCTTCACATTCATCCCAATTGGGTTGGAGCTCAATAGCAGGATTCTACCACCCCAACCCATGTCAAGCAGATCTTCATGGGTCTCCTAGTGAATTAAAAATGTCATGCTCCATAAACATCCTAAACAATTGTACACCTCTGAGCTTGTGGGGATTTTTTTGAAGAAGAACCACATACACCTGGAAAAGTCAGGTCCTAATATTTTTGTCCATATGATGTGAGTAATCATGGGTAAGGATCTCAACACGAACACCAGTGAAACAATCAATAATTCTTTTATTAGAACTTCATTTAACGTTTCTAAACGAACAAAACAATCAGAATTCTGTTGGAAAGGGCCAAACACAAAGAGCAAAGAAAAACAAGGAAGAACAGCAAATGCAGAGGATCAAAATAGTAAAAACGATTCATTTAGAGCTTTCAGACGCACAACCAGGACACCGTTACGTTTACAGGTTAACCCCTGAGTTTGAAAAAAACTAAAATCTAAGATCAATAATGAAAAAGTTGGCAGCTTTCTAAACATCTACTCAAAACTATTATATTAAACGATTCGCCATTTTCAAGTACAATTAACGAGAAGCGACAAAAACAATAACACAAACACACCAAAACGAAATAAAATGCAATTCGGCAAAAAAAAAAAGAATGAATCTTTAAACAACAGGGTTGATATAATTCACAGACGAAGCACAATTCAGCAATTCACAATTGCGGTGAAAACACCGACATCATTACGTTTACGAAGAAAAAAAAAAAGGTCAACGAATAAAACTTGAATTTATACGGTTGGATGATATTTTTAGAAATAAATTAAGCAGAAAATGGAGATGTTCGATGTACAATCAAGTCAATCAAATGTAAAATATTGCAATTACCTAATTGGATAAAAATTGATTCATTGAATCTTTAATTAAGTTGTAACAAATAAGCCACAAATAAATTATCCTGATATTATCATTTGTAATGCAGTTGTAATTTTGATCCTGAAAAATGATCGGATTTTGGAAAACATTCCACGTAACAATACTAACGAGCATTTAGATAACATAAATAAAATTGTAAATACGCTACGCAACACTTTACTTACATTTAACTGAATTCGGCGTACGATTCGGATCAGACGAATACGTACGTTTTTGTGAAATTTAGCTGAAAAAATCGGCTTTAACATGTTTTCTGACGTTTGAGCAGATCGTTTAGAAGATATCCGACTTGCAATTTAACTACGGACATTTTTGTGTCGTTTCCTGTATTGAGCATCTGGGAAACAAGGAAATCATGTCATGTAATATGTTATATAAAAGCCACAACTAGAAACATTTTGAGCTTGTCCGAAATTCCCTCCATGACTCCACCCCCTTCCTGTCTATAACACCTGGAACTTCCAGGAATTCTGGTCCTTGTAATCAAGGCAATCCGCTGCACCGAAGTTGAGCTTCCAAGCCATTTGCTCTTTATTGTAGTCCAGACAATCGATGGTGCTGAAACCGAGGGAGGCGGGGCCATAACCTTGCGTGATCTGCGACTGGCCCAGAGCCATGGAGGAGGAGGAGCCTATGGGGCTAAGTGGGCCACTCCCAGTGGCTGAGAGTGGTGCGTGCATCGGGGAGAGGTACGAGCTGCAGTCTAGACCGCTGAAATAAGACGAGGAAGTAGCGTAGGCCGGGGCGTAGGCCGGAGTCTGAGCGTACGTCATGGCGTAGGCCGTTTTACTCGACACGCAGAGCGGATCACCCAATGGCGAGACGGACGCAGGGCTCCAGATGGAGACGCTCGCGTTGGCATTTGTGCCAGTTGAGCTTGGAGTGATGGCTGTAGGTGGGGCAGGAGGGGGCGGAGCCACTGGACTGTAGGGCGGATTAGCAGTAATGTTAGCATTAGCTGGGTCAGAGGTCGTCTCTCGGGCAGGGGATGATTTCTTTTTAGGGGGCCGAGGTTTTGGCTGTCCGCTGCTCTGTTGCTGTTGCTGCCGGCATTTAGCACGACGGTTTTTGAACCAGACCTAAAAAAAACATAGATTTTAATTACCGACAAACATTTGATACGAATGATGTCATACTTTGTTCCTGCTCAGTTGAACTAGACAATTCACCAGCCAATCAGAATGCAGAATGTAATGGCGACGTTGTTGGTTAAGTAACGTTACACATTTTCACATGAATTTTGTACGTCACCTGAACTCTGGACTCGGGCAGGTTGATTTTCAGCGCCACCTCCTCACGCATGAAGATGTCGGGATAGCGGGTTTTAGCGAACAGAGCCTCGAGCACATCGAGCTGCGCACGTGTGAACGTGGTTCTCTCACGCCGCTGCTTCCGGGGTGTGTCTGCAAAACAAACAAACAAACAAACAAACAAACATGTTTTATTTTACACTTTTTAGATGTAATAAACTTAGACACACATAGCAAACAAACATCAAAACCACTTTTACGTGGGTGTTTACTTTGTACAAAACTCAAGTAAAAGTGTATTTTTATATTTTTCCTATTCATTACTGCTGATTGAACATGTATGTGGTCCAGTATGTGGTTCTTCCCCATACTGTTACCACAAACATGGAGGCACACAAACGTACAGGGTGTCTTTGGATGCAATAACATAAAAAGGATCCCTTCACTTGAGCAAGCAGACCCAAAACTGCTCCGGCACGACAATGCCCCTGAGCACAAAGCCAGCTCGATGAAGAAATGCTTTAAAAAGGTTGGAGTGGAAGATCTCCTGCTTTAGAGCTACAACCCTATTTAACACCTTTGGGATGAATGTGAACGCTGACTGCACCCCAGGAACCTCCTCACCTACTCACCTACATTAGTACCTGACTGTAGTAATACCCTTGTGGCTCCAAAGATCTAGAGGAACATCTTCCCGGGATAGTGGAGATTATAATTAGAGGAAAGAAGACTAAATGTGGAATTGGATTTTCAAAAAGCATACAACATAGTGTATGTTGGTATTTCATTTTGTAGCAGCAGCATTAGCAATAGCATGATTCAAATTCAATAAAATAAAAAAACTCGATTAACTCTATTAGGTATCGTGACTGCAATAACAGTGAATTTATGCGAATGAAATTCCAAATAACCCGAAACAAAACAAAAAACCCAACAAAAAAACAAACATTACCAAACAAAACCAAATGAATACAAACAATGCCAAACCATAACAAACAAAACAAAAAAACCCCAAACAATACCAAACCATAACAAAAAAACCAAACAAACAAACAAAAAAAACCCAATACCAAACAAAAACAAACAAAAGAGGGATTATTTTATCTTTAAGAACATGACTTTCGCATATGGAAAAGTATGCAAAAATATTACTAAACAGTCATATTAATCTGGTTATTACTTTAAAACAATTAGCAGCAGAAAACAAACAAACAAACAAACAAAAACCCATTCATGAATATTACAGTATTTTTACTGATGCTAATTGCATCTCTTACAAATAAAACCAAATAATAATAATAATAATAATAATAATAATAATAATAATAATAATAATAATAATAATAATAATTGTCAGTATAATAGACTTCACTTCCCAGCACACCTTTCGGCACCATGTCACTGATTGTTCACCTGATTCAACGCTAATTAGCGCTTGTATTTATGCGCATGCGCACACGGTACGGTTTAATCTCTCGTTTGTCTGTATCGCCGACGTTCAGATCTCGTGATTAGATTTATACACGGGTGTTTTTGGCTGTTTGTGTCTGTAGTATTGAGGGTTCGGTTCGGTTCGGGTTCCACGAAATTGCTATTGATTTCAGCACCTGCTTCCGCGTCCCACGTCATCACGTGACCAGTACAACAATCACTACTACTGCTACACATCTGGAATAAAGTACCACCACGTCATATTTAAAGTCAGGGTTGTTTGGTGGCTGTTTTGTTTTATGACGTTGTTTATTATTCTTTTCCAGACAAACTCCTCGCGCTGCTACAGCATGTTGTAGTTTACCTGATACTGTGTTGGTATTTTTATAAATAATTAAATAATTATTTATATTTTAATGTTCATTTTGTATCAGGTTCTTTGAGGAACCAAAAATATACCTTGTTAAAATATAGTTTTTTTGGTGCCGTTAAAACAATTCTTGAAGAATGACAGATGTTTCTCTCTAAAAGGTTCTGATTTAAAGTACAAACAAGCAAATAAAACAAAATAAACAATACCTTCTTATTGACTACTGCATATTTTTTATTTTAACGAAATCTTAAGTACAGGTTGGTTATTTATTATTGTTTACATCACTTCCATTTTTTTTTATATAAATTATATGTACAATATAAATTCACAACGCAGGAGTTTTTTGGTTTTGTTTTTTTGGTTAAATTCTGGATCATTCGAACAAAGCAGGAACATTTCAAATATTTATCAGAACCTGATCATTCCTGAAAACGAGTCAAACCTCTTTTAGATTCATTACAGAATCATTTGAGGGCATCAGTTCATAATATAGCAGCTCTTTTGTGAATATTAATAATAATAATAATAATAATAATAAGAAGAAGAAGAAGAAGAAGAATTGAGTAGATCATCACTCACTCTGGTAGCCGACGGTGGTGTGGAGAAGGTCCATGCCCGGGCCGGACAGTGTTAACCCGTTCACTGCGTAATGAGGCTGCTTAATGTAGGACATCATGCCTGCACTGGCTTTAATCTCTCTCTCTCTCTCTCTCTCTCTCTCTCTCTCTCTCTCTCTCGTTAACTATACTGTGACTCTTTATGAAAGAAAAAATGAAACAGTTTCAGTCTTCTAACTTCAATGAATATGTTTTTCTATCACAAACGCTCTCTGGGGTAAAAAGTCTCTCTCTCTATTCCTCTCTCTCTCTCTCTCTCTCTCTCTCTCTCTCTCTCTCTCTCTCTCTCTCTCTCTCTCTCTCAGTGACTGAGGGTTGTGTTGCGGATGGGACACAGGCGACGACTGGGAGCACCAAGGAAGAGGAGGGCTAATTAGAAGACAAGGTGGAGAAAACCCCTCCCTCTCCAATCTCCCTCTCCCTCTCTCCCTCTCTCTCTCTCTCTCTCCAATCTCTCTCTCTCTCTCTCTCTCTCTCTCTCTCTCTCTCTCTCTCTCTCTCTCTCTCCCCCCCCCCTTTAACCTTCCTGTACATTTCCCAGTCCTCGTAATGCAAAATTTCCAATCCCAATTCAAGACTCTTCTTTTATATTCATTCTTCATTTAGATCACGTGACTGGTTTTATTTCTCATTTTTTCCCCCCTTCTGCATAGACGTGTGTTACGCACGTGCTATTAAATATGCACAAAGGAATCAGTTAGAAATAACAAATCTAACACCGTTGCACTTTTTCAATAACAGGAAGAAAAAAAAAAGTCAAATAAAATATATGTATTATTGTCCATATTTATATATTTCTTTCTCTCCAAACATCTGTATTCTATTCTATTCTATTCTATTCTGTAGGGTTACTGACATGTCAGTATAAAGAATGTCTGAAATGTTGAAACATCTGGTTTTTGACTGTGTGAACATGGTGAATTCGTTATGTTTTTGCTACAAAGATTTTTTCCTCTACAATACAAAATAGTCTCTGTACCAAAAACCAGGACATTTATTCTTTATTCATGTAAAATACCAAAAATAAGACAAAGAGGTAACATTTTTGTCATTTTGACAAATTTGTTTAAGTGATGGTTTGTAAAGAACCCGAACAGAGCAGACGAACAGAACAGAGGATGAGGAGGAAGAGGAGGAAGAGGAGGAAGAAGAGATTTACTTCAAATCATGTTAAATATCATCCGAACAAAGTTGTTAGAGAACCGACACCAAAACTCTCATTTTCACCACAAATGCTGATTTTTTAGGATTTGAAGGTCGTGACTTCACTGATCATCACCTGGAAATTAGTTTGCATTCATTTTTTACAAAATATAAGGTCGAATTGTTTAAAAAAAATTTTTTTAAATCTGCATAAAAAATAAAGCATACAGATTTAAAGATTTCTTTAAAACTGCTCATATAAAATACTCATGAATGTAGAATTATACATGAAATAACACATGAAATATGAATAAGTACACACAGAAAAGAGATTTCTGCTACAGGATAACACTCATGCAAAACGGGAATAAAACAGGTAATAAAAAATCTTAAATAAAATAATTAAATACATTAAATATTAAATTATAAAATACAATAGATTTTTTCAATTAAAATTGCACTCCTGATTATAGTGTCGCATTAAATACAAATTGTATACACAAATAATTAGAGCGCACGCACGCACGCACGCACGCACGCACGCACGCACGCACGCACACACACACACACACACACACTTCTGTTTCCTCAAATCCCGAGAACCATATTTTTTCCAATAATAATAATAATAATAATAATAATAATAATAATAATAATAGTGTCCATAAATGTTTTTTTTTTATCCTTTTTCTTTTTTATTTTACTTAATAGTAATTCTTATACTTAATATCTTAAAATTAGAGCAGAATTTTTTTCTCCGTCAATTCATATAAAAAATGACTGAAATTATTTATTTGAAATAAAGACAAAAAACAAAAAGAAATAAGAAAAAAAAGAAGACATATTGCTTAAGAATTGAGGGGATATATAAACAATTAAACTAGTAAGAACAATTTTATTACAAGGAATTTTTTAGAGCTATTTTTTTAAAGACATTTTTAAATTCATTAAATGCAGTGTTTTTATTTAGAAGAATTTACCGCTTTGCCCTTTTTTCCCCTTCTTTTTATTATTATTAGTGTTATGATTTATATTCTTCTTCTCTTCATCATCTTCTTCTTCTTCTCTTATTATTATTATTATTATTATTATTATTATTATTATTATTATTATTATTATTATTATTATTGTCTACATGCCAATTAACGGGAGTTTTTGTCCGCGAGCTCTGCCGCCCTGAGCGCGTGCAAAGCCGATTCTCCGCGCTTTGTTGATCGAATCGGATTTATTATAAGTGTAAAATCCAAACTGCAATAAGGGGTTTATGCGAACACAAAGCCACTGTGAAGATGTAAACACACTCACACACTGCTCTCTGACCATCGCCTCATCACAGTGAATCTACACATTTTATACTGAAACGCGAGTCTTTTCTAGATTTTCTTCACCTGAGGAATGAATGCTGACTCAGCTGGTGGAGTTCACACAGGTAAGCAGAGCTTTCACCTCCTCACTGGATGCTTCCAAATGCTTCCTTAATAAAACAATGTATAAAAGAAACTAATAAATAATTTTTGGAGATAAAAATAAAAACTGAGTAAATACCCAAAATACATGAAAATACAATCAGCCCGAATCCATTCACATTCTGAAGCAGATATTATATAAATATTTATCATTAAAAAGAACAATTAAAAACAGCATGATGTGTTTTTGTGCAGTAAACAGTGTTCTGTAGAAGTGAATATTAAAGCATGAACATTCACTCACAGAAAAGAGGAATTTGCTTTGTTTACTGTTTATTTCCATCATGCAATAATGTGTGATATTTATTTACGATGTCAAAGAATACCAGAAATATCCATCTTATATAAACACACTGATCCGTTTTTTAAATTAAAACATTATTCAGGATTGTTTTCTGCCCTGAAAACACAGAACAGAGGGACATTAGGACCCAACAGAGATTAAAATTAAGGACAGGGCAACCTCATAAGGAGCTTACTGTATATAATCTGTCAACACGCGCACACACACACACACACACACACACACACACACACACACACACACACACACACTTGCATCCACAATAGCAGATGTTCTATAGATCTATAACAAACTCTATCTATCTATCTATCTATCTATCTATCTATCTATCTATCTATCTATCTATCTATCTATCTATCTATCTATCTGTCTGTCTGTCTGTCTGTCTGTCTGTCTGTCTGTCTGTCTGTCTGTCTATCTATCTATCTATCTATCTATCTATCTATCTATCTATCTATCTATCTATCTATCTATCTGCAAGACCTACCTATCTATCTATCTATCTATCTATCTATCTATCTATCTATCTATCTATCTATCTATCTATCTATCTATCTATCTATCTATCTATCTATCTATCTGTCTGTCTGTCTGTCTGTCTGTCTGTCTGTCTGTCTGTCTGTCTGGTAGAAATCACTAGACTGGAACGGTACACAACCTACATCATCAGTTCTGTGAGTGAGAATGCCTTTTTGACGAGAGAGGTCAGAGGTCAGAGGTCAGACCTGTTTGAGTTGACAGAAAAGCTCTGATAGCTCAAATATTCACTCTTTATATTCACAGTGAGCAGAAAAGCATGTTGTTTCCGGATCTGACGCTGAATGTGAATAAAAGGTGTTCCTATTAATGTGGCCGATGACAAGATAGATACCTCCAGGCATATAAAATACATAAATAGACATATGGTATTAGTTAGATGCATGTCACAGGCAACACACACACACACACACACACACACACACACACACACACACACACACACACACACACACACACACACACACACACACACAGAGTTCAGCCGATTTATCATAATGTGCTTTATCTGAAAAGTAAGTATCTTACCTCGGGATAAAGAGAGGAAACAGCGATTTGGACTCAGATTGACAGCAGAGGACAGGATGGACAGAACGAGGCAGTTGCTCAGAGAGAGAGATGGATTGATAATGAAAGAGAGAGGAAAAAAGAGAGTTTATTCTAGATAAGGACAAACGTTCTCATCTGAGGGCCTGAGGTTTGAGCAGGGACAATATGCAGCGACTCTCATGATCAGATTATTGATCTATAAATAGCCGTGAATGGACAGATCACAGATGGATGGATTGATAGAGAAATGATAGGGAAAAGAAGAATCTGGTGGAGGGCAGAAATACATAAAACAGGTACGTGGAAAAAAAACCAAGAAGTCTGAAGAGAAGAGGTGAACAAATCAGAGAAGGGGTTGGGCTTGTGTATGTGTGTGTGTGTGTTCATATCCAGTACAAAGGTGTCAGTCAGGTTGTGTATTTTATTTGTCGATAATGTTTCATAACATATCATTAACATATACAATGATCCAAAAGTTTTTGGACACCTGACCACGAGACTGGTATGTACTCTTATGATGAGCTTCCATTCTTCTGACAAGATGTTCCACTAGATTTTGTGGAGATTTGTGAGATTTCATTCAGCCACAGTGGTGTTAGTAATGTAAGGTCTAGGGTGCCTTGAGCGAGAAAGATTCAGCCCTAAGGTGCTCAACATGTTTGGAGCTCTAAGATCTTCCACTATACCCAATTTAAAACACTGGAACGTTATCATGCTGGAATAGGGTTGGGTCTCCTAATTCAGGTGAAGCAAAAGTGTAGAGAATTCCTATACAAGTGTGTCTCCAAGTTTGTGGTAACAGTTTATGGAAGAACCACATATGGATGGGAATGTCAGGTGTCCCAATACTTTTGTGTATATCTTGTTTGGTTCATTAATGAAGTTCTAACAAAAAAGATGATTGCTTTACTGCATCTCATGTGGCACTTCCTGTTTATGTCATATCATGCTTCTGATTGGCTGGTGAATAAAAAATGGACTAGTTGAGTCTGGAAATCTAATCAAGGACATTTAAACCAGACTGGGAATCTGGAATCTGGAATTCCGGCTAAGACTGAATATAAGACTAAACACTGAAGTGAGATTCCGAACCATTAGGAGAACTTTCTCTCAAAATCATCAAACTTTGTACAGTAAGATCCTATACACTAAAGGATTAAAGAGGAAAAGAAAATTCGAGAAAAAACATTCTATACAAAATACTAGAATGTTGTTTGGTACTGAAAATCCAGTAATAAATTCAGTATGAGTCTTTGGCTAAAAATGGAAAAAAATTCAAACATTTAAAGGTAAACGTTTTAAAACCTTGCTAAGGAAGACTGCAGAACTTTAGGACCCAAATTCTAGAACTTGACTATGCTATATCTTTCAAGACAACGATTATAGAGTGAGAATGAAAATTTGATACATTTGAATGAGAAAATCTAGAATGCTGTTTGATAGTGAAAATCCTACACATTTTAAGGTAGAAATTCTACAATGTTGTTTGATTATGAAAATTCTACACGTGAATATAAACATTCCACATTTGTATTTAATAAGTGAAATTCTACGCGTTTTAATAAAATAATCTAGAATCTGGTGGTTTAATACAAAGTTCTTTACATTTGAATTAAACTTTCTTTTAGGTATAAACTTCTACATTGTTGATAGCTAAAATTCTATACATTTGAATACAAAATTCTAGAATGTTGTTTGATAAAATTCTTTACATTTGTAGCTAAAGGTACTTGAATCATAGTTGGGATTCTGAAAATTTGGCAAGTAATGAAAAGTCTATTCCTTTGAGAGACCAAATCTGGAATTGAACTGCTATCAGAATTTCTATTTCCTTTAGGACAAAGATTCTAGAACTTTGGCTGGGATCCAAACTTCTTGTTTTGTGAGAACTACAGATACCCAAATACTCAGTAATTCCATATCTATCTCTTCCAGTGAGACTGAAAATTGTCAAAATTGTACAATTCTAATGTGTAGTGTATAATGTAGTATAACCAGTAGATCATTCATACATTATTTTTGAAAAGTTTTAGATTTTTCTACATTTTAAATTTCTAAATTGAAAAAAATATAAAAAAATTGTCATTCTCATATTGTTTTGTAAAAAATTCCAAACAGATTCAACAAATGAATAAAAGAAATTGGTCTCAATAGGAAACAGAAATCAGTGTTTTAACTGGAATGATGTTGTTGGAATGATGTTCTCATGAAAATGTACAAATGTTTTAGTTTTTGTCTCGTTCAAATGTCTAAAATTTGCAGTGATGTAAAAAATATTTATGTTTGATTATATATTATGAATTTAAAGTGATAGAAAGTTTCGAAGTTACAGAAATGAACAGTTTATTATTTTCATTTACAGAAAAGAAAAATACTTTTATACATTATGTAGAGGTGATAAAACTTCAGAATATATTCTCAGTGCATATAAAACCTGCACACACACACACACACACACACACACACACACACACACACACACACCACACACACACACACACAGAGCCCCTCCCTGGCGGATTGAGGCAGACAGATTGATAATCCCTGGCAGACGGCAGCAGGTGGGTGTCTGAGTGGGTCAGCATATCAGCATCAACTGCATGTGTGTGTGTGTGTGTGTGTGTGTGTTTGTGTCTGTGTGGATTAAGCAGGTTAACACCTGTTGTATTTTTAGTCCAAACCTGTCCTCCCTTTCCCATATGTGTTCTTACACTCTCCATGCCACACTTTTTATTACAGTTTTTCTCAGTTGCTTTGGAGCATTTCTCGAATCATCCTTAATAAGCAGTCAGTGAATTTCTAAAAAACAATTAGCACAAACACATTGAATTTCTTCTGAACTTTAAAAAAAATGGGTATCAATGAACAATGTATCACAAACAATATCGTCAAAATGTTATAATCGTGTCCTCAATATGACGGCGCACAGTTTCAGTATTTCCTGATATAAACTACAGATTAAATTACAAAGAAAAATGCACAAGGCTGAATTTCTTCTGTACAGCATCTTTCCATACTAACCCTAACACTTATCAATTTTTTTACACTTTTACTGCGCCGTACTTGTGTTTGTTTGGTTGTTCATCCATTTTTAAAAAATGTAATTCTGTGTCTTGCTCTGTTTGTTCCCACTTAAAAGTTCACCAGATTCACCTTTGACCTATTTTCGAGAACTAGTTGATCGTCGGTCGATCTGATGTCGTTCACTCGCCTTCATTAGTGACATTCAAGATTCATCTGCACAATTTGCAATCAATGACTTATGCACTGAACTGATGCTGAGATGTTTTGAGGGTTAAGACAATTCAGGTGAGAACCAGTCTAATATACTTGAATCTTCATCATAAAAACAGTTGACAATGCAGGAAACAGCAGTTTGTTCGAAGCAACAAGAAATTGCTTTTATGATGTGCACAATTGACTCCGTGAGGTGGAGGTTGAACAAGTAGTTTTGGGAACTTCATTCCTGATCGTAGAAACACTCCGAAGCAACTGAGATGAACTGTAATAGTTGCATTTAATGTTATGTAATGCCCAACATTAGCACTATAGCCGTCATGTTACAGCAGCTGCAAATGCTCAGGATCTCTTCAGTTTTTACTCTAAACATAAAATTTAAAGTAAAACACAAACAAACATAAAAAACACTTGATGGAAAAAAAATGAATAAGCTGTTACTCTATAAACAATAGTGAATCTAAACGATCGGTCGTACTGCGGTGTCAGAGCTGCTGACCAATCACAAACCAGAAAGAAGGAAAAAATACAGACAGACAGACAGACAGACAGACAGACAGACAGACAGACAGACAGAAAGACAGACAGACAGAAAGATAGATAAATAGACATTTTGTTGAAGCATATGTCTGACCCTTACTCATGACCCCTAACCAGCTCTCCAGCAAGCACACACACACACACACACACACACACACACACACACACACACACACACACACACACACACACACACACACACACACACGATGCATATGTCATGTGTTCTATAAAGCAGATCACAGCAACGCCTCATTGCACATATCAGCTTTATTTTATCCTTATCTATATAGGTCTGTGTGTGTGTGTGTGTGTGTGTGTGTGTGTGTGTGTGTGTGTGTGTGTGTGTGTGTGTGTGTGTGTGTGCAAGTAGAATGCTTGGTCG
>JBCEWE010000281.1:95000-125000 GCA_039877035.1 Silurus lanzhouensis | reverse complement strand
AACACACACACACACACACACACACATGCAGGAGAGTGTGTGTCCAATGCTTGTGTGGTCGTTGCCGTGACGATGGACTCTCAGCACCGAGCAGCGCTGGACATCTCGACCAAAAACCCACAGGATGACTTTGAGATGCTGCTGCGGGTCGGAGGAGGGACGTACGGAGAAGTGTACAAGGTCAGAGGTCGTGCAGAGAGAGATGGACAAAGAAGGAAAGAGAGCAAGAGAGTGTGAGAGATGGAGAAAGGGACCGAGAGAGGGAAAGAGAGAAAGAGATAAAGAGAGTGAGGTGTTGAATAGTTACTTATGTCCCAAAAACAGGCAGAAACTTTATTTATAGTCTTAAAAGTTTTAACATTAAAAAAAACTGACTGCAGATAAAATTAATAGAAAGAAAGAAAGAAAGAAAGAAAGAAAGAAAAAGAAAGTAGGAAAGAAAGATGCAACTGCTTCATGTGACTGTATTAGTTAAAAAATGTATTAGAGGTGAAAGACAAGGACAAACCGAAATTAAAGAAACGAAATGAACTAAATGAAGAATTGAGCTGAAAGAATGAAAAGTAAGAAAGAAAGATAGAAAGACAGAAAGAAAGAAAGAACGAAAGAAAGAAAGAAAGGAAGAAAGAAAGAAACGTAAAGCATACTTCCTGTTTTTATAATCTCTAGGCCGTGTCTTCCAAAGAAACTATTTATGATCTAACACACAGCAAGAAAGAAGGAAAGAAAGAAAAAAAGAAAGAATCTATCTATCTATCTATCTATCTATCTATCTATCTATCTATCTATCTATCTATCTATCTATCTATCTATCTATCTATCTATCTATCTATCTATCTATCTATTTATCTATCTATCTATCTATCTATCTATCTATATATCTATCTGTATGTGTGTGTGTGTGTGTGTGTGTGTGTGTGTGTGTGTGTGTGTGTGTGTGTGTGTATCAATTTGTAAAACAGATAAGGGTATAAGGGCACAGAAGCCATTTCCAGGTTAATGTATATATATATTTATATATTTATATAAAAAAAATGAAAAACAAGAAAAGGAAGGACATGCTGCCATGTTGATGCAGGAGCTCATAATGGATAAACTGATGCGAGAAAGACTGAGAGAGGAAAGAGTGTATATGGGGTCAAAAGGGTAGAGGTCAGAGACTCGGCATTCGGCTGCTAGGCAACGTTTTTTTTGGGACCTCATTAGAAAAAAAGCAGGAAAACGATGCGTCAGATTGACGATATTATCGTGACCCCCTTAAACAAATGATACCATGAAATTGAATATATATGATATTCTAATGAAATGAGGTCATAATACATTCAAATTGAATTTGTCACATAAAACTCGAATTTGAAGTGATACATAATGAAGATCGCTATATTACAGTTTTTATAGTCACATAGCTATAGCTAGAAAGTCTCACTTTAGGACAGAAAAGTAACACGACATAATTTGCAACATGATACATAGGCTTTAAACGGATAAAATCGCGATGTTTCATGGTTTAGAAAAGAAACATTTAAAATAAGACGGAACGGCGCCGGCAGGACGCCGACCGATTTGCTGATTGGACAGAAAAGCATGTGTTACATCATGCCGTTAAATTCGTAGCTGACATAGATTACAAAGGACATTACAAGTAAAAAATTCACTAAATTTTATTACATTACAAATGTAAAAAACGTTTGTGCACAAATGCAGTATAAATATTCACGTAAATAAAATTGCGTAAATAAAATTGCGTATACAAATTAGCGTTTAAAAAAAAAAATTTTTTCTATAAATTTGCTTGTATAAATTTGCGTATATAAATGTATAGTACGCATCGTGCGACGTAACGTTCGCATGGCCCACGTGCACGTGTGGATGTGAGCTGTATAAAATGACCAATTTTGCTCTTCTGAAACGGTGGTCCTTCACCAGAACTTGCGGATGTTTGTGAGCCTACGAGTTCCGCAATTATTCAAATACCGCATTCACAGTCACATGGTGCTGTACAACACAGTAGCTCCTGCACGACTAATCCACAACTTGAAGACTTTCAGGTCCACCAGCTTTGGTGTTCTAGTGGTGCAACACTGTACAACTAAGTAAAGAAATCAGCGTGACGACGTTTTAGTATTTTTTTGTGTCGTTATTTATTGTGCATCAGTATTTGTGTGTGTTTGTGTATGTATGCCAGGCCTTTTATCTTTCTGAGGCCTTCTGATGATTATTGTTGTATTGCTGTTTTTGATTACACACACACACACACACACACACACACACACACACACACACACACACACACACACACACACACAGTTCCTCTAAATATTGTCTTATATAGGACAGATTAAGTTGGTAGTTACTGAGGGAATGATGTCATAAAGGATTTCGTTATTTGACGCTGGTTTTGCAGACGTTACTATAAATGGATTAAAAAGTTGCCATCATTTGCACGCTATAATTTTGTCATGTGAGGTAAAAAGTGGCCCTTGTGTGTTTTTTTCTTCTTCTGACAATGAATACAGAGAACTCGGCCACGTTTTTTTTGCTGAACAGCCAAAAATTTCTCTGCAGACACCAACATTCACTCCAGAGTCTGGGAACTAACCAGACCTAAGAACCACCTACTTTACCAAGGTTAGAGTTACCTGGATGTTGACGATGCGCCCATCCAACTTTGATTTGTGTCAGGAATTTATCTAGAATTGGAATTCTAGATTAGAATTAAGGTATAGGATTCAATTTTGGTATTTGGATTGCAGCTATGATTTGGGATTAGAGTAAATGATTAGAGTTGGAATTAAGACACGTGTGAGTTATGATTTCAATCATATTTGGGATTAAATTTGGTGAGGATTTGGGACTTGAACCCAACTTCAAAGCCTAACTTTAGGTAGATTTTAGGATTAGGATGAGGATTTAAGATTTGAGTTAGAGTTCAAAATTACACATGTGAGTTAGGCTTTAGTTTAAGTTTAATATCAGGGTATGGGTATGCAGCCTGTGAACTAGTTTTGCGTCCTGTGACTCGAGCTTGCTCCAAATACCGAAGAGCTGTAACTGTACACCAACTGAAACGGTTGCTGTTTTTTGTGCTTGCACAAACAGATCTTTTTTTATGATAATATAATGTCACTTCTTTAAAACTTAGATTTACATTTTGGACCAGTAGGCTACTTATGTCTGCTTCTTCTTCTCACCCACCATGACGTGTTCAACACTCTACAATGATTTCACAAATTTCCCTCCTTTAATTATCCTTCCTACATGATGGACTGTTCCATTAACCAGTCTGGTGGGGGGCCTCAGGGTCAACCTCCAGAATTCCTTTGAATGGAAATTCAGTCTAGAACTGAACCCTAGGTACTTTTTAGCCCCTCTGACTCCACCCCTAAGGCCTCTCTGGGTGAGTGGGGTGTTAATGTTGGTCACAGCTGAATGAAAACTGTTTGTGTGTGTGTGTGTGTGTGTGTGTGTGTGTGTGTGTGTGTGTGTGTGTGTGTGTGTGTGTGTGTGTGTGATTTAATGTTTGATTTGATACCCGGTGTGTTTTGTTGGTTCTGCCAGCCACAACCGACCAAGGAGTTTGCATATGTGATGATCATAATCTATCAAGTTTTAGGATTAGAGTTAAGGTTTAGGATTCAATTTTGGTATTCGGATTGCAGCTATGATTTGAGATTAAAGAAAAGGATAAGAGTTGGAATTAAGACACGTGTGAGTTATGATTTCAATCATATTTGGGATTGAATTTGGTGAGGATTTGGGACTTGTACCTAACTTCAAAGCCTAACTTTAGGTAGATTTTAGGATTAGGATGAGGATTTAGGATTTGACTTTAACATTTTAGTTAGAGTTCGAAACTACACATGTGAGTTAGGCTTTGGTTTAAGGTTAATATCAGGGTGTGGGTTGTGCCCTTTAGGATTAGAGTTAGCCTTGGATAAGGCCTTAGGTTTGCAATTAGAGTTTTAAATGATACTTGTGAGTTATTCTTTATCTTAAATGTGGGATTAAGGTGAAGATGTTGGACTTTAGTTTAGGATAAGGCTCAGATTTTAGTTTAGGATTAAGGTGGAAATTTGGGATTTATGGATTTGACTTTAGAATTAAAGTTAGGGTTAGTTCAGGTTTAGATAAGATAAGTACATGGGATTTTAATTCAGGATTAGAGGTAGGCTTTATTTTAAATTCGAGATTAGGGTGAGAATTTGGCTTGCCTTGACTTGAAGTTTAGGATTAATGTAAGGATTAGTATAAGAGCATATTGAAGGCTTTGGAGTTATGATTGAGGACTAGAGTTAAAAAGTGATTTGGATGTGGGTTGTTTGTGTGTGTGTGTGTGTGTGTGTGTGTGTGTGTGTGTGTGTGTGTGTGTGTGTGTGTGTGTGTGTGTGTGTGTGTGTGTGTGTGTGTGTGTGTGTGAGGTTAACAGGAAACTGTCAGCATGCAGTGCACACCTGTGCAGGTAAACAGTAAATTCTGAGAAACGGAAAACAGAAAGGCCAGATGATTCATGCACTTCCACTTTGGCAGGAAGCCGACGTGGCGTTGCAGCCCGGTGAGAAATAACGCGTCGAAGGAGAGAAAGACCGTACGCGGAGAACAGAGAGACCAAACAAGATAGGGCAAAACGTTTACTGTTAGAACCCCCAAGTTCCTTTTTTGCTAATTGTGTTGTGGTTGGCTGGGTGCAATTTCATACATAGCAATGTGAAAAAAATGAAACCAAAGCTACCACTGTGAATTCACAGTAAGGTGCAGGCTTAGTTGAAGAATCCCATAATGCACCACACACACACACACACACACACACACACTCGCTAAGCGATGCACACGGCTGCAGAATGCGCAATCATGAGGGCTGAGAGACTAGATGTGTAGTTCTAGTTAAAGAGATGTACAATGTGGTGTTTGTGTGGCCTAACGAGCATCTAGTACGCATATTGTAAACAAAACAAGTGGTTGAAGCTAACAATTAGCGTTACACTTTAGAGTTAGCACACGGTACACATCTAGAACACAGCATCTAGTACACAGATTGAGATTAAAGCCTGGATTTTGGGAATAGATTCTAGTGGTTAAAGTTAACAATTCGTGCTACACTTTAGAGCTAGCATGTCAGGAAAAAATGCTTATGGTGTTCATGTAGCCTGGAGAGAAAAAACACAATTTGGGGTTTGGAACACATCCAAAGCGGATGCATGATTGTGAGATTGATATACAGTAGTGAATAGGATGGTTTTGGGACCTTCCAGAATGAATGAAATAAGCAGGTCTTTTTGATTTATTTAATAAATAGTCCATATGATTAGGGACACATCCAGAGGCACATGTGTATATGGTTTATAAAGACTATTAATATTGGGATATGTCTAGAATGAATATATATATTCCAATATGTGATTTGGGACACATCCAGAGTGAATTTGTGTTAAAGTGAGTTTAGGAAGGTGTTTATGTGGCCAAAATAGTGAGTGGGCCATGTGGTTTAGGACAGGTCCAGAGTTGAGTGAGGACTCTTAGGCTATTTGGTGACGGTGTTCGACCTAGAAAAGTGATTTGGGTCACATTCACAGTGTTTCTGAGACCATGAACATGGGTTGTGGTTTGGGACACATTGGTGTGACAGTGCAAATTTTAAACACATGGTAAGACATAATTATATTTTCTAATTTCTTGATAAAGCTTAATGTTAATATGAATTATACTAACTTGTTAAACATGATTAACATGAATCCACATGAAATGCCATTTTTTTGTGGTCTTCATCACTACATAACTTTATCATGAGAAGTTTAAATGTATGTGTTTGGATTTAATCGATTCTTTAATGCATGGTAAATGTCTACCAGTAAATGAGTGCAGTTGGCAAGAATGAAACCCAAAAGATGTCAATCAAAGCATTAAATGTTTTGCCCACAAAGAGTCTTATGTTTATTATGCACTTTTCTGGCCACAAGCTTCAGGATCCTTAAGCTTGCATTTTGACTGGGTTGACTCACTCTGGTTTTACCAGCTGGAAAATAAACTACTGAATATTGTAAGAACCTGAGCTCCTGAGAACAAATAGAAGTCTAGAAGTTAAGTTTTATGGTTTATTCTATTGTCTGTTGTGGCTTCTTGGGTGGCCTGGTTTTTGTCTCAGTGCTGACACTTTTATCTCTTTGTGCAGATCATCTTTCTTTCTTTTTCCCTGCAAAATCTTTGAAGAACACACACTCTTCAGAGCCGAAATGAAATAAAAAAAATTAGCCGGTCACACATTATAACTCTGATAAAGTGCTAGCTTTCATTGGCTAATCATCAGTCCACATGTAGCATGCAAGGAGAATCTTGCAGTTTACTAAGGAAATGATGAAGCCGAATGTGTTGATGAATGTAGGAGGAAGTGGTGAGGTCTGAGGGATAAATATCAGAGCAAAAAATAAATAAATAAATAAAAAATAAGGGCAGAGAAAGAAGACGACGTCTGGGTTAGAAGCCCTAACCTTTTAAAAAATTTATGTGGGAAGTGTTTTTAATGTGGTTTGGGATACGCCCACTTGAAACTGATGAGCATGAGATGCTTGCGATGGTGTTTATGTGGCCTATAATATGAAAAGGAGGTTTTGGTTAGGGAGATAATTTGCACGTGGACTTTCGATTCACAATGCTGAAGTTCATCATCAGAGAAGTGTACAAATTTATGTCACTTTGTTCTGTGTGATCATTTTGGCTACATTAGTGAATTGCAAATTGTACAGCAATCGTGTCTTCCGCATGAAAAAGGGTCCGGTGTCTTCTCTGGAAAATAAAAAAGGTCTATGTTCTGTAGTCTCACTTCTTTCTTTCAACCTCTTTAGAAGCTTTGTTGTGCAAAATGCAAATGAGGGGATGTGGGACCTTTTCCTCCCCAGAGAGAAAGACAGAGAGTAAGAGAGAGAGAGAGAGAGAGAGAGAGAGAGAGAGAGAGAGAGAGAGAGAGAGAGAGAGAGAGAGAGACCGTGACGAATGATAAACTGTTTAGCCTAATAAACAACCCGATTCGTTCATTAACCTTTAAAATGTTAGAATTTGCATGCTTCCTGCAGAAGCACATGATGTTGTTGTACGTCTGTGCAGGGAGGACGAGAGTACGGTTTTTCTACGCTTGGATGGTTACAAAATCTAGGAAGCAAAATTGAGATGTTTTTTTTGATCTGAGCTGAGGTTTTACACGTGCCGTGTAGCGCTCGTATAGATATGGATAGAAAAAGACCTGATAGCGTCACAGGACAATGGCTTCCAAAGCTGCCAAAGTGTTACATTTACAGAAAAATGGGCTTTGGTACACTAGACCATGCATTAAACCTTATAGAATATTTTGGACACAAGACACATGCCTGTGGTTAAAGTCATGCAAATTTGACCATTGCTAAGCAACAAGGCAATAAGGATGGCTAAAGACCCCTTTAGCTAGTTATCACATAGCCAGAAAGTCTTTCAAAATTTTTTAGCAAATAATATTTTTTAGCTTCCTGGCATGAAGCCAAGCCTTTTATAAGGACAGTGTAAAAGCGGCATTGGAAACGACACGAAAGTGACAGAAATATCGACACATTTCTCAGATGTCTTGGTAAATTGCGCAGAAAAGACCCCCTATGACTAAAAAGAACACTTTTAGCAAGGTGGCATGTAGCCTTTTTTGTCATTTCGGAACAATTTTCTATCAAATTGTCAATGGAAATGCTTTAATAATGTAGACAATTTAGAAGAAAAATGTACCTGGAAATGACAAAGATGACAACATTTCTCTCAAATGTGTTGTTAAATTATTAAAAAAGGAACTCTGAAAAATGTTATAACACAGCAGCAGTGGAAACATTCTCAACAAGGGATATCAGTATTTCTCTCATATGTATTGGTAAATTGGAAATATAAGCCCTTTTTAGTCATTTGAGAACAATGCAACATCAAAAAGTAAGTGGAATTTCTGCAACAATGTCCAGAATGTCAACATTTCTCTCAGATAAGTCAGTTAAATGGTAGGAAAAGACTTTGTATGACTAACATGACATGTTTTAGCTTCATCACATGACGCAAAGTCATTTATAAGGACAATGTAAAAGAACAGTGATACTGGTAATGACACAAAATCATCAAAAATATCTACATTTCCCTCAGATGTGTTGATTAATTGCTGAGAAAATAACCAACAGTGAAACATTTACCTCAGATGTGTTGGTAAAAAACATAAAAACACTAAATATATCGTTAAAATTATAAGTTCAACAAGCCAGAACATTGCCAGGGTGTGTGTCACTGCGATGTAACAGTATAAATGATACACAATGTTCTGGAATATCGATATTTCTCTCAGATATGTCGCTAAATTGCTTAGTATAACTTCCTTAAGACTAAACTAACTATTTTAGCATGGTGACACGTCGCCATTAGTCATCTGAGAACTATTTAATCGCAAAGTGACAGTAGAAATGACACGACACTCTCTGGAATATGACTATTTTCCTCAGATGTGTTAATTAATTGTGAAGGCACAGTGACAGAGGAAGTGAGACACTCTCTGGACTGTTAACACTTCCCTCTGAAGTGTAAGAAAAGACAATTCAATACAAATTAATAGCTAAGGGACAAAAAAAAGGCACGAATATTAGCATTTCTTGCAGATGTGTAGGCAGAGAACTACGCAGCAACAAATAAGCTGATGCTAGCTGGCGCGTGGTAACGCTTATTTTTAAGAACGAATATAGAATTCTAGTGAAGGCAATGAAAACGGCGTACGCAGCCACGTGGAACCAATATACTTCCTTAGCACATTGGCGTCAAACTCCGCTAGGAAAGACGCATTAGAAGTGATGCGGATGAAAATCCAGTAGTTTTGCTTATTTTATCTTTATTTTGTTGTTTTATTTCGCATATCAATCGAGGTCTTTGGAGGCGAGGATGTAGGGAATTTCTAAGTGCAGGTGACTAAACTGCTAGCTTTTCTAAGTATTAGCTATTAGCTTTATATAAGAGGTGCATTATTAGCGAAAAAATGAAATATAAGTATGAATAAGGGTAAAGGTGAGGATAACAAGGACACAATGACGTCCTCAGAGTGCCTGGAGTGTGTTCATGTGTTTGTGTGTGTGTGTGTGTGTGTGTGTGCGCGCAGAAGGAAACACCCTTAGTGGGCTGCAGTGTGATGTACGCGTCTCCCTTCCGCCTACATGGCAAACCGTAATCTCTCCATCACCCACTGAGTTCAGTTCTGAGTAAACAACACACACTTGGCTGATTTAGTTGCACAAGAGCGAAAACCTTTTATTTGTTTTACAGAGGTGAATGCGTAATATCGATTATATAAGCGTGTGTCCTGACGTCGTCATGTAAAGCTGAAAGGCGGACGTGCTTCCATGCTAATACACGAGTGCACCTCAGCCTTTTTCCTGTAAAACCCATAAACGCATGTGATAGAACTTTCAGCTAGTGTCTTATTAAAACTTTTTAAAATGACAATTCAGGGCTTCAGGGTGAGTCAGTGTGTGTGTGTGTGTGTGTGTGTGTGTGTGTGTGTGTGTGTGTGTGTGTGTGTGTGTGTGTGTGAGAGAGAACAGGTGCTCTTTGTAGAAGGAAAATACAGAAGTGAGATTTTAATCTGCAACAAGCCTATATATACTTCTCTCTCTCTCTCTCTCTCTCTCTCTCTCTCTCTCTCTCTCTCTCTCTCTCTCTCTCTGACCCTCTCTGTCTTTCTTTAACTGTCTCTTCCTGTCTCTCTCTGCCCACATATCTGTTTTTCTTAAAAGAGAGAAGGTCAGGACTAAATTAAAACCTCTATTGGCTTCAGCATCATGCACAAGTTCAGTTGCTCATCATGCAAAACCTCAACCACATTTTGTTTATATTTATTTGATTTAACTTATAACTAATTTACATGTAACCATGGTGGAAAATTGTCCTATAATCTAATTTAGTCTGCGTTTATTTATGAGTTGTTATGTGTTAAATATATAGTAGTCATCGCTAAACTTAAAATAATTACGCATTAAGTTGAAATTCATCTTAATTCTATTATACAGAATTTTTTTGTTTTATTATTCTGTAACTGCCAAAATCACAGTAATTTCACAGTCGTTATTTACTACATTTACATTGATGGCATTTGGAAGAATTGCCATAAGAGCAACTTACAATTGAGCTTGTTCATTTGTAACTCTGGGGTATTGGGATTTGACCTCACAACCTTCCAATCAGAAATCCAACATCTGTACCACTACTACTATTTCCACACTAAATATCATTTTGCATTAAGATACATGCTACATGCACTGTAGCGCATTTTATTAATGACCCAAACGTTCCTATGAAGGGCCAAAATGAAGGGACTTGACTTCTCGCTGCATTATACCAAACTGTATTGAGTTCAAACTAAACAATATAATATGTTGAAATAAATAAAACATAAATAGAAAACCTTATTCTATAATGCAGTTTTATTTTCAAAGACTTTGTTGGGCCCTTGAGCAAGGCCCTTAACCCTTAGCTGCTTAGTTGTAAGTCTCTTTGCATAAGGGCGTCTCCAAACATGAATGTATGTGTGGTTCAATAAACTTAATAATAATATAATGAAAATCTAGAAAACGTTCTCCCAATTATAGTACTTCAATTCCTAGTACAGCATTCCAAGCTATAAAAAAATATGGTTGGAATATCAGTGGCCTCTAATGTAAACTACTTTTTGTAAAACATTTTTTCAAACTGGGCTGCAGCTGATTTATTGATAAAGTCAGGGTATTTTGTAGGTGTTTCTCAGTGTACACTTGTTCAACTTCAAGAGACCGAAAGTCTGCTGACAGAGTCTTCGGTGTCAATGACATTAAGCTTTTCTTTTTTCCCCCCTCTTTTTATATATATATGCCATGTTGGGTGTGTATTTACACCGTATACGTTTTTTTGTAACTTCTTCATTCAAATTTCTTTCAGAGTTTTACATTGAAATACCATTATTGCAGTGTAGGTAAACATTTCGTTGTATAGTGTACAATGACAAAAAAGTACCTCACTTACTGTTAGCTTCATTAACATGCTTATTTGTCTGAAATATTATATAATTACAGTAAAAAAAAAAAAAAAAGAAAAATAGTTGCATATGATCACAAACATAGGTACCTTATAACCTTCTAATTTTACCACACAATACTGTAGTATTAACAGTAGGTATTAAAACGCAATAAAATGCTAATTTCTTTTGTACAAATTTCCATTTCATTACATGTGATTTGTGATACAGGTATTTGATGCGCATTTATCAAATTTACTCAATCCAAATTTTGTGTGTGTCTGTGTTCACCATGGTCTTTATTAATTATAAACAATAAGCAGATATTTCATCCAGCCCTATATAAAAAATTTGGATCCAGAAACTCAAAAAAAAAAAACTATATAAAAACAATTTTTTATAGAGAGCATCGTTAGTACCAGTCCTACGAATTCTGTGTATATTCTAATTATTTCCTTCTTTATTTTATACCCTGCAACTGCACTTCTGGAAAAGTTAGATGAGTCTGGTGTATTAATGAACGAGATATCAAGCCCTGCGTTCAGTGTGTACAACATTCTCAAAAACTAGGCGGGTATCATTAACCTTATAGCAGCTACACATATTCTTTGCTTCCTGTTTTCTCTTCCTTGCAGTTTAGAAGCATGAAATGCGACAGAGATGGTACAGTTACAGCTCTATGTTAAAGCATCTGCCATGCTTGTAGAAAACATGTGACTGATACGAATTGGAGAATTCAAGAGTACTTTGGTGTGATTAAAACAAACAAGAGAAAAAGGCAGTAATGGAAATAAGAGAACGGAATACCAAGCATGATACCACAACGTAGCCCTCTTCCTGATCTGTTGCGGCCATTTTTCTCTTCTATTCTATCACTTCAGATGAATAAACACCTCTGCCATGACCTTTAACAAGTGTCGCCTGACCCGCAAAACATGTCCTCTTTCTCGATCGTGTTTCTCAAATAAAACAATATCAGCAATGGGTTGTAATTTCACAGCTTCAGGGTTAATATATTTACCTCAGCTTATCTTATCTTATCTAATATTGACCCAAAGCTGCTTTCATTCCAGCGGCGGCCATCTTGAACAACCGGAACATCGATAACATGACTCATTCCCATCTTATTATTATTCTTTATCTACAAGAATGTTTCCGAAACAGTACCCATGGGGCTTAATGACGCGATAATACGTGTTACTGCATCAGTTTCGGGACGATTTTCCTGCGCTGCTTAGTGTTTCCACGGACAGTGACGAACGAGTGCGAGTCGTGAGTCTTGAGTGTGTCTGTGGTCACCGATCTCAACGCCACTGTCTCACTGTTCCCTCTTGTTTGTTCGAAAAGTCACGGTTTGTTTGTTTTGTAGGCCATTGTCATCTCAGTAGCTATTTTTAAGTCATGGTTAACCCCCAGATTTCTCCGTCCTCGTCCCGTGGCTCGACTACTTCACTTTCCACTCTTGAAGTCAACAACTATTTTTAACTCGCAACACAGTGGGTGTACACGGGGTCCTTCTACAGTGCCCTTTAGTTGTGCTGATGCTAAAAAATATCAGCTTCTAAAAAAGCAATTACGGATACTCTTTGGCGTTCCGTGAATACGTTTTGAAATCTTCTCAGTGTGCTAAAATCTGGCAACAGAAATGTCAGTTGTGCTTATTGACTTTTCATTCTGGAGATGACGTAGGTATCATAAATATCAGAGTGATCAGATTGTTCAAAAGCGCAGACAAAAGAGGACATTTGTGTCATGTCAGTGAAGTCCCTTGACTTTTACAACACATGAAACGCCATCATACACTAAACAATGGCGTCAATTCACGGCCCAAATCATGACACTGAGGTAAAAGAAAATAATCATTCTTGTCTATGAATTAAAATCATCCCCAATATACTCTAAAGGGCATTCAAAACCAGGACTTACCAGGACTATACACACAAAAACCTGTATCATGCAAAGAAACAAGATTAGGTTTATGATATTGACTCAAATTTGTGTTTTTGTGCACAGTTGCTAGAAACCTTGGAAGTATACACTCTTAGTATAAGCAGGCTAATGACTAGAACAAGCTATAATATAGTGATCAAGTCATTGGTAATGACTTTGTAAAGACACCGTGAAAGTGGAAATGAGATAAAACCACAAGATTTACCTCAAATGTTCTGGTAAATTGCTAACAAAAGACTCTTAGCAATTGTAGTTAGCTGGTATGCTACCAATTCTGTTGTAAAGATAATGTAAAAGTGCAGTGACATTGGAAACTAGATAAAAGCACCACAAATATAAATGTTTACCTCAGATGTGTCGGTAAATTACGAATAAAGACGTTAGATGACATGTTATACTTAGGATCAGCTAAATCTGGACTGTGTAAACAACCTTTACTTCTGATCTGCCCTCGTGGAAGATGAGTAATGCCAGACTCATCTAAAAACACACAAGCTAATTATGACTATGTATCTGTATTTGTGTGTGTCCTCAGGCTCGGAATAAGCAGACAGGAGAACTGGCTGCTATAAAGATCATCAAGATGGAACCCGGTAAGGGAATTTTCTTTGTAAGAACTAGTATGGAAATTACATTAAACAGTGACTCAAATGGTCACTGTAAACGTATGTACAGTCACTAGTGATTTGAATAAAAGAATGCACCAAAAGATATTTTGAAAGCTTGAACATTTTCCCAAGACGAAATACTGTACATTTAATCAAAGTGATGATATATAAGACAAGACCATTATGAGATACTGGGTGGAATCAGCTGAGTTATATGGAAATATTCAGTATAGTTCTAATTCTAGAGATACAATGACTCTTGCCATCTTGTTGATTAGTTCTTATTTCCCTTTTCTCACTCAGAGGACGATTTCTCGGTCATCCAACAGGAAATCGTGATGGTGAAGAGCTGTAAGCACAGCAACATTGTGGCCTACTATGGCAGCTACATCAGGTCAGAGACAGAATGAAGCAAACATTGTATAACCATATACGGTTTCTTGTATCATTGTGAAGTGTCGGAACCGAGAAAAGTTTTTTTCAGAGAAGAGTATTTTTCATGTCCTTATTATCAGGAGAAGTTATATTACAAGGGGGCATATAGGAAACTTTAATTTTCATTAAACAGTTTATCAGGGTCAGAGTCAGGATCCTTTCTTTGATGGACAGCATATACAGGGTATATACAGGGTATGAGCCCGGAATACACCCTTGAATGGGGAGTCAGTCTATTTCAGGGGACCAGGCACACATTTGCACCTAGAGGCAATTTAGCATAGCCAGTCCACTTAGCAGGATGTTTAGAGAACCCAAAGAAAATCCACAAGGACACATGGATGATGAATGATGCCCCAAACGGAGCATAACACAAGCTCAGGTTGAAGCAGTGGACTTTGGATCTGCAAGGTGGCACTGGTACATGGTGGGGAATAAAACCGAATATATTGGTCAGAAAATGTTGTAGACAGGTAGAAACATTTATGATTCCCACCCACTGAATCAAAAAATCTTGACCAACCCAATTGAATATCATCGTTCCTGGGTCAAGAATGTTTGCAAGAGTGGCTAGGGTCCGGTCAAGAGCATTTATGGGCATAGGTAGATCTGGTCAAGAGTGAAGAAGAGTGTGGAATTGGTCAGGAGTGTTTCTGGGAGAGGGTGGGATTGGTTAAGAATGTTTGCAAGAGTGGCTTGGGTCCGGTCAAGAGTGTTTATGGGCATAGGTAGATCTGATCAAGAGTGAAGAAGAGTCTGGAATTGGTCAGGAGTGTTTCTGGGAGAGGGTGGGATTGGTTAAGAATGTTTGCAGGAGGCTGAGGGATTGGACAAGAGGGTTTGAAAGACTGAATGGAATTTGTCAAGAGTGTTTTAAAAAGTATGGAGGGGTTTAAGATTATTCAAAAATGTTTATTAGACTGAATGAGGTTGTTAAGGTGGTCATGGTAATAAGTCCGGGAGTATGTAGGATGGGTTAGAAGTCCTGTAGATAAAAGCATTAAATGTCCAGACAGATGAATTTGTATTTGTGTCTGTTGAAGGTCAAATAAACTCTGGATTTGTATGGAGTACTGTGGCGGTGGCTCCTTACAAGATATCTACCACGGTAGGGGAATGTATTTTCTCTCAGTTTTCATCGTCTTCCCTTTACTCTGAATTATTTAGTTTAATGCTGACCTCTATGGTAAGGGTTGTATCATTACTTTTCATTGGGCTTCTTTTTGAGGTCACAGATTAAAAAGTATATTATATTATTATTTATATTATTGATTCATCTTTTTTTTCCCAGTTTGGTAATTCATTAGATTACTTTTCTAAATGAATGAACTTTTAAATTCTAAAAACAGTGGATAAGTTCATTTTGCTCATATTTGTCACTTGTGGTTTGTCTACTAACCTCTTCCACCCCCACATGACAGATGCTGTCATTACTAAATATGGCTCTGGACACGATTCGAAGCCAAAGAACATTGTGAAAATTTGTTTTTTTGCTGTTTGGTCCTCATCTTGTGATAACAATGAGAACACCACAGTTGCACCACACAATCCAAAATCCACATTTGTATACAGCACTCCTAAAACTCTTAGGATTAAGGGCCTTGCTCAAGGGCTCAAGAATGTCAGTTTGTCGATACTCAGGCTTGAAACCCAACCTTCCGATCAGTAAGCCAGAGCCTTAACCAGTGAGCTACCACTTCCCCAAGTTACAGTATATTTACATTTCTACATTTACTATACAGAAAGTAGGAGCGGCCAAAATATTTAATAGAATGTTTGTGGTATTTGACACCCTTTTCTAGAGCAACTTACAATTTTCTTATTTCTATCCTAATTCAGCAGTTGACTTTGCTTAATTGCCCAACACTGGTATTTTGTTGGTGCTGGGTTTTGAACTAATGACCTTCTGATCAAAAGTTCACCATCTCAAACTCTGACCTACTTCTGCAAACAAATTTATTTTTGTTTTTAATACAATTTTAAAGCTGGACTTGTACCAGTTCTGTCAATCTTCACATTTGTTCTTTCTATTCCATTACTCACCCCTTGTTTTTATCTCTTTTTTTCCCCTTTCTTTTACAGTAACCGGGCCTCTTTCAGAGCCACAGATTGCATATGTGTGTCGCGAGATGCTACAGGTGATCCTACAAATGCATAATTTGTCTCTCAGTGTGTTCCTTTTCAGGAAAAATAAATAAACAGTAATACTTTTGAGTTAAATAGTAACATTTTTGCCTGTCTAACCAGATTATTATTTTTTTTGTTTGTGTTTATATGTTTCGAATTTATGGGTCACCATCGCATGGAAATCAAACTGACTGAAACTCTGAAAATTCTAACCTCTTTCTGAACAGGGTTTAGATTACCTGCATGGCCAGAAGAAGATACATAGAGACATCAAGGTACAGGCTGAATATTGAAATATTTTTCTGAATTCTGTGCTAAAACTTCAAATAGTATGTCTCCTAACACTAGTACTAATATTAGTCATAGTAACTAATACAAATAAGATCAGTGAAAGTACTACTGCTACTACTATTACTACTAATAATAGTTTTACTACAACTGAAACTAAAAATTACTACAAAAATTGCTAAAAATTACTACCATAATTACTAATTCTTGCTGTTGTTACTCCTAACTTTATTACTAATAATACTTTTTCTGCTAGTAATGCAAATTTTAGGACTGAAAATAAAAATTCTAATGACTAAAATCATTTTTACAGTCTATGCAAAGAGACAGTTTACAGTGTAAAGTGTAAATCTGACTTTAGATAGAAATTAGATTATATAAGTAGTACTTATATGCTAGCATACTAATAGTAATGCTACTATTGCTACTTATAATATTATTACTAACACCATAATTTATAATTATAATAACATATAATTTCTAACTGCTAATATTACTAATATTGGTGCTCCTAATGCTACTAGTACTACTGCTAAAAATACAAATACTTACACTAGTACAAATGCTTATACTCAAATCAAATGTATCATGCATGTTTGGACTCATTTTTAGAAGTGAAAAACACCTCAAATCTGTGGAATTTTGAGACTCTTAACAAGACCAGCAATACATGTTTTTTTTCCCCAACTTTTCATTTTGCTTTTCTTTAAGGGTGCCAATATTCTCCTGAACGACCATGGCGAAGTGAAATTAGGTCAGTCATCAAGTGTTCACCGAGTTGTAATAAGATTTCCAACAGCAAACTTAAAACAGCTAACTTGTAAAAATTTTTTATGTTGGCACTTAAGCGGATTTCGGAATCTCGGCGCAGATCACAGCGACGTTCGCACGCAGAATGTCCTTCATAGGGACTCCATATTGGTAAGAGGACGTTAAGACGTGATGTTGATTTTATTGATGTTTATTTTTTCCTATTAGTGTTGCCTAAGATTTACTGGGGAAAAATATCATTTGTTTGGTTCCAATTTTTAATTCATTATGGACAAATATGGACAAAAGTTTGTGGAGACCTGACTTTTAAAATTCTTTAAGATTTAAGTTTCTCTTTGAAGATTTCCCACTTGCTGTTAAAATAACCTCCACTCTCCTGGGAAGATGATACTCCACTTGATTGTGGAGTATGCTTGTGGTGATCAGGTACTGATTTAGCCTAATAGGGTTGAAGTAGGGTTGAGTTCTATAACATACCTATGTCATTCTGGAATAATTTTTGGTATCCTAGTTTAAGTGAAGAGAAAAATTTGGGAATGCTCATGCATCCAAAGATGTCCACATTTTGACAGAAGAAGCACATATGTCTGGAAAAGTCAGGTGTCCCAATACTTCTGTCAGACAATAGTGTTAGTATTTCATGTGGCGTTTCATTTGAGTAAGATGAATTACAGGATGGCAAATAAACCTCACAGAGCACATCTTATTTGAAAGATTTGTTTATACGTGTTTGTGTGTGTGTGTGTTTCGTGATGATTGTTCGTGCAGGATGGCACCTGAAGTGGCGGCGGTGGAGATTAAAGGTGGTTATAATGAGTTATGTGACATTTGGTCCGTTGGAATCACAGCCATCGAACTTGCCGAGCTTCAGCCACCGCTGTTTGATGTTCATCCTCTCAGGTGATTGCTGAAAGATGGAGAAAGATGCACACACACAGACACACACACACACACACACACACACACACACACACACACACACACACACACACACACACACATGCGATTTTTTATTTTATA
Organism: Silurus lanzhouensis; assembly: GCA_039877035.1. NCBI lineage: Eukaryota > Metazoa > Chordata > Actinopteri > Siluriformes > Siluridae > Silurus > Silurus lanzhouensis. Next base: position 106,784 of record JBCEWE010000281.1, on the reverse strand, counting down.
CAGTATAATTACTTTATTATTGTGTTGTGTTTCAGAGTTCTCTTTCTCATGTCTAAGAGTGGATACCAACCTCCCAAACTCAAAGAAAAGGCTAAGTGGTGTGTGCTTGAGTGTGTGTGTGTGTGTGTGTGTGTGTGTGTGTGTGTGTGTATGTGTGTGTGTGTGTGTGTGTGTTTATTGTACTATCCTATACTAAAGCTTATGATGAAACACTGTAATCTATGTGTATATCATTTGTGTGTGTGTGTGTGTGTGTGTGTGTGTGTGTGTGTGTGTGTGTTATGCTCACCTTTACTGGTTTTGCTGGTGATTAAACACTGTGTAATGTATATGTAATGTGTGAGTGTGTGTTTGTGTGTGTACTTGTATTGTCCTTTTTTTTGTACTTTCCTGTACCAGTACTAATGAGGACCTTACTGTTTCTGCTGCTGATGTGTATACTTGTATTGTACTGTCTTGTACTGGTGTTAATAAGGACTTTACCGGTTCTCCTAATGATTAAACACTGTGTAATATATGTGTAATGTGTGTGTGTGTGTGTTTTTGTGTGTGCACGTGTGCCAGGTCACCTATGTTTTATAACTTCGTAAAGTCAATGCTAATCAGAAACCCAAAGAAGAGGCCGACTGCCAAGAAGATGCTCATGGTATGTACTACTACTTATACTAGTACTTCTACTGCATTATTAGTAATAATACTAATGCTTTTACTTCTGCTAAAACTACTACTGCTGATTCTGACCCTGCTTATAATGATCACATTAGCAATACTATTATTGCTACTCTTATACTACTTCTAAAACTGTACTGTAAATAATATGAGTGGTAATAAAACTAATGCTTCTACTTCTATTAATACCACTAAAACTACTATTTCTACTCTTACTACAACTGCTGCTACTAACACAACTTCCACCATTGCAACTAGGAGCTACTACTATCACTACTACTAAAAATACTAGCTAACTACTAGTACCAATACCACTGTTATTACTAGTACTACTACTAAAATACTAAAACTAATACTTTTATTACTGCGGCTAACACTAGTATTACTATTAACGTTAGTACTACTACTTCTACTACCGTTCCTATTTGTATTATTACTAATAGTATACAGAAAATATTAATACTACCACTACTATTTCTGCGACTAAAACTACTTATACTAGTTTTTACTATAACTACAACTGATACTAACACAAACTACCACTGTTATTACTAGTACTACCACCGAAATACTAATTAACACCATTAATACTATTATTACTGCTATTAACACTATTATTTACAAGTACAGTTAGTACTTCTACTGCTGCAACTACTAACACTAATACCTCTTATTTTACTACTATTAATACTACAACTATACACAAAAAATTGGTACTACTGCTACTACTATTACTGCAATTAAAACTAGTAACACTACTGCTCCTAATGCTACTAACAGCACTACCACCACTGTCATTACTAGTATTACTAATACTAAAATACTAATATTACTAGTACTACTTCTAACACTAATATTACTGGTAATGCTAATACTACTTCTGATGCTACGATCATGGCTACTAAAACTCCTAACACTATTGCTATTGTTAAGATTAGTAATACTTCTGTACTAGTACTAGTACTAATGCTATTGCTTCTAGTACTTTCAATTCCACTAAAACTACTACTACAATTAATGAGTATTACTGCTATAAAGCGACTTATATTAATACTATCGTTACTACTAATACTAATACTAATTCTACTATTAATAATAATCATAATGATATTCTTCTTCTTCTTCTTTTTCTTCTTCTATTTACTTGTCTCTCTCAATCTCTTATAGCACTTGTTCGTGACTCAGCCGAGTTTGACGCGAGACTTGACCCTTGAACTGCTGGATAAACTCCGACATCCTGAGAAACTTAAAGAGTGCTTACATCCAGATGAAGATGACATAGAGGTACACACACACACACACACACACACACACACACACACACACACACACACACATGCACACACACACGTAAAAACATATATATATATATATATATATATATATATATATATATACATATAAACATATATTAATAAATGTGTGTGTGTGTGTGTGTGTGTGTGTGTGTGTGTGTGTGTGTGTGTGTGTGTGTGTGTGTGTGTGTTGATGTTCTCTATATACAGGTGCCAAATTCTCTGAGACGGATTCACTCTATCAACCGACACAATCGGGCCGAGAGGACAAACTCAGACATCAGTGGTAAGAAGCTGTCACTCTTCTGTCTGTCTGTCTGTCTGTCTGTCTGTCTGTCTGTCTATCTGTCTGTCTCTTTATTCTGTATGTCTGTGTGTGTTCTCTCTTCATTCTCTGTCAACTTTCCTTCTGCCTCTCTCCCATTCTCTCTTCTGTCTGTGTTTTTTTTTGTCTCTCTATATGTCTGTCTCATTCTTCTGTCTGTCTCCCTCTCTTTTTTATTCTTGGTCTATCTGTCTGTCTCTCTTCAGTCTGTCTCCTTTTTTTTCTATCGCTCTGTTTTTGTCTCTTTTTTCTTTTTTCTTCTGTTTATCTTTCTGTCTGTTTGTCTTTCTTCTTTTCCTCTGTCTGGCTTTGTCTTTTTTGTTTATGTGTCTGTCTGTCTGTCTGTCTGTCTGTTTGTCTGTCTGTCTCTTTTCTGTCTGTCTCTCTGTCTCTGCCTTATTCTTATACTTTGTCTCTTTTCTCTCTCTCTTCTGTCTGTCTGTTTTTTGTCTGTATCTCTTCTGTCTGTCTATGTGTCTCTCCTTCTCTTTTGTATTGCAATCTGTCAATCTCTCTGTGTTCTCTCTCTCATTCTCTTTGTCTGTCTCTTTGTATCTGTTTTTCTCTCTTTCTCTTTCTGACAAACATATTTCCTGTTTCAGTGAATCAAATATACACACAGAGACCAGTGAATCGAAAAGAAGAATCACCAGATACCACAGTAAGTGTGTGTGTGTGTGTGTGTGTGTGTGTGTGTGTGTGTGTGTGTGTGTGTGTGTGTGTGTAAAGTAATGATTGCATGCATGAATAATTTATTTGTGGTAGTTACAGGCCTCAGTGGGATGTCAATGGTTGGGTTCTCCACAAGAACACCTCAAAAGTCCGACCAGGTAAAAGTTTCTGTCTTCTGATCTTCTATATGATATAAAATGCCAGATGACGGTTTGTATTCGTTCTGCAAAATTTGAACATGTGGACTTGTTGTGTTTGACAGAGGGGACAGCACAGACACTGATGACGACTATGACGACGTGGAAATGTACGAATTTTCACCTCAAGTTCGCATTTCCATTTTGGTTTGCATTTTTTTAAAGCTATGTTACAGTATGAGGCCTAAAGTTTTGGGACACCCACCTTTTGTTCGATTTAAGACTTTTTTAAGACCCAGCGGAAACCCTGTTTACAGCAATATCTGGTTCTTGCCTACGAAATTGGCACACAATTGTATAGAAAGCCATTGGATGCAGTAGCATGAAGTTGTCACTGTTCACGCATCACAATGCTTCTGTGCCTAAAGCTAGCTCCATGAAGATGCTTTCCATTGTTTAGAGTGGAAAACCACCCCAGACTTTACGAGCACCATTGTAGCCGAATGAAATCTCCACAATTCTCCACAAAATCTCCACAAGATCTAGTGGAACATCTTCCGAGAAGAAAAGAGCTTATTATAACAGCAAATAGGGACTAAATATAAATTAAAATGTTCAGAAGAGCACAGTCACTCAGTCAGATGTCCACATTATTTTTGGCCCTGTAGTGTAACACCAGCAATTTCTCAGCTTTGCATTTGTATTTATTTTTGCGATGCAGTTCCTGGATTAATGGTTAATGGAAATGTGTTTTTGTGTGTCCTCCAACAGTCCTTTTAATCAGTGCAGCAGGTATGTCCACAATATACACACACACACACACACACACACATAATACAATGAAATGAACTTATAGTTTTTATTCCGTGTCCAGTAATACCTTCCCAGCTGATGATGTTCCTCCTCCACTTCCTCCGAAGGTACATTTTTATTCAGTTAAAATGACAAAGTGTATTTAACACTATATAAAAACTTAACCTGTGTGTGTGTGTGTGTGTGTGTGTGTGTGTGTGTGTGTGTGTGTGTGTGTGTGTGTGTGTGTGTGTGTGTGTGTCTCAGCCAAAGATACGCAGCAGTTCTGAAGAAAGCATGACAGCAGAGGATGAACGAGCGAAAGTTCAGAGTCTCTACATTCCGTCTCCGCTACTAAGAACCAGCAGTGGGACACACACACGCAGCCATCCCACGCCACGGCCACGCTCAGTCCGGAACGTCAACTCAGGTGATCAACCACACACACACACACACACACACACACACACACACACACACACACACACACACACATATATATCTCAATCACACATATTCACTCCCATAATGGCATACAGGCCAAAATAAGAGTTTGGGTTTTTGACTATGTGTGTGTGTGTGTGTGTGTGTGTGTGTGTGTGTGTGTGTGTGTGTGTGTGTGTGTGTGTGTGTGTGTTGTTTTTTCCCCAGACCCTTCCACATTTTCCAGCTTCAGGACCGACATCTCACCTGACCAGCCTCCTGTATTACCACCGAAATCAGACAGGAGGCGCCGACAGCCTGTCAAGGTACCTTTAAAGTGCAATTCCTTCTTTTTGTCCTGTAGCCACGCCCCCTTTTCCACCACAGTGACCTTGAAAGAGGTGAGGAAGATAGGTAGGTATGTAGGAAGGATATATAGGTAGGAAGCAGGAAGAGCTTCCACTCCAAGCCATGAAAAGCATATCTTCATGGAGCTGGATTTGTTCATGAAAGCATTGTCAACAGGTTTGGTTCTTCTAGTTCAAGTAAAAAGAAAAATCCTATATAATTGTGTCCCTCTAATTTTGTGGTAACAGAACCACATATAACTGGAAAATTCAGGTGTCCCAATACCTTTCTCCATATAGTGTATAGTTTAGCTCTATATTTCTGCTTCAGAAAAAAAGTCTATAATTTTTAACCTAAAAACATTACTGTAATTGAAAATTGGAGCGTAATTGAATTAAGCTCCGCCCACACGCCCCAGTAAAAATACGCTACCGGTTACAAAAAGTACACCATGAATCAGTATAATTGGAGCGTTAGCATTGTGTTTATGTGTATACTTAAATGCATGAGTCCTGTGGAACAGAACGATTGTGTGTTTTTGCAGGAGCCGCCTGATCTGGTTCAGAGGAAGCTTCCGGTATGGAAAATAAAATCAATGAACCTTCTCACAAATACAGATGCATGTGACCACAACCTCAACTCAACGTTCTTGTTCTTCTTGGTTGTAGTTGTTCTTCAAAAAGGTTTTCAACGGCTGCCCATTGAAAATCAACTGCTCTACGACTTGGGATCATCCAACCACCAAAGGTAAAGGAGGAGAAGTGCATTCAAGTAACATGGTTAGCTGTCGAAATGTTATGTGTTAATTTTCACGTTGTTCGACCGTCTGTGTGTGTCTACGGTTCTTTTTATTCCAAGTGGTAAAATGTGTGTAATGTGATTTAATTATCACTGTAACCAGCAGACAAACAGATGAGATCTTGGGAACTAACCCCAAAACGATTCCTCAAAAATAAACGTAGCTTCAAATGGATAAATGTTACAACGTATTTTTCTTTAATAAAGAAAACCAATGAACATGTAGTGCTTTATAGGTAATATTATCTATTCAAATTGTATATTTTTATTTAAACACCATATGGACAAACTTTTGTGAACACCTGAGATTATGTGTTTTTTTTTTTTGAGTTCCTCATTGTGTCCCCATAACCTTCGTTCTTCTAACAAGATGTTCCACTAAAATTTATGGAGATTTCTGAGATTTCATTCAGCCACAACTGGTGTAAGTAAAGTCAGGTACTGATGTAGGTAAAGTGAGGAGGTCTGGCGTGCACTCAGTGTTCACATTCATCCCAAACGTGTTCATTAAGGTTGAGGTCAGGGGTCTACAGCCCACCAATCAAGCTTTTCCACACATTTTCAACCCATGTAAAGCATGTCTTCATTGAGCTGGCTAAAACAGATTTGGGTTCAAATGAAGGAAATGTTTCATGCTAGTGCATCAAAAGATGTCGTACCTCCAACTTAGTGGTAACAGTTTGGCTAAGAAGCACATATTGTTAGAAAAATGTGTCCTAATACTTTCCTTTCTCTTCTCTCAGACCACCATCTGATCCTGGGAGCCGACGAAGGGATCTTCACGCTAAATCTGAACAGCTCGGAAGCCACACTCGAGCTGGTGAGCCCTAACACACACTACGCATCATTAGCATAAGAAATAAAAATTTACAAGCTAAACCTTTAATAGTCTTTTAAAAAAGGGGTCTTTAGAATCTTAAGTGTAATTCTTGACTTGCAGCACTAAAGCTAGCATCTAGCGCTAATAACATTGACTCGAGAGTCATGCTAACTGCATAACATCAGATTGTTTGGCTAACCGTAGCATAGCGAAAGAAGCGACCATTTAAAAACCAAATTTGATACACAGTGTTAATTATGAGCTCAAAAAACCCATTCATAATCTATCATTCGTTCATTTGTTCAATCGATCATTTGTTTCATTCGTTTCTAATGTCTTCATTTATGTCTTTTTTTTGCCAAGCTTAATCCAGGGAAGTGCACGTGGGTGTACACCATCAGCAACGTCCTCATGTCCATATCAGGTAAGACAGTGAAAATGTCAGGAAACAGAAAAAGGAATAATATATATTAAAAAAAAAATAAGCTTGTATTATCGGATTCTGGTATTCTCATGCATCCAGGAGCGAAATTATTGGTTAAATGGCTTGCCCATGGGTGGGTCATGTGACTTAAATATGAAGTGTTTGGTTTAAAAAAAGTGATCTCAAAGTATGAATGTTATGTGGAAAGAATTTCAAGAAGAGCAAATATTTATGAAGGTAGATTATTTTGATTCGATTAGTGATCTAAAGGTTTAGAAGTTGAAGTAGTGAGCTAAAAGTTGCAGATGTTGGACTTGGTGGGAAATCCCTTCACCACCAAGTTGCCACAAAGCTAGGCCCTTAAACCTTAACTGCTCAGTTGTACAAATGATATAAAAGGTGGTATCACCTTCAAAATAGTCCCCTTTGCACAGCAATACAGCGTTCCCAGCGTTCCTGCTTCTTCTGGAACGTGTCCTTCTTTTTAAAGGGTGTCAAGCACCTCCTGCGATTCGCCCCGGATCTCAACAGTGGTGTCAAAACTGCGACATTTGAGCTACATTTTTATCTTCGAGAAGAGGGCGAGGTCCTCAGGAGCCAAATCTGGCGAGTAGTGTGGGTGCAGAAGTGAGATCTATTTTTATTTTGAGTAGATTCATGACAATCACTGTTCAGTTCATTTTTATTCTATGATCAAACTCTTGATGTCACCCAAATGAGGATGGGTTCCCCTTTTAAGTCTGGTTCCTCTCAAGGTTTCTTCCTCATAACATCGAAGTTAGTTTTTCCTTGCCACAGTCACAGGAATAAATGCACACCATTCACCATGACTGTTGATTTCTGTAAAGCTGCTTTGAGACAATGTCTGTTGTGAAAAGCACTATAGAAATGAACTTGACTTGACTTGACTTGATTTTTAGTTTCATGTTGTAACACTCTAAAATGTGCGACAGGTCATGGGGGGGGGGGGGGGGTAGTAAATACTTTTGCACAGCAGTGACACTCACTATTTTAAGGTGTCATTTTGCCGAATAGCACACAGGGAGGCTTGGAATGATTAAACAATTGTGTGTGTGTGTGTGTGTGTGTGTGTCTCAGGAAAGTCCTCCCAGCTCCATTCTCACTCCCTGAAGGAAATGTACGAGCAGGCTAGAAAAGAGCATCGTGTGGCACTGCCAACACACAGATTGATACCCAGGTGACTACACACACACACACACACGTCTCATATTTTCTTGTAATTGTTACATGCACGTGCGGGAATTGAGCTCAGTGTATAACACTGGTAGCCTAGTACTAACATTGTTGCGTAAAGCACACACACACACACACGGACCCACACAAATTAGCATTAGCAGCATTACTACAGTTTGGCGTAACCCACACAACTGAAAGCCACCCCGTCTCGGCTGTGCCGTAACCGAAACCCAGACGTTGATGTGACCTACTTGATGATGCCATGATTCCTCCTTGCAAGTGCAATTAGCAAACACACACAGGCTCACAAACATTAACACACACCTACACATAACCACACACATGCAACTATACGCACTAAGAAACACAGAACTAATTCAGCCTTTTTTTTGTTGTTTATTCACCACAGGAAGTTCACCATCACCACAAAGATCCCAGACACCAAGGGATGCCGAGCATGCACAGTGGGTAAGGAAAAAGCTGAAAGTGCAACAAGCGTCTGGGGATAAATCCCATAAACTCAAAGTTACATTAGTCTAAATCACACATTCTTTAATTCACATTACTCTAAATCCCATATTCTTTAATTCACATCACATCCACAATGTCAAATTAAAATGATTTAAAATTTCACATTCACGAATCCACATTTCTTTAAATCCCACATTCTCAAATTCAAACTACTCTAAATCCTATAAACTCAAATCCACATTACTCTAAATCACACATTCTTGAATTTAAATGATTCTAAATACTATAAACTCAAATAAACATTACTCGAAATCCCACATTCACAAATCCACATTACTCTAAATCCCACATTTTTGAATTTAAATGACTCTAAATCTTATAAACTCAAATACACATTACTCGAAATCCCACATTCACAAATACACATTACTCTAAATACCATAAAATCAAATCCACATTACTCTAAATACCACATTCTCAAATTCAAATTACTCTAAATCCTATAAACTCAAATACACATTACTCTAAATACCCACATTCACAAATCCACATTAATCTAAATAAGACATTCTCGAATTTACATTACTCAACATCCAATCAACTCAAATACACATTACTCTAAATCCTATAAACTCAAATCCACATTACTCTTAATACCACATTCTCGAATTCAAATTACTCTAAATCCTATAAACTCAAATACACATTACTCGAAATCCCCCATTCACAAATCCACATTACTCTAAATCCTTTAAACTCAAATACACATTAATGTAAATCACACGTTCTAAAACCTACATTACTGTAAATCACACATTCTTGAATTTACATTGCTTTAAATTTTACGTTTGAATTCACATTACTCTAAAATCTTCAAATTCACATTAGTCTGAATCTCACATACTCGAATCTATTCCAAATCCAAAATTCCTGAAATCAGGAATTTACCTACATCCCAGATTCTCAAATTTACATTAAACTATAAATTCACATTCGCATTATTGTAAGTCCCACATTCTTAAATTCACATTACTATAAATTCTATAAAATCTAATCCACATTACTACAAATCCCAGTCTTGAATCTACATAACTCTAAATCCCACATTCATTTTGAAAAACTGATATGTTGTGCTGTTCAAGATTATTTATTACTCGCTTTCTTTCTTTAGTTCAAAACTCTCAGCGAGGCTGTGTTTTCCTGTGCGGTGCTTTGGAGTCCAGAGTGGTTCTTCTGCAGTGGTATGAGCCCATGCAGAAGTTCATGCTCATAAAGGTGTGTGACTTTTAACAACGATAATCTCACGCCACATTCGACTCTAAATTATGAACAAATCTTTCACTTGCACACCTTCAAATTCTTCAGTATACATGTTTAAGAAGCGAGTACAGATACTCTACAAAAGTATATATGTTACAAAAATGCAGATCTTTGTATACACACATTTGTCCATATAAAGTATCTGTATTCAGTTTTCGCTCTTCTAGATAGAAAATCACAGCATTTAAAAAATAAAACACTGTTTAATAGTTATCCTCTAGCTAGCTGAAAATTTTGCTAGTTAATACTAATTGTCCTCTTATTGTTAGTAAGCTAACATTGTTAGCTAGCTAACAGAAACAGATTTATTCATACCATTGATTGACATTTCCAACATTTTATTAAAGAATGATGAAATAAGATATTGAAGTAAGTATTTCTACAATAATTTGTAACCAATATATATATATATATATATATATATATATATATATATATATATATATATATATATATATATATATATATATATATATATATATATATATATATATATATATATATATATATATATATAATATAAAAGTTATATATGAACCAGGGGGATCAATATTAGATCTCAATTAATCGCATGAATTTCATGAAGACAAAATATTCTTGTAAATGTTTTAAATTAAAAAAGGAACTTTTGCTATGTTTCCACACGGACGGTTTTAATTGCCGGATGTGTGCATCATGGTGGATTTTGGTGCTTGATTTGAGACTTGGCGCATCAGTAAAACAAATGTTTAGTATTTAAATAAATATTTTTTATATTCGTGTAAAGAAATGAGGTTGTGAATAAATGTGTGTTGCGTTGAAGGTTTTAATTTATCTTTTATAAATGAATTTATTTATACTTTTAATAAAAATGGTCAAACAGAAATTCGAGCTGAATTGATCGCCGGTTAATTAAATTAATGCCGTGTTAAATTATTATTCGTTAACGTGTTATTAATAAATAAATAAAGGTTATAAATAAAACCTTGTTGTTTGCTGCAGGACTTTGATTTCCCCTTGCCGTCTCCTCTGCGCGTGTTTGAGATGTTGCTGGTACCAGATCAGGAGTATCCGCTGGTGTGTATCGGGATCAGCAGGGGTGCAAATCCCATGCAACCTGTTCACCTGGAGTTCATCAACCTCAACTCCAACACGTCCTGGTTTACCAGCACCGGCACTGGTAAGCAATCGGAAGAACTCATCAGAGCTTCTTCTTCCTGTTCTTCTTTAAATTATTATTTACAATATTATATAATATAATAGGATGCATGCGCTGGGGGTTAGTAAATTCAGGTACTGATGTAAGTGATGTGAGGAGGCCTGGGGTACATTCAGCATTCAAATTCATCCCAATAGGTTTGAGATCAAACTTTATAGTGGGAAGATCTTCCACTCCAACCCATGTAAAGCATATCTTCATAGAGCTGGCTTTGTGCACAGGTTCATTGTCATGCTGGAACATGTTTGGCTCTCGTAGCTCAAGTGAAGAGAACATTTCACTTTAGTGCATCCAAAGACATTCATTACAATTGTGTGCCTCCAACTATGTGGTAAGTGTTTGGGAAAGAACAACATATGGCTGGAAAAGTTATTTCTCATTGACATCATTCTTTTTATGCATGTATAGTACCATTAAATGCTGCGTGATTTCGGAGAGATTCCTTACTTCCTGTATTCACTTACACCACAGCAGCTGTAAAACGTTGGTCCCTTTATATCTGCTCATTTAATGTGCACTGACTATCAGAATTATGTCCGAATTAACCACATGACCCGTGTGTGTGTTTGTTAGAGAACCGAAGCATGGACAGAGTTCAAGTGATTCAGCTGGACTGTGACACGTTCCTTGTTCTTATTGACAGTAAGTCAACTTTTTGAATGTTTAGTGTGTATAAAGAAGGAGGGAATTTCTTCAGCCATTAGGATCATTTAGGCAATCAGATAAAAAACGCTATACATTGCTGATCAAAAGTTGTTGACATTCAGACCCTTGCTTAAATGCCTAACAGTGTGGTTTGACGGTGCTGGGGCTTGAACTCCCCTCCAATCCGATGAGCAAACCAGAGCCTTAACCACTGATCTACCACTTCCCCAAAGGCTTTCACTCATTCAAG
>JBCEWE010000281.1:62500-90000 GCA_039877035.1 Silurus lanzhouensis | reverse complement strand
GTGTGATCGGACAGTTTCATCTTTGAAATATTCTGCCATTGGTGCAGTGACACCATTTTCCTTTTTTTTTTTTTTTCCTTTCTGAACTTTCCTTCTTGAATTTCTTTGTGATGCCATAATAAAGTTTAATAAATACTGGTCAAGTGTAAATATTGGTCATCGCCAACATGGCCAGAGGTATTTTACCCAAAACAAATTAAAAGATGCCATGTTTTTGGGGGTTGCATTTCATCAAGGAGGAAACTTTTGCCAGACGGCCTGCGAGGTACTTTTACCCTGGTGAAAATCTAAAGTAAGAAACGTTGGATGTCGGGTACAATTAATATCTGAAATATGTGGTACTAAAAGGCTCAGTTTCTTTCCGGAAGGCTCTCCAATAGATTTTGGGGTGTTGGGATTTGCGGTCATCCCCATCGAACACTGGTGCCATCAGGTGAGTAGGTCTGGGGTTGTGTCAGTGTACTTGTTCATTCCAAAGGTGTTCAATGGACTTGAAGTTCACGGCTCTATGCCGGACGCTTGAGTTCTTTAGGTCAAGCGTTAGAACATGGAGTTTGCTTTGTGCACAGGTGCATCGTCATGCTGGAACAGGTTTGGACCTTATGAACATAGTTTTGGTCTGCCTTGTAGGGGTGTGTGATATCTCTATTTTCTTGGGTTTCCCTGACAGCGACAATTAGGCGATATTTTGCTGGGGGTGTTGTTCTGCTGGTAGCTTAAGAACTACTGTGGATGGCTGACTCCTAAAATTGTTCTATTCTTCATATTCTGTGTGGTGGTCAGTTCACAGTAGTGACAAAGATTCATCTTTTTGAACAAGTTTAGATTTTTACCTTTTTGTGAATTTTTTTTATTTTTATTATTATACATTTTTTTAACCTTAATAAAACGATTTTTTTCTAAAAGTGTGCATTTTTTGAGTCAAATTCTTTTATTTGACTTAGACATTTTAGCTGTTACCAAACTGTTACAAATATAAATCATTGCAATGCAGCAGGAACAGAAGCTGCACCTGAGGTAAAATTATTAAAAAAATGTATAATCATGCATTTTTTTTTGGAAAAAAAACTAGCACTTTTTGTGTTCTATTGATTACTCTATGAAATGTGCACATTTTCTGCTCGATACTCAAAAATGTCAAATCTCACATCGTTAATAAAAATGGCGTCTTCGTAGAGGATAAATACAGATTTTTTTCAAAATGCTTCTACAAACAGTGTACATTCTAGTCATGGTGTTTACTTTCTTTTCTTTTCTCCAATCCATAGGCAGTGGATCTTAGTAAGCCTATAGATAAGCGTATATATAAAGGGACGCAGCCGACATGTCACGACTTCAATCAGTATTCTGCGACTGCAGACAGCGTGGCTCTCATCGTGGGTTTCTCGGCTGGCCAGGTCCAGTACCTGGACCCCATCAAAAAAGAGACCAGCAAGCTTTTCAATGAAGAGGTGTGTGGGTGAGATTGTTTCGTATAGGTCTTTAGTTCCAGACTAATTAGTGGTAATATCTAGGAAATCCTTTAGGCCAAAATGACCTATATTCTTTGTGACATTGAAACTAACGCAAAGTTGGACAGAGGTGTTGGTAAGTTGACTAATATTTATGTTCTACTGCTTCATCTCTTTCAGAGATTAATAGACAAAACTAAAGTGACTTGTCTCAAATGGCTTCCTAAATCTGAGAACTTATTCCTGGCCTCCCATGCTAGCGGGCACCTCTACCTCTATAACGTGGAGCACCCATGTGGCACAACAGCGCCGCAGTATTCTCTGCTTCGGCAGGGGGAAGGGTTTGCGGTTTATGCTTGCAAGACCAAAACGCCCCGTAATCCACTTTTGAGATGGGCAGTAGGGGAAGGCGGGCTGAACGAATTTGCGTTTTCACCCGACGGTGTGCACATAGCATGTGTCGGCCAAGATGGCTGCCTACGTGTCTTTCATTTCGATTCGATGGAGCTGCACGGTGTCATGAAAAGCTACTTCGGTGGCTTGCTCTGCGTTTCTTGGAGTCCCGATGGGAAATATTTGGCTACCGGTGGAGAAGATGACCTGGTCACTGTATGGTCATTTGCAGAAAGTCGTGTGGTGGCACGCGGTCACGGTCACAAGTCCTGGGTCAACGTGGTGGCTTTTGACCCCTTTACAACTAGCATAGAAGAAGAGGAACCGATGGAACTTAGCGGTAGTGAAGAAGACCTCCACCAAGGCCAAGGGGCACTAAATTTCGGTCGCGTGCGAACCAGCAGCACTTTATCCCGTCTCTCTCGACACAGCTCTAAAGGAGGGCCGTCTGTCTCGTATCGCTTCGGATCAGTGGGACAAGACACCCAGTTTTGCCTTTGGGATCTCACAGATGATGTCCTGTATCCTCGACTTCCCCTTTCCCGTGCCCTCACCAACACGTTCGGCTCCAACGCACCACCTTCCATCAGTGCAGGGTTGAACAGCACAAGCGGAAGTGGAGGAGTTGAGGGTCACCATCACCCTTCCAACACCCACCAGACGGCTTCATTACCCCTTCCACTACCTCGCTCCCTCTCGAGGTCCAATTCCCTGCCACATCCTGCTGTTGCGAACGCTTCGAAAAACCAAGGGGGGACCGAAAGCGGAGGGACGGGCGTAAGCGGCGTAGGAAGTAGCACCCCCTTTAGCATTGGACGTTTTGCAACGCTATCGCTCCAAGAGCGCAAATCAGACAAGTCTGCCACTGGAGGGGAAAAGGAGCACAAGCGCTACCACAGTCTTGGGAACATAAGCAAGAGCAATGACAAGATCAATGTAGCACCGCGTAGCAATCGATTAGATGCGTCTAAGGTGTTGGGAACAACGTTGTGTCCACGCATGAATGAAGTCCCCTTGCTCGAACCTCTAGTTTGTAAGAAGATCGCCCACGAAAGGCTCACGGTTCTTGTCTTTATGGACGACTGCATCATCACCGCATGCCAAGAGGGACTCATCTGCACCTGGGCACGGCCAGGCAAAATGGTGAGGCCCCATATTTATTAGTTTTGATAAATGTACAGACTTTTTTCTTGATTTTAATGACTTGATATTTGCCCAGTAAGGAGATTTAGATGGAAGTTTTAATTCTGGTTACTATTTTTTATTTTTTTTTGGCAAAAACAATAGAGCATTTTGGCTCCATGATATGCCACGATTGCTTCATGTCTCTTATTCAGATCAGTAAGATTTAAGCCACATCCAATTCAATTTGTAGTCAAATGTCTGCGGTTAGACAGATTTGGCTGTTTATCGATTGTAATATGCAAATGAATACGCTTAACAATCTGTGCCCGTCGCCTCCAGTTGTTCTATGCAGGAAGGGGGTACGATTTTGAAATTGGCTGTTTAGCATGTGTTTGGAAAAGTCAGAGGAAGACTTCTACACCCGGCCAACATAAGTATTTGCAAATATTTTCTAGCATTCCATCAATTATTGGTGGGCTTTGAGGTCTTATGAGGAGCACAATACGACTCAAATGTATGTCGGACCGTCTGATATTGGAACTGGTTTAATCTAAATGCATGCAAATACGTGTAGTTCCTGACTTACGATGGTGATGCGTTCTTCAGACATTGTTAATATTTAAGTTACAGTACATAAGTTAGCAAAACGGAGCAATTTATAGTACCGTACCGTGTAAACTATACAGTATATATGTATAAACATACAATTTACAATTTTGTCGTATCTCCGTCGTCATAAGGTTGAACCATCGTAACTCGGGGACCACCTGTATATACACAATATTCAAGTTGCATGAATCCCCCCCTCCATTTTCCAAAATCAATTTGTCCTCTTCTTGTTGCAGCATTCTTCTCAGCCATTATCGACACAAAATGGAAACTCGCCCAGCGGAACGGTGGTATAGCCGGCAGCAAAAAAAAGCCTTTTCACACTCACCTGCCCTGATCCTTCCTGCTTCCTGTTTTCAGAGGCATGACTTCCTGTCCTTGAGGCCCGGAGTCTGTCTGGCACATTTTTACCACTGTTCTTACTCAGTCTCATCTTCATAACCACAAAAATCACACACACATGCAGCTCATCTGAGGACAAATACATAAAGACGGTGGCACAAACCACACAAATGTAGATACACTTTATCTTCCATATCGGGGGCGGGGGGGACAACAAAAAAAACCCCACACTGCAGATGCCACGGTCATTGTATCTTATTTATTTATTTTATCATTGAAACTGTAGTAATTTATATTGTACATATTCAGAATACTCTATAAAGTGCAGAGGACTAAATGTATTGAAATAACAAAACTCCAATAATTAATATATAAAAAAATCCTATATTGTACATAGTTGCGTTTGAATGTTATGTTTGTGACATGTTTAAAAGATTTAGCCTTTCGGTATGCTAGTGCTCCTTATACTGTTATGACCAACGATTGGGATCTGATCAAGTAGCTGCAATTTGTTTAGCCTGTACTGCAATTTACTGCGAACTCTTGAACGGAGTTTCTCTGGTTAATATGGTCAACCATACCTAGCTAAAACGCTACTAGCTTAAGTCCGGTAAATATCCGATGCAAAAAAAACCCGAACCGTTTTAACAAGCATTATACAAGTTTCTTGAACTCCAGGTCGACAAAAACCAACGTTGTATTCCATCCGTGAATCAAACTGGACTTTACCAACCCTTCCAAGGTACTTCGCTCGCTAATTGCGCTAACTAGCCGAAGAAAGATACTTGTACTTCAGAATCGCACTAAACTATTGTAGCATCCAGTAGGCAGATTTTTTTTTCTTCTATCCCTTTTGCCAGATTTTTCCCAAATTTAAATTTTTTCCCATCAGACGAGCGTGGATGCTTTTTCCCGAAGGTCAAACCTTAGGTCCTTACGAACGTCTTGTAAAATTCGCTGAGGAATGAGGCGTTATCGTACCGACTAGCTGATTTCAGATTTGTTTCCCCGTCATCATTCCTGAGGGGTGTTAAGATAACTAGATGTCGTCATTATTTTTTAGTATGAAGGTTATGTTACAGGTATTGAATAAACTGTGTATCGAAAAGCATCATTTTAAAGCATGACCAAAGGAATGTGTTTTGATCGCAGATTAACGAGGTGGCAGGGCAGGTCTTTCCAGAGGACCACCTAAAATGATAAACATTTAGCTCGGGACTCTCTGCAAATGAATGCTGTTCAGCACGCCTTCGTCAACGTCCACTTTTTAAACCCTGCATATCACCAAGTACGCCTTCTTCATCAGCTTCGACATTCTGTGCCTGGGTTCACCAAGTGACACTGATGGCTAATTATTTGCTGGTGTTTTGATGCCCACATTTAGCACAACTAGCTCACACCTTTTTTGATTGCACTCCAATAGCAGACCTGTTAACCTTCATGCATTTTCCAGAGCTGTTACAAAACCAATCACCCAAAAGTACCAGAAATTCCAATTGATATATGAACACGGAGTATGAAACTATAGACAATTGTGTAGCTATTTAATTGTCTGCTACACCCCCAATTCCAAATCAGCAATATTTAGTCTGTTGTTTGGACTTGAAGTTCCCAGCGGGAAGAAGCTACCCCCTCACTCATTTATAAGACCTAGCAACGTCTGCTTGACTTGGTTAAACTCAGCTACACATAGCTAACATTAGAACTAAAAAAAAGCTAATTAAAAAAAATAGCGTATTCTCAATTAGAAATGTTACAATTTCTGTCAAAGAATTTAGAAATATTCCAAATTCGGAATCAGAAATTTTTCTAAACCAAATTACGGACTATTTCACGGTTTTGACTAGCGACTGATAAAATCCGAATGCAAGAATCGTACCTTTAGTTTCCGGCAGGTTGGCAGGACTAAGTGTCTTCTTCTGAGGTGATATCAAACCGGGTTGACTTATCACGCTGCCGTTTCCTGTTCCTGATCTAACAAACTTCGATCAGGCTAAGAGTAACAGAACATCCTTGAGAAAACCCGACAGATTTTGAGGAGGAAGGTGGAAGAAGGACGTCGATATGGCGGAGTTTAAAAGCAGTTTCTTAACGGTTGCCCATGCTGCGTTAAGCTATGTTCAGCTAACTTTCTACCTGCTATGAAAAAAAAAGAAGAAGGAAAGTGAAAGTTATGGGATGTTTCCAATAATGTGACCAAGGTTTTAATTGTCCTTGTTGATTTTTTTTTATTATTATTATTTCAATTTTATTTCATTTTTAGATGTTTTCTTTTGTTTTGGTTTTTTTATATGGCTGTGATGCAACATGAAAATTTGCGGGGACGATTATCATTAGTCTTCTCTTTCTGTTTAGATTTTTCTGTTTGAGGATAAACTTGAGTAGAATTTTAGCACCGAACATGTAACATCACCACTGGCCACCCAATTAGCATCCGGTTTAACTTGCATGCTATAATGGCGCAGCACCGTTAATCTAATTCATTAATTGTTTAAGGGGTAGCTTAGTAGTTGAAATGTTAGAATATGGTGATTTCAAATCCCAGCACCACCAAGCTGCCATTCCCGGGCCCTTGAGAAAGGCCCTTGACCCTTAACAACTGCGTAATTGTAGGTCGCTCTGTATAAGGGTGTCTGCCAAATAGATGCAAGTTAGCTGGCTGGTTAGCATGTTTTCTCGCTAGCTCACAACCATTTTTTTCTATTAAGCGGTGAGTGGTGAAGTCACATGAGCTTTTCTCTCTGTTGTATTTAACTGATTTTGACTGGCATTCCTGTTTGCCAAGGCAACGGACCAAATTCAGAAATTCCCAAAATCCGTGAACTGAAAATCTTTCTTGCAGGCCCACTCTTTAATTGCTTACCTTCCAACACGACATCCATGAAGCATGTGGTTTGTGATTTAATTTCCGAGTATGTGCGCATTTAACCCGGTTACACAGTAATGCCTGAGCCCCCCAATGGGGCAATCGACATCACAATATCAAGTTTATATATGGAGATCTGTTATTAAAACTCTTAAATCCTGTCTCCTGTGATTGTGTCCTGATAAAATGTTCTAGCTAGCTAGAAGTCACACACATTATATTGATAAAAGTATCAAGACGCCTGACTTTTCTAGACAGTGGCATTGAGTAAAAGACAGGCGGTGGAGCTGGAGGTAGCAGAGCTGAAGATGTTGAGATGTTCGTTGGGAGTGACGATAATTAACATGATCGGAAATGAGTTTATTAGAGGGACAGCGCATGTAGACGTTTTGTAAACAAGGTGAGGGAGGTGAGATTGAGATGGTTTGGACGTGTGCAGGAGAAGGACATGGGGATATCGGTAGAAGAATGCTGAGGATGGAGACACCAGGAAGGAGGAAAAGAGGACGACCAAGGAGGAGGTTTATGGATGTGGTGAGGGAAGACATGCAGGTAGTTGGGGTTTAAAGAGGCAGATGTAGACAACAGGGGGGCTTTAATAGGATTTAGGTGCGGTGACTGAGCAGGTCATTTCATGATCGATATCACTGTAGACAAATGTTTGATCTCTAAATAACTTATAGAGCTTTTAATCTTCAGCTCATCGTCGTAGTTGTATGGTGAAGTCGGTTCTAAAGAGCTGCAGTCTAGATGTAATCGTGTGGTGTAATGGTAAAGTATGGAATGAGAGCCATGTTGGTTCAGGATTCCTTTCACTTTCCAGAAAGTCTCCAACCTTCCCTGCTCCAAAACAACCCCAAACCATTAAGCTTTCACCTCCATGTGTGATTGTGAGGAGGAAGCAGTCTGATCACATCTTTTCTCATGTTTTCCTTCTTACACAAGTTAATCTGGTAGAGACAAAAAGGTCCCATTTTGGACTCCACATAACGTTCATACACTCATTAATGTGTGTTGTTTTCTACATAGAAACAAGTAGGAGCACGCATATGTTTTAAAAAACTTTAAAGAACGTATCAGGCACTCTGCAAGCTAGTTAGCTTGCTTGCTATTTCGGTTTACCACATATATAGTCTTTTATTTGTGTACATATACAGTATATATATATCTCATCAGAACTAAGAACATGTTTGATTTTTTTATGCCACTGTTCAAACGCTAAGAGATCTCTTTAGATTGGAGACAATTAGAACGAAATGTGCAAATATGTAAAATAATAATAAGGAAATAAAAAGGTTTGACCCCGACGTGATTTGAACACGCAACCTTCTGATCTGGAGTCAGACGCGCTACCGTTGCGCCACGAGGTCCGGTGTTGGAATCAGCTGATCGCGTCACTTATGTGACTGTCATTAATTGCTCAACAGCGGCGGTCACGTGCAACACTGGACATGCAGTAAAAACATGACGCGTTAATGTTGTATTTTGTTGTATAGTGTAACATTTCTCTACTCAGCCCCAGAGACCTCGTGGCGCAACGGTAGCGCGTCTGACTCCAGATCAGAAGGTTGCGTGTTCAAATCACGTCGGGGTCAAAACTTTTCACCCTAAACCTAATGGTTAGAACTGTTTCTCAGCTTTTAATTCTATATCGTCGAAATATTCGATTAAATACATCTTATTCCAGGTCCTGCCCCTAAACAAACTAACAAACATTAGATTTGTTGTCAAATCGCATAACTTAAGGCTGCTATAATTATTACTAGAGGCTTTTAGATTGTACTTGTCAATTGAAATAATTTTACATTTATTTTTAAATGACATAATAAACTATTTGCTATTTAAGAAATAAAAAAAGAAAAGCTTGGGCTCGTCCGGGATTTGAACCCGGGACCTCTCGCACCCTAAGCGAGAATCATACCCCTAGACCAACGAGCCATATATGCAGCTCGCTGAAGAATACCCTATATAAAGATACTACAGACCACCCAATAATACTATACTACTAAAATAACGAATTACGAACGAATTATAACGAATAAACACGACACGAGTATAACATTTATACCCATAAAGCTATTATCTAAAACCCGACTCGAACACGTTTACACGATGTATCTTTATTAAGAACACTAGAGGGCGCTAGAACACGCGAGTTTAATTATCAAGTTTATTTCCGATATTATAACAGAGCATTCATTCTTAAACTTTTTCTGCTATTCCCCACGGTGGGTTTTCTAGCCCCACCTTTCCTCCATCACGACCAGAAATGGAAATACTTCTTATTTTAAAAACGTCAAATTTATTGAGTTTTCAATAACATCAAATATCATCAAGTTCAAAACTAGGGCACATAAAGGTGTAGTTGTGTTGTGTTACTGATGTTTTCGTTTACTTGCGATAATAACTGTTTGTTGCTTTTAGTGTCTATTTTTAATAAAGAAAATCATAAATGAAGAACAAAAAAATAGATCAATCATGCATCATCCATTGCGCCTCGGCTGTCATGTCTTTATTATCCACTAGAGGGCGCGCTACACAATTTGAAAACCCCTGTAATAGAGTAACTCAAATACAAAATACACCCAACTATTCAATGCACGGCTTAATAGACTTGAGGGATCAAATACTAAACTATTATTGATACAGATTTTAATTTGCATCGTGGATACAAAATTTTATTCCGTGTTTTAAATATCGTGTGTACGCTCTAACTTTACGCGTTGGTGGTATAGTGGTGAGCATAGCTGCCTTCCAAGCAGTTGACCCGGGTTCGATTCCCGGCCAACGCATAGATTAACCTTTTTAAATTATCTGTTAAAATAAATATACACAATTTCGTTTCATTAAATTAACACAATATGTGTTTATTTTTTATCAACGCAAATGTTAACAAATGATAATCAATTGAACATTGTGGCAGGACTGGCAGGAGTGGCAGAGCTTTTTGATAGAGGATAGAGAGAGAGAGAGAGAGAGAGAGAGAGAGAGAGAGAGAGAGAGAGAGAGAGAGAGAGAGTGCAGGGTGAAGGTGTTTACGCACTGCGTAAAAAGAGAATCAGAGAGTCAGAGAAAGAGAGAGACAGAGAGAAAGAGAGAGACAGAGAAAGCCTGGTGAATGAGACTAAGAATTGCTATTAAATAAATGCAACCATAAACAGATGTTTCTGTGTGTTCTATATAATAATAATAATAATAATAATAATAATAATAATAAGGACTCTGGGTGGATTAGTTTTCCAGTCGCCCCCAGGTGTGAAAAACGCATCATTTTTGCGTAAAATTCATGGAACTGGCAATAAAACCATGCAGCTTGCAAACCATCCTGATATAAATCAGTCTGTGATTCCGCGTGCAGCCCCGCCCTCTCTCTCTCTCTCTCTCTCTCCCTCCCTCCATCCCTCCCCTTTTCTCTCTATCCCTCTCTCCTTGAGGCACCGAATCCCGGCCTCGTCTCCAGTCCGACAGCTGATCACAGAGAAGCAGCAGCAGCAGCACCAGCAGCAGCACCGCGGCAGTTTAACGAGGACCCCACGCTTCTTTCCACCTCCATGGCGTCAGAGGAGCTCGCGCGGAAGCTGAGGCGCAGACTGGACGCCACAGAGCGGCCCGTGAGTCCGGGGCAGAGCCCGGTCATGAGCCCCGCCGTGAGCCCCGCCGTAAGCCCCGCGAGGAGCGTCAGCGAGCCACGGAGGGACGGCGAGGGCGACGCGGACGCCGCCGCCAACGGGGACTCGGGGTGCTCGAGCGAGCTCGCGGAGAAGCTGAACCGCAGGCTGGAGATCGGAGGAGGAGATGGAGGAGGAGGTGGAGGAGGCGCGAGGCCCCGACAGGTGATGAAGGTGTTCAACCCATACACCGAGTTCAAGGAGTTCACGCGCAAACAGATTAAACAGATGGAGGAGATGTTTAAGAGGTGAGCGCGCGCTCACGCACGCGTCCGTCCTCATCCTCACCAATTCATCAATTACATTCCGCGCGCGTGAGAGAGAGAGAGAGAGAGAGAGAGAGAGAGAGAGATCCGTCCCGTCAGAAAGACAGATGGATAGAGCAAGAGAGACAGGAACAGTAAACAGAGTGATGGATGGACACAAAAACACAGAAAGAGATGAGTAAATAGGGCAGTGTTAAATAGACAGATAGAAAGAAAGAGGAAAATGGAAATAAGGAGGAGAGAAAATGAAAAGAGAGAGAGAGAGAGAGAGAGAGAGAGAGAGAGAGAGAGAGAGATCCAAAGAAGAGTGAAGGACAGAAAGCTCTCTTTCATGTTTCTGCGGTGATGTTGCAGTGGTGTGAGAGTGTTTGATGAATGGTGTGACGTCACACACTAATGGAACTGATTCAATTCTAATTCTGCTGCTGTACCCCCCCCCCCCTTCTCTCTCCCCCATCTCTCTTTCTTTCTCTTTCTTTTCCTCTCTCTATTTCTCTTCCTCTCTCTAGCCCCATCTCTCCCTCTTCCCCTCTCTTCTCCTCTCTCTTTTTTTATCTCTCCTGTTTTCTTTATCCCTCTCTATCTCTAATCCTCTCTCACTATCAGTTTATCTTTCTCTCTCTCTCTCTCTCTCTCTCTCTCTCTTTAATTTTCTCTCTCTCTCTCTCTCTCTCTCTCTCTCTCTCTCTCTCTCTCTCTCTCTCTCTCTCTCTCTCTCTCTCTCTCTCTCTCTCTCTCTCTCTCTCTCTCTCTCTCTCTTTAATTTTCTCTCTCTCTCTCTCTCTCTCTCTCTCTCTCTCTCTCTCTCTTTAATTTTCTCTCTCTCTCTCTCTCTCTCTCTCTCTCTCTCTCTCTCTCTCTCTCTCTCTCTCTCTCTTTTTTCATTTTCGGCCTCATTGCGGCATCACAAGGGGCCACTTTTCCGAAGTCCTGCATCCCCACTGGCACTAACAATGTCAGCTTTGTGTGTGTGTGTGTGTGTGTGTGTGTGTGTGTGTGTGAGACCTGGTATAGATGCAGCTCTGTGGGTGCAGGAGTTGTGGGTGTGAGATGTTTCTATACTCAAGTAAAGAAGTAAACAGACTGGGATGAAGAGAGTTTTATTCGAAGCCACCAGGAATTCTCCCAGGAGAACGTGGGCATGGTCTGGGCGTGTGTGGGCGTGGCCTGTGCTTGGTGTGTGTGGTTGAAGTATCTGTGGGTGTGTAGGACGTGGTCTGAGATTGTGTTGGTGGGTGTGGTCTGAACTCGTGTATGTTGTTGTGGTTAATATATTTTAGAAGGTGTGTGGTTTGAATGTATGTAGGTGAGTGTGGATTTGGTTTCTCTGGAAGAATACAGGTGTGGTCTCAGCTTCAGTAACAGGGTCCGAGTGTCTGTGGGAGGGTGTGGGTGTGGCCTGAACTTCTGTATGGGTCTGTGTGTCCACGCCTCCTTTACTGGTCCTGACAAGCTCAGAAAATCAGAAAATAAGCAAGTAAGTAGCGTAATAACAGAGGGGAACGAGGTGTGTGAGTGACCCACTTCAGCCTGGTTCTGCACTCGTTTAGCCACAGAGGAAATACGTGTCATCGAAAAAAAGAAAACCGGGTCACACACACACACACACACACACACACACACACACACACACAAGGCTGAACTGCACAGTATCTGCCGTCGAATCATGAAGACAATCTCGGCATTCAGACCACAGTTAGGTCTTTCTCATGAGCCATTACAGAGCGCGCGCACACACACACACACACACACACACACACACACACACACACAGAGTCTAATTGCTTTACTGCTTTACGAGTCCTGGGTTTCCATGGTTCCTTTCGCCTTTGTGTACCATCATGTTTATGGAGAGTGTGTGTGTGTGTGTGTGTGTTGTGCTGGAATGCGTTTGGCATGCGGTGGGTGCTGAAATGCCAACCTCACCCTCCTTTTTCTTCCTTATTATTCTTTTTCACTCCCACCCCCTTCCTCTCTCTGAGTTCTGATTGGTTGACTCAGAGTCATGGTGGGAGTCTTATTTTTTGTTTCAGAGTAGCAGTATAAATCCAAACATATAAACATTTTGCAAAAAGTGTGTTTCCTGCATTCCCTCCAGAGACAATTGGAATCTGGATTCAAGATTATCAGGAATTAATGGTCCATAGAAACATAGCTTTTGTATTGAAAAAAAATAGCGATCCTTTTTTTGGGCTTATACTGGGGTTACGCAAGTCAGTAAAAGGACCTTTCACGGGTGTTTGTGTGTGTGTGTGTGTGTGTGTTTGTGTGTGTGTGTGTGTGTGTGTGAAGGCCAGCTCACTGCCCCAATCCTGGCTATCTAAAAATACCAAGAAAAACCTAACGAGCCAATAAGAAAGAACATTTAAACACACACACACACACACACACACACACACACACACACACACACACACACACACACACTGCAAAATGCTCAGTAGTTAGTGTTAGAACAGTGCGTTTATACACGAATACGTGAGTTAGAGTTTTCTCCTGATTTGATATACAAGTGGGCGGGGTTAAGCAGTGCATCGTGTGATTGGATTGGCTGCGTCAGTTTGATTGATTGCTAAGTCCAGACACAACACTTCTGTCGAGAGGAGATTAGACACGGTGTTTGAGTGTGAGACGTGAGACAGCCTGATGTGTACGTGTGTGTGTGTGTAAGTGATGGTTTGTTCATGAACGATTCGTTCATTTTGAACGAGTCTTTAACGGGACTCAGAAGAACGAGTCGTCTCAAAAAAGGAAACAGAAAGGAGCAGTTCATTTCATTCTTTCGTTATATAACGTATATGCTCTCATACACGCTACGCTAAACGATTCCCATCTTCCCAGCATCAGTGTGTGTGTGTGTGTGTGTGTGTGTGTGTGTGTGTGTGTGTGTGTGTGTGTGTGTGTGTGTGTGTGTGTGAATTACTTTCTTTTAAAAGATTCAATCACTTATGTAATCATAGCATCACACTATTTGTCTTTCTCTTTGTGTCTCCCTGTGTCTCTCTCCATCACTTCCTGGAGAACAGGATATTAAAATTCTTCACCTCAGTTCTCCCACTCTTCTTGTACTTCAATCTTCAAATTATTGCGACAAACTCGTTCCTCACTCTCTACCATCACATCTGTAGAAAATGTTGCTGTTCTTGATGTCTCTGTCCCATTTGTCCTCAGGTTAGCTTATTAGCGTCAGTCCCCAGTGCAACTCCAGTTGCAAGTCTAAATGTTAGCACTCTGTAAATTCAGAGTGAATGGCTTTTCACGCTAGGCTTTATGCTAGCAAAGCAAGCTAGCCACATACTTCATGCGCACTAGATGTATGTCATCTCTGCTGCTTCTTACGGGTTTTGTTCTCCTGCATGTGGTGTTTCTACACGTTTAATGGGAGGCTGTGCGTATACGATCGAATACTCCGCGTTTGGAAGTTTTCCTTCCAGACTGTAAATAGGAACTGGTTCATTCCACTTGAATTCCTTATTTACACTTATGAGCTCCATTCTGCTGGAAAGATGTTCCACAAGATTTTTGTGGAGAATTCATTCAACCACCGGGGTTTGAGTAAAGTCAGGTACTGGTGTAGGTGAGGTGTCGGGTATGTCAGGTTGAAAAATTCGTCCCAAAGTTGAGTATAAGAGCTTTATAGCAGGAAGATCTTTCACTCCAACCCACAGAAACCAAATCTTAAAAATTTCGTGCCACATCCAAATACGTCTTTCATGCCACCTTTTCGGTAAAAGTTTAAAGAAGAACCACATACGACTGGAAAAATCTGGGGTCCCAATGCATTTGTGTATGTTACAGATTTGACTCGGGGAAGGACGGATACATCGATCTGATGGAGCTGAAGATGATGATGGAGAAGCTGGGAGCTCCTCAGACTCACATCGGCTTGAAGAACATGATCCGCGAGGTGGATGAAGACTATGACGGCAAGCTCAGCTACCGAGAGGTAAGTTTGTGTGTGTGTGTGTGTGTGTGTGTGTGTGTGTGTGTGTGTGTGTGTGTGTGGGTGTGTGTGCTACAAGCAGCTTTTTGGAAAATATCTTTGTGCTTCACACCTTGTGGTCCATCTGACTCTACATGAAAGGCATATTTCATGTTATTGGTTTAGATTAAAATAAGCGTACAATTAAACTATCCGATAAGCCAAAAAAAACGAGGGCGATGAGCTGAAAGTCCTCATAAAACCCTGTTTAAACATACAGGTACATTTTTTTTTTTTTGTGTGAAAACAAGAAATTTTATATGACAGTTTTCAGTTTTTTTTACCTTAATAGTAGCTGATGAGTCTTTTTGGGGACTGACCTGATCTTATAGTATCATCAGAATAACCCGTGTGCATCGGGATTGTGGTCCTCAGAAAGCTATAGAGCCACACACACTCACACACAGACACTCAGACTCTCAGACAGGTGATAAGGCAGCTATGTGTGGAACACAGTGGCTCTGTTGTGTCTCAGTGTCTTAAGTGACTGAGGCATTCTATATGGATAAGATTACACACACACACACACACACACACACACACACACACACATAGTCGCTTTATCTTAGATCACAATCTGCAGTCACAATTAATCTCTCAATTGGCAAAAGTATTGTGGCCCCTGACTTTTCCAGACACACGCAAATCTCCATAAAAACACGATGAACATGATGATCTTATTAGAATAGCTAATGGAGAATGAATGTTCAGAAAGAAGCTCATACCAATCTTATGCTCGGGTGTCCACATACTTTTGGTGACACAATGGAGCTTCTCTGAAGTAGACCTCTGACACTGGAGAGTCCTTACCCGAGTACTAGGAAAATGTGTCCGGGTTACGTTTGGTGCGTATCAGAACGAGCGGATGAAAATGTATCAAAACCTTCTGACCAATCGGATTTGAGAACGCAGCAGCCTTAATTTCGCATGCGGTGTTGAGCAACGGAATATAAAAGAAAATATATATAACACAAATATTTCTCTTTCTCTCTTTTTCTCACACTCTCTTTTTTTTTCTCTCTCTCTCTCTCTCTCTCTCTCTCTCTCTCTCTCTCTCTCTCTCTCTCTCTCAGTTCCTTCTGATCTTCAGGAGAGCTGCAGCAGGGGATCTGCAGGAGGACGACCCTCTCATGGCACTGGCTCGTCTCTCAGAGATCAACGTGTCCAATGAGGGCGTGAAGGGAGCATGTGACTTCTTTGAGGCCAAGGTGTGTTTGTTTGTGTGTGTGTGTGTGTGTGTGTGTGTGTGTGTGTGTGTGTGTGTGTGTGTGTGTGTGTGTGTGTGTGTGTGTGTGTGTGTTTACATAGGTGAGGTTTTAAGTCATGTGTCTCCATCTAATGGCAGTACAGTTGAACTTCACCTTTTAGGAGTGTGTGTGTGTGTGTGTGTGTGTGTGTGTGTGTGTGTGTGTGTGTGTGTGTGTGTGTGTGTGTGTGTATGTATATAAAATGTGTAATACTGGTGTATAGTCTTCATTATATGCCATATAAAGTGTGTGTGTGTGTGTGTGTGTATGTGTGTGTGTGTGTGTGTGTGTGTGTGTTACAGGCTCAGGTGCTGTCAGTACGCAGTAAGTTTGAGGCAGAGCTCCGTGAAGAGAAAGAAGAGAAGCAGAGGATGGAAGAGGAGAGAAAGCAACGACGGGCCGCATTCAAAGAGCTTCAATCTGCATTCACCTCCTGAACATGCACACACACACACACACACACACACACACACACACACACACACACACACACACACACACACACACACACGGCGTACCTCCTACTGATGAATACAGAAGCACAGCTGTAAAGCCTCACTGTAACTGTAGCTAAATTAACTCACACACACACATACAGTACACACACACACACACACACACACACACACACACACACACACACACAGCTTTAAAGGTGTGAGCTTCCTATTTTACTCCGACTAGCTCTATTTTTGAAATAATATTTAATATAAGAGAGTACTTTAGTATATAACGATATTAATGAAGGAATATATAAAGATATAATTATAAAAAAATATATATATACAGGTGTAACATGAATATTTAAATCAGGTCACATGCTGAGCGACTTCGTGACATCATCATGACATCAGGTTTAGGGAAATGTTTTTTTATTTATTTGTTTTTAGATTTTTTTTTAATCATGACCAACTTTCATAATGTAATAGATTTTTCTTAAATTGTATATTTTTTTCCTTAGCATGTCTTAAAATCCATTAACA
Source organism: Silurus lanzhouensis (assembly GCA_039877035.1). Lineage (NCBI taxonomy): Eukaryota > Metazoa > Chordata > Actinopteri > Siluriformes > Siluridae > Silurus > Silurus lanzhouensis. The sequence continues at coordinate 73,068 of JBCEWE010000281.1, read as the reverse complement.
ATAAAGTCTGTTATTACACGAGTGAACACTACGGAATGTGTAAATGCACTCACACACACAACGTGAACTAATACACAAACACCCCAAATAACGTGCAATAGCCAATTCTTTTAAATTTCCTTCTAATAAAAATGTTATAAAAATCAATAGAAATAAGGATAAAAATAAATTTATATATATATATATATATATATATATATAAAAAAAAATAATAATCAAGTTTAGAAACCTGATTCTGGTTCAGAATGTATGTTTGTAATCAGGTTCTCCTCTTGTCTGTCATTGTATGGACACGTCCCCAAGTCCCCAAATCTTTATATACCAGTACATGTTACAGGCTTTCAGAGTTGAACATCTGAGACTAGATTTTTTTTCTCTCTTTCTGTTTTGGCTTTCCGTCCACCCTGAGATGGTGTTTTTAGTCGAAAATAATTTTTATTATTTTTTTTAAGTCATGATCTGGATTAAATACAACAGTGTCGCTTAAATCCAGATCTTGAAGGTGATAAAGATAGTTTGGAAATCTCGAAATAATGTGACATGGCCATTTCTCAGAAGAAAAAAAAAAACTAATTTGTGTATTAGTAACATTTCTTTAGAGAGGAGCTTTGTGTACATGGGTGAAAAAGAGGGCGTGTTCGATTTGTAACTCCACCCATTTGACAACAGACTCCACCCACACCACGCGAATCCTACCTGTTGCATCATTAAAGGTAATTGTAAAAGTCCGTTTCCGTCCACAAGGTGTCAGTACTGAGCTACATAACAGTTAACAAGTATATTTTACTATCTCTAATAAACAGGAATTATTATTGAATATTACACACAACTGGAATTAAATCAAAATAGGAAACTGATTGTATTTATGATTTATAACCGACCGATTGTAGCGTGTAAATAGATATACAAGTCACGTGACCCTGTATAACCAGTCATTAAGGGACAAACCAGCAAATGTACACGTGATATTGTTTCACATGCAGTGTTTCTTATTTACGTTGTTGTTTACATCTCATGTTTCTGGAAATGTTTAGGGCATTAACAATGTGTAAAAAGTGTTACAAAAGGAATAAGAGTCTCAACAGGAACAACTTCCTGTTTGACCTTTCAAAATGGCCACCAAGAGGTATTTAATCTGCAGTCCTGGTTTGAGGCAGTAACCATTTTAAGAGGTCCTAATGGCTCCATCTTGTCATTCAGGTATTAATCCTAATGCTTTAAGGCTTGAACACACTTTTTAGTAAAGTTATGGCACCCCATAAATGTATTACATTGGGGACAAAACTGAACAACCATAATTAAAGAACATATTGTTTTGAGGCAACTTGAGCAGATCACAGTGAGCAACTGAGCTAGAATAATCAATTCTAACAAGTCAAGTCAAGTTTATTTGTGTTGCGCTTTTCACAACAGACATTGTCTCAAAGCAGCTTTACACAAATCAACAGTGATGGTGAATGGTGTGAATTTATCCCTGATGAGCACCGTGGCGACTGTGGCAAGGAAAAACTCCCTTAGATGTTATGAGGAAGAAACCTTGAGAGGAACCAGACTCAAAAGGGAAACCCATCCTCATTTTGGGTGACATCAAGAGTTTGATCATAAATCTTTCAACAATACAGAACACTGGAGAGTGAGAACTAACATGAGCACTGGAGTATAAGATTATAAGTGATGTTCTTTCTACAGTCTTATACAGTCTATATGGTTAGTAGCTCCGAGTTTTATGAGCTCAGCATTTGTGATCATCACAGATCCAGCATCAGCTTCTCCATGCCAGAGCCTTTAACACTCCAGGAGGTCCAATGCCAAACTCCACACATGTAGCGGGATCCAAATGGCACTGGTACGTCTCTAGATGGTTCGGGATGTTTGTGAGTTCGGCATCTACTACTTCAAAGGTCCGTAATCATCACGAGGTGGGAGGTGACTGGAGCTGGAGGAACCTCAGGATGCCTCGGGATGGGGAGAGAAAGAGAAGCAGTGGAGAGGAATTAGCGTAGCTGCTGTTCATGATATTAACAGCACAAGTTGATAATGTGCATGTGATCAGATGTTCACAATTACTTGTGTGTAACATACAGACCCTCAAAACAGAAATATATTACTATATAGTAAATCAAACTTCATGTTAATTTCTGTGTGTGAGTGGCATTATGGAAAGCCAATAAGACCAACTACTTTAAAAATGGATAGTCTCAAACCCCCTAAAAATGAGGTCTTATTATAAAGTCTTTGAAATGAGGAGACTGGTGGATCGGAATCCATATGCGGTTTATCTGTAGAAAACCACAGAGCAGGCAAAACAAACACATAATCCAAAAGCAAAGTAGGCTGAACAGGCAAACGGTACAAACATCGATAAAGCCGTCCACAGGGTCAACAAATCAAAAGATGAGAGGCCGTAGACATAGTTGAGGAAACACAACAGTAACACGTGAACCAATAAGGGCTCAGCTGGCAAAAGAGAATTACAATACTTCGCATGGTGGTTAGCGTGAGCATGGCTTATCATATCCCAAAAGCAGGACGTGACCTATGAACCGGAAACGTTCAATACTCGGCTGATGGTTCCCTCTGTTGGCTTGGAGGTGATATGACAGCTGGGTCTATCGCAGTCTCTAACGCTTTTCCTAATACCAGCAAATTTGACTCTTTAACAAGATCTTTTGTTTCTCATAAATAATAATTCCAGCCCTGATTCTATAAGTGTTGTGCAAAGTCTCTTGACTGGAATGATGAGAGATAATAAAAAAAAATTTTGCTTTTAAAAACTGTCATAATGAAAGAATATTTTTTATGACGTGTCTCAGAGGCTAATTTGTTCATTTTCTTGTGCAATATCATTCGTTTGTCATGTCAGAACAGTAACTATACAGGAAAAAGAATTGAACAACTCAGACCTGAAGACTTGGACCAATTAAACAGTGGTCGATGAAGTACACAAACCATGTACTTGAGAAAAAATAGTAGAGCTACACTAAAAGGGCAAAAGTATTTGCATTTAGATGCACTTAAGTATCCAATGTAATATGATTTATTATAGCTATAATGTTCCTATTATCATTTTTTATCACACGGCTCTTTACTTAATCACCTCAATTTATGTGTAAAGGCTCAGGACACTGATCTATTAATAGATTGATATCAATGACTCAAACACTGATTGTGCAAATGAGGTCACGGGTGTTGTGGCGAGTTCGAGTCTGGAGTTTCTTCCATCGTTGATTCCTCTCTTAATGTTCTGCTTGATGGTGAACTGATGCTGAACTGTATGTTGTTGATCAGTAGATACACCAAGCGCCAATCAGAACACGTGTAAAACAGAGCGTGCGCTCGATCCTGATTGGTGCCTTGCTACGTGTTTGACCAGTTACGTTTTTATACACAAATATATAAAAAATGATTGACCGATTTTGCTAAATGTAGATGAGTGAAATTTGACTTTGAAATGTAGTAAAGTTAAAGTAAAAGTCACCCCAAATGGAAATACTTCAATAAAGTACAGATACATGGAAGCGCTAATTAAGTACAGGGAAATAATAACTTTTTCTTCATTACTGTCCACCTCTGCACTTAAATGGTAAATTAATTATATTAGTTTCTCATCATTTGTCTGATCATTCATCAAGCAAGAGTTTTGAAGCCACCATCAATAAATACATTCTAATACTTTTTCAGTAGGACACAGACAAAGAATACAATCAGTTGAAAACTCTCTTGGGAAAGATAAGAGTTAAAAAGCAAGTTATTTATCCAAAAAGTGCTAATTTATGAACCTCTTGAAAAAGTACTTATTTAGACCTGTTGTTTAAAGACTGTTAGTGATTCAGTTGTTCGGACAACCAGTGGCAGTTCTTTCCTCCACCTCTGTTCCAGAACAGAGAAGAGTCTGGAAGCATGCCTTCCCTGTACCCTGATAGATGATGGGATCAGTTGAGCAGTGGTTGAGGATCAGTGCTGAGATGAAGGGGGTGCTGGTCCAATTTTGGCTTTGTAGGCCAGCATCAGTGTTTTGAATCTGATGCAGGCAGCTACAGGAATCCAGTGGAGGGAGCGTAGCAGTGGGGCAGTGTGAAAGAACCTAGAAAGGTTGAAACCAAGGCTGCATTCTGGATTTTATTTAGAATTTATACTAAGATATCATCTAGTCTTACATTTGCATAAGTAAATGTGTTGAGGAAATTTGGCAAATAGAAATGAAATGTTTAAACCTTGTTCTGTATAAATAAATAAAATGTCTTGAAATGTTACAGTCTCTTATGGATAACGAATGGGGCCAAAATCATATATTTGTTTGTTATAGTCTACATTCAGTGTTATAATCATAGAGCAGAAAAGTGATTTTTTAAGAATATTATTTTTAATTCATCTTTCATGTTATATGTTACAAAATGATGGTGAAATTCTTTCACAAGGCCACACAGGGCCTTCCACACAGTTTAATTTACAAACAGTAGTCAGTGTTTAAAAATGTCTTTTCCGTTTGGTAAGAAAGAAAAAAAAATCTTGGGGATCATAACATTTTACACACATAACCAATACTGATATAAAAATCTCAGATTTTTGATTTACAGTATATATTGGATTGATTGACTCAAGGAAGAAGAGAGAAAATTTTTTTTTACCTCTGCTCACAAAATTCCTTCAGAGCAAAGACTCGGAGAAGATAAGTACTTTAATAATGCGAGTGTTATCTGAGTGTTATTTTAATAGGAAAAAAAATTAAATAAAAATATACAGTGTGCGACTATCTGTCTAATCATGCAGATCTATGTGCAGGGTCCAGTGAATTTGCTCGTCCTTCATGTGGGAAATAAACTACACTAAGCTGACAAAAGTTCGAGCATAAGCATAAGATAAGATAGCATAAGGTCCCATGAACATTCCATTCCACATTTAGTCTCCATTTGCTGTTATAATAAAATCCCATCTTCTGGGTAGATGTTCAACTTGATTCTGTGGAGATTTGTGAGATTTCATTCAGCCACAAGGGTGTTAGTAAAGTCAGGTACTGGTGTAGATGAGGTGAGGAGGCCTGGGTGCAGTCAGCATTCACATTCATCTCAATAGGGTTGAGGTTCAGAGCTCTATAGCAGGAGATCTTCCATTCCAAACATATCCTATATAACCGTGTGCCTTCAACATTGTGTTAACAGTTTGGCAAAGAACCACACATGGCTGGAAAAGTTAGGTGTCCCAATATTTTGTCCATAAAGTGTGCCTTGTGACTTTGTGTTTCAAGAAACAGAAACGAGCAGAATTTTTTTAAAAATGTTTTAATACTGGCTTTTTGTATTTAGGGCTTAGTGTTTGGGTAATTTTTTACTTTTTTTTTACAAAAATGAACTAATTCCTCAAAACTAATAGAGCCAAGCATGTTTCCTAGGTTTTGTTCAAATTAAACAAAAAACAAAAACAAAAAAAAAGCAAAAAAAAAAATACCCCACAATGTAGCCATTCCCACAAGTGACTAGCTAGCTAGCATAATTCTGCATGTTTATTTTAACGGTTCCACAATCACCTGGCACCTTGATGCTAAATTATAAGCAGTAGTATTGTTTAGCTCTCAGCAGTGTACTCTAAAATCATCGCTTTATTTATTTATTGTTAAATCTTGAAATGTCACATATTTTCGGTGAAAATGCGCATCCCCGTTTCATGCTATTCCTTCATTCTTTCAAGTCCAGATGTGATGTGGTTTTAGAAGAACAGTGTTGCCTTGAAGTCCTCGAAAGTGAAAAATACAGTTTTCACTCCATTCTAAATATTGAATTTCATGACCTGTGCATATCTAATAAGAAAAACCCCCCAAAGTGGTGTAGTTTCTGCCTGATGAGGGGGGTAGATTTGAGGAACCAGAGTGTGGTGTTGAATAAAACGTCTGTAGTTTCGCTATGAATCTTTATGATGTTAAAAAAAGTCAATATAGTTATTCAGGAAGACAATAATGGGAGGCTATTGATTAGCTGGGTAGCTAGGTAGATTTAGCTTGTGTCTAGTGCCTGGTTGCTTGTAGTTAGCTTCCAGGTGGGTTCTCCTTGCTGGTGTCTGTCAATTAGTTTAGAATTTTGAAATCCCATTTCGATCCAGACAGATTCTAGGTTAACGACTAGACAGATACTAGCTATGGATTAGCATCTGACCAAGTTCTACATAGTGATTAGTATTAATGGAATGAAATGTAAGAATTGTGTGAACGTTGTTCTCAAGTGAAATGCCTTTTCATGTGCACGGAGGAAAAATGGAGGACACAAACACAAACACAGAAATGTACAGACGAACAGCTATTCCATTGCATCGTTACCGTCGCCGTTGACCTGTACCACACACTCCTTGTCCCGAGAGTTGCTGTAAGTGTTGGGTCCCATAAGTGAGCAGATGTGTGTGTCGAAATAGCGCATGGCCTGAGCGCTGTTCCGCCGTTCTCCGTGCAGGACCGCCTTGGTAAACCGACGCCCATATTGGATCTCGTCAGCCAAGTAGGATGTCCTCTTGTGGTACGCAGATCCTGTGCCCTCCTGCGAAGCGGAAAGGAACACAACCAGCTCGAACTGCGACTGGCCTGACGGCGGCATGACGCGATTCAGCGGGCTGTCTGGAGTCAAGGGGTGGAGAAAGGTCAAAGGGGACAGGAAGAGCGGGCAAGGTCGGGAGCCCAAGCCATCAAGCATGAAATCCAAGGCGGTTTGGTGGATAGTGTGATCGTCCTGTTCCTCGTAGAGCACAGAGCTCACACACACGTCGACCAGTGGCCTCGAGAGCAGATTACACACACGGAACATCAGGCAACGTTGACCTTCAACTTCACACACCACAGCTTTAGGGCTGAACAAAATTCCACTGCAGCGCTTCTGGGGGCGAGAGAATTTAGCCACGAATGCACCTAAGATAAATAGAGAGAAGAAAAGTAAAGAAAGGGGTGAAAATGAATGGTTTTTAAAAAAAAGAATTTTAATAGGAATACCCGTAAACCTGAGAGTTCAAGCCAGAATGGTGCAAAAATTATCAAGCGATCTTTAGTTTAACATGAAAAACACATTTTTATAGAGCTGAACTGGTGTGAGCTGAAAGAAAATGAACAGTGATTTAATTAACTTTTCGCAGCTGTGAGGAGCAGATAAGCATCTCACAACATGTTAAACCTTAAGACAGATGGGTTACAAAAGCAGTAGGCCAGAACATCATTTCATCATGGACAGCTAATTAGAACAAAAAGCAAATGTAAAAATCTGCGTGAAACTGGGCAAATCTGCCTCAGAGACATTTGACATGCGGTACGCTTGACATACGGCGATGCTGCGTTAAGTAGTTTTGGTGTTTTGAGTGGCGTGCTCACATCAACTGCAGAAGAACATTAGTGAAAGAGGATAAAAGATCAGGAAGACCTTCAACGAGCTCAACCCCTGAAAATGTCGAAACCATTCAGCCACTTGTTCATGATGATTGTTGGAGAACAACCCTCTTCCCGAAGATTAAGATCCAGAGCAAAGGTCACTGTTTTGACACCGTTGTGGGGATCCAGCAGAAGGGGATTGACCATTCAAAAAGAAGACTTTCAGGACGTATTCCAGAAGCGGCAGGAACGCTGGGAGCGCTGTATTGCTGTGCGAGGGGACTATTTTGAAGGCGATAGGGTGTAAACGATAGAAATAAAGTACTTTCTTGTAAACAGAGCCAATCTAAAACTAAAAAACCTTTTGATACCACCTCATGAGTGATGTAAGGAAGTTTATAGAGCTCTATAGAAGGAAGATCTTTCACTCCAACACATGTAAAGCATCTTGATGGAGCTGGCTTTGTGCACAGGGGCATTGTCATGCTAAGACAGGTTTGGGTCTCTTATACAACTGTGTCCAACGTTGTGGTAATAGTTTGGGGAAGAACCACATGAAGTGTTTTTGAAGTCCGGTGATCATAAACTATAAGACCAGGAGCCAAAGTTTAAACTGAGAGACCTTTCTCACAAACACATGCTGAGTCACTGAGAAAAGTCTTTGATTAACAAATGTACACATAATCTGAGTGTGTGCTTTGTTTATATTGGAGTTACATTTTATAAGCTAGCTGTAATGTTTAAATAAGCTACAGTGCTTGGTACAGTTATTCAATACCTGGTGTGTTTTCTCAACATTTAAGACTTTCAAGTGTTTAGAAGTGCAATGGCCAATTGATTGTTTCTTCCTTCAAAATTAATGGAAATATTTACAGTTAGAATATTAAAAATGTATAGTTCAATTGCTAAAAGAACCATCCAACAATCATACAAAGCAACCTAACAAATCAAAATGATTCAATCTTGTTAATATGATATAATTAGCAGAAGACATACCAGTGATGAAGGCCTCAAGCATGAGCCCCAGCAGCATCTGCAAGGCAAGAAGGGCAATGGCCATGGGGCAATCGGCATTGGGGTACATGGTCCCATATCCAATGGTCAGCTGGGTCTCGAGGGCGAACGAGAAGGCGGCGGTGAATCCTGTCACGTATTTGACGCACAGCGTATGCCCAGGTGGTGGGTTGTCATGGTCGACAACCAAATCGCCATTGGCACGTGCCAAGACGTACCACAGTATAGCGAAGAGAAGCCAATGGAGGAGAAAGGATCCACAGAATGCCAACACCACCCAACGCCAACGCAGGGAAAGCCACGCCCCCCACATGTCCTTAAAAGCACTGATCCACGTTTCCCGTATACCGGAGGCAGGGCTGCGCATAAGACTCCTCCCATCCTTGCTAACCAATCTCTTCTGTGAAGGTTTGGTTTTCATTAGCGGTAATGATGAACTGCTGGTTGCCATGCCAACAGGGAGGGTAGGGGGTGATGAAGATGATGATTTGGACCTGCAAAAAAAATACATAAGAAGAAGGCCAATAAGTTTGCAAAAGCTGGGCATTAGGTTTTAGTGACTAAAATTTTGTTTGATTGGTTGATAAATATCGATTCTGGACAAATTTGTAGACTAAAATCAGCCTGGTGACCTTTAAATCATTGATGATAATATCTTGATGTTCCTAGTAATGCAAGTGCCCTCAACCACTATTCCAGATGCTTTTCTGATATTTTGTCCAGTACTAACTTCTTCTTTCTGAAGACCAGAGCATCTTCTTTGACAATATGGTGTGATTGTTCAAGGTTCTTTATCTGTCACATACATATTGTGATTTAATGGTCCAAGTGAGCCTGGGGTGCTGTCAGGGTCCCAATTAATCCCAAAGGTGTTCTGCAGAGTTAAGTTCAGATCTCTAAAGCAGCCCCTCCAGATCCTTCCACTCAAACTATATCTTCATGAAGCTGGCTTTGTTCTAGCATTGTCATGCTAGAAGGGGTTTGGGTCTCCTAGTTCAAGTGAAGGGAACATTTCATACTACTGCATCCAAAGACAAATACAATTGTGTCCAACTTTAAGGTAACAGTTTGGCAAAGAACCACACATTTCAGCATGGCTGGAAAAGTCAGGCGTTCCGATACTTTTATCCATATAGTGGTTTGTATTATATTTAGTGTGAAAGTTGAATGTAATCTTTCAGGTTTTATATTGTTTCTTTGTGTCTTTTTTTGGATTCTCTGGAACTAAAAATAAACGACTTAAACTCGGCTTGTTGGAAAGGAACTTTTCTTTGAGAATGGAGAAATATTTACTTTTTTTATATTCACTATTATATGAATATCAACTTTTCATTGTTAATGAAAAGTTGATATTCACTATTATATGAATATCAACTTTTCATTGTTAATGAATTCTTTTACCATTTCACATCACTTTCTCAGTTATTTCACATTATATTTGATTATAATTATAACATTATATACATGATTATTAACTTTATTTTTCAAATGTATTGCTTGTCTGTAGACAGCCAGGTGGGAACTCCAGATCCCAGGAACCATTGCAGCTTCCAAATATGGTGTTCCAGCTTTTAAACCTGCACACACTCCTGCTCTGCATCTCCAAGCTACTGACTGAGCACAGGTAAGCTCAATTAGACACACACACACACACACACACACACACACACACACACACACACACACACACACACACACACTCCTAATGACTAAATATACTATAAATACCTATATATATTTATATTAAAATCACAATATAAAATTTTTTTTCTTACACATTTCTTACAATATTAGATAATATTAGCATATCATCCTATTCCTATTCCTATTGTAATACCATGAAACAGCTGAGGACGTTAAAATAGAAACAGAAAATGGCTGAAAGTGGTGGAAAATAAACCAAAACCCATTCTCCAGGTAAACTTTAATGTGTCAGCGATCAATGTTCTGGTTGTGCCACACTGCAAACTTATTGCAACTGTTAATGCGTGATGGAAAAAAAGTATTTTACTGAAATGAAAAAAATAGAGAGACGGTACGTAGATGTTGTACATGGCAGGCTATTTAATTAGTGATGTTTTACACTGCTGTGTGTGTGTGTGTGTGTGTGTGTGTGTGTGTGTGTGTGTGTGTGTGTGTGTGTGTGTGTGTGTGTGTGTAAAGTTTAATCCCCTCCGGTAATTGGGACATTGGAGTGTAGGACTGCAGAAGTGATTAG
>JBCEWE010000281.1:7500-55000 GCA_039877035.1 Silurus lanzhouensis | reverse complement strand
AACAACAACATCAACAACAAAAGAAATACACAGTTGTGTTTGTGCATCCAAACTTAGCCTGAATAATTCCAAATCTCTTGTCCTACATTCTCATCCATTTGTATCCTCCAGAACACTAGGGGGCATGCTTTTATGGGACAATAATATACAACATAATGATGTAATGTGGCTTTATGCAAGAAGTTACCACCCCAATGTGTTTTTGATTCCCATAAAGGTGCATTCCAAAGTGTATTGATAATACATTTTAATACAATACAATACAATATAATGTAGTGTATTGATGTACTAATGTTATGTAGTTGAATTTATATCATTTATAGCGTAATTTTTTATAACGAATCATACTTTATTATTCGTTTAATGTCACAGAATGTCCGTGCTCTAGGTTAGAGTATAAGGATTGCACATCTCACTGTGCTGTTCTAGAAAATGGCTCCATGCCTTGAGGTTTAAGAATACAGCGTTCCTGAGGAACAGAACGTTCAAAACACAGACAATTGAAACGAGTCCAAATATAACTTGAGCTGCCCAACCAGAAAATCAAGATTTCACATGTCAAAAAAAGCAGGTAGGTTTAGTCCTGGCTAAATTTAGTACATTTACCTCAATGAAATCATCTTAGTTAGCTCCGTGTTTGCTGATGATATAATGACTATGTTTTAAAAAAAACAGCTTATGATATGACTTGATTTGGCTTTGTGGGACTCTTGAACAACTTGGATGTAAATGAACAGAACAACTATCAGCTCATAAACCATCAGTGGCCTCATCCAACATTGTGGCTTAACTCTGAAGTTCATATGGATACTACATGCTTTTTAAAAGCAATGAAAGAGGGACAGAAAATGTCCTCTTCTTGCAGTTTACACTGAGGACAAACATCTTCACACACTCAGAAGAAGGTAGACACAGTAGAACAATGCTACACAACCATGCCCTGCCTTGCCCCTGCCAGTGCCCTCGCCCTTCCTTGACCTGCCCTGCCCTGCCCCTGCCCCTGCCAGTGCCTCTGCCAGTGCCTCTGCCCCACCCCACACCATATTCTACTAGATTGTCAGTGATTGCTATGTTGCTCTCGGTTGTATCATATTATTGTACCATTTGTGTACATTTTGTAAATGATTGGATGTTAGATTGGATGTTAGATTAAATATGAGACTTTGTTAATTCAATTCAATACATTTGTCCCTGATGAGCCAGCCAGTGGTGACAAATCAAATTGTTAAATTGGATGTGAGATTGGATGTGAATTTGAATGTTAGATTGGATGTGGGAATGAATGTGAGACTTTGTTTCGATTGGATGTGAGATTAAATGTGGGATTGAATGTTAAATTGGATTTAAGATTAGACTTTAGATTAGATTTTAGATTGCATGTTAGATCGGATGTGGAATTGAATGTGAGACTTGATGTGAGATTGGATGTGAGACTTGATGTTAGATTCCATGTGGTATTAAATGTGAGATTGGATGTGAGACTGGAAATATTGTGCACTTTAAAGAATTGATTACGTTTGGTAAGATTTTGATTAGTACACATTGTGGGATTAAATAAAAACGATATAATTTCCCCTTTTTTTCTGCTTTTAATATTAAATTTAAAAAGTAATGTAGGCATCGTAATTCACATTATATTTTGCGATTGCAAACCGGAAAAAACCCAAACCAAAACAAATGAACGCAACACACACGGTTTGGAAATCTACTTACACAACCTGAGGTTTTTGAGAAATAATCAATCAATTTGTTTGATCGATTTTCGTGTCTATTTTTTTTCCTGAGTACATTTTTGACATTTCCTCCACTACCGTTCCTTCCGGATGCTTCTATATTTAGCTTAAGTACGACATTCTTTTAGTTCAGCTCCATAAACTGCACATTAAACACCTGAGTGAACGGTGAGTAGGGAAACCCGGCGAATCACAAATTACATCTTAATATTTATCTAGAAATTTGTATGTTAAAAGAAAATAAATATTACTTTATTATATTAATTTTGGCTGTAAAGCTTCTAACTGTTTCTACTCAGTTTGTTCTTAAACTATTTCTGTTTCTCGATGTGCTGACATGCCTTTCGACTGAGTTATGAGACAATGTGTACATGTGCAGCGAGATGACACAGAAACTGTTTGCAAGATAAAGAATTCTTGAATTAGCCAATCAGTAGGTACCGTTTTTCTACAAAACTTCAATATTATAAAACGAAGCTGCAAGCAGAGCTCAAAACCTCTTCTGTCTGCTCATGTTCTGATGGGACAAGGATGCCCACTTTCTACAGAATTACCAAATTCCAAATTCAACAGTCAAGGTGTGTGTTTATCCCTGATGAGTACCTTGAGACCTTGAGAGGAACCAGACTCAAAAAGGGGAACCCATCCTCATTTGGGTGACATCAAGAGTTTGATCAAAAAATGTTTCAACAATACAGAACACTGGAGAGTGAGAACTAACATGAGCACTGGAGTATAAGATTATAAGTAATGTTCTTTCGACAGTCTATATGGTTATAAAACTAGGAGCTACTGAGCTCAACGTTTGTGATCGTCACAGATCCAGCATCAGCTTCTCCATGCTAGAGCCTTTAAACCCTCCAGGAGGTCCAGTGTCAAAACTCCACACATGTAGTGGGATCCAATTGGCACTGGTACGTCCCTAGATGGTAGGGGATGTGAGGCATACACTTGTATCGGACGTCTTTGGATGTGGGAGCATGAAATTGTCCCTTCATTTGAACTTGGAGACCCAAATCTGTTCCAGCATGACAATACCCCTGTGCACAAAGCCAGCTCCATGAAGATCTTCCTGCTATACAGCTCCAACTCTATTGAACATGATGACTGTAAACTCTGACTGCACCCGAGGCCTCCTCACCTGACCTCCATCAGCACCAGATTTCACTAAATCCCTTGTGGCTGAATGAGATCTGAAACAAATCTTCACAAAATCTAGTGGAACATCTACCCAGAAGCGTGGAGCTCATTATAAGAGGTAGTGGGGACTCAATGTAGAACGGGTTGTTTACAAAGAAGCAAATGCTGAACCTATGTGTATATATATATATATATATATTTTTGCATTTCTCTATTCAAATTGCACTATTTAGCCTGTTTTTTGTTTGTTTTTTTTTACTTCATGTTCTTTTTCGAACTTCTCTTTGATTTCGATTTCATTTCGGAATGTTTTTCCCTTTTATCTATTAGTGAGGTCCTGTGGCGAGACTCTTCTCTTACTCAATGTCAAGGAAGCGTTCTAGTCAATGTTTACTGATTTTTGATAAATCACAGTTTATTTATTTTACTTTCCAAGCAGTTTTATATATTTTAACAGAGATTTGCAGAACAATCCAAATTATTCTTATTCTTATTCTTAAACTTATATTCCCACTTCATATTTCTTCAACTTTTGTCCTATATTAACCTACAGACTTCCCGCTTTCCCCTCCACCACTGTATATGTATAAAGAAATGCTGTTTCTCACCTCACTGGTGTCCTCTGGTCTCGTCACTCGTCTGTCTTTTGTCCCAAAGTGGAAAATATTTGGAGAATTGTAGGTCCAAATGTACGAGTCAGAGGCGTCCGAAAAACTCTTCTGGACAGGACATAGGGGGAGCCTGAGATACCCTGATCAGCTCCTGAGCACAGTCACACACTCACAGACACACACACACACACACACACACACACACACACACACACACACACACAGATACACACACACACACACACACACACACACACACACACACACAGAGATACACACACACACAGAGATACACACGCCAGCACAGCAGCCCATTGGTCACATTAGTCAGCGTGTGGCCAATTAGGAGTGCTTGAGAAAGAGACCTAGATAGAAAGGAGAGAAACACCTAGAGGCTAAAAGTGTGTGTGTGTGTGTGTGTGTGTGTGTGTGTGTGTGTGTGTGTGTGTGTCAAAGGGGACAGCTGTTGCTTGAAAGTCTTGGAATTTCAGTATTTGTTTTGTGTCTTCATGTTGTCCGTGTCGTTGATGGTGTGTGTGTGTGTGTGTGTGTGTGTGTGTGTGTGTGTGTGTGTGTGTGTGTGTGTGTGTGTGTGTAGGGGGGTGTATTAATGCACAAATGGCAATATTTTATTCATTCCCAGTCTGATGACAAATTCCGTCTCAGGTTATGTAATATTATTCGACACACAGACGATCAGCTTCCCGAATCCATGCCGGCCTCTGATTGGTCTGTAGATCAGGTTCAGAGGTCAAATCGCCAGAGGAGAGAGAGGGAGAGAAAAGGAGAGGAAGTTTCACAATCGGCAATTACAGTTCTCAGCTGGGGTTTTTGTTGTGGGTGAGAGCAAAAGGTCAAAAGTCAGAGGAAGACCAAAAAAAAAAAAGACGTCAATACAAATCTCACGTGCTTCAAATTTTTCGTTGAGGAAAAACATTCTGCACACAAAACAAACAAATAAGCAAATGATGAGATAAATGAGTAAGAACTCTACAGTTGCAAATGTATTGGGACAGCAGATCACTTTTCCAGCCATATGTGTTTCTTTGATCAACTGTTACCACAAACCTGGAAGCACCCAATTCTATCAGACGTCTTTGGATGCAGGAGCATGAATTTTCTTTTTTCAAATCTGTTCCAGCATTAAAAAAAATGCTGTCTAGACATTTAGATCCGGGTAAACTTGAAAACGGCATTTTCGCTCTAAAAACGCTCCTCGGCCACACTTTGGTTCCTCTCAAGGTTTCTTCCTTGTGCATCTCAGGGAGTTTTTTGGAGATTTTTTCATTATGGGTTAACTTTCAATTATAAAAAACAAACCTATAGGCACTAAACGTATACATTCTAACTTTATATCACCTAAAGCTGCTTTGAGACGATGTCCATTGTTAAAAAAACACAACAAATAAACCTGAAAAAAAAACTGAATAGAAATTGTGACATTTCAAGATAGAAACAATAATTTTGAGCTTTTATACTGTACAATATTTTCATTTCATGGTTAATTCTTTATCTTCAATATAATGGTAACAAAATGATTTTTTCTATTTGTTTCATAGTCCACAATCCAAAGCATTCCCTTTTTTTTGTTACTGCTTTTGGATCAGGATTTTACAACAGTGTTTTTAGTGTCAACAACAAAAATGATATATATATTTAAGATTGCGAGATTAAAATCATAACAATCAGAGTATAAAGTTGAAGTGTTTTGAGAATAAAGTCAAAATTGGGGCTTTATTTTTAGACTTTATCCTCAAAATCTTTTTTCAAGGCTCAAGACTTTATTCTAGTAATCACGTTTTTTAACGTGGCACTAAAATGCCATCATAGGATTCAGAGAGACAGAAAAAAAAAACAGGTAACACATTACTTTACTTTATCATATCATCTCACGGAATATCTTTTTCCGAAGACTCGTTCATCAGAGAAACACTTTAAGAAAAAATGGGCATTTAAATACATTTTATGTTCAATTAATACAGTATACATGATAGTAAAATATAACTATATACAGTATAATATATTTCTATCAATTGGATACCGAGTCTTAAAAAATCTAAAGTAAATTGTAAATAATATAAAGGACATGCATTGTAAAGACAAACTTTACAATGCAACGTTCTTCTACTTTCCCAACCTCACGTGACTTCTGGTTAAAAACATAATAATTTGTGGATTTTTTTTTGTAAGTGACAGGGGAGATCCCTAAATAACCCTCAGCTCAGAAGCGCAGACCTGCTGTATTTGTGCGGAAATGGCGACATCTTGTGGCTATAAGTTAAATACAATATCATATTTTGTCCACCAGAGGGTGCGATTGACGCAAAAATCTAATTTGACTTGCTAAATTCAAATTAAATTAACAAAACAACGAAATAAAATAACACACTGATCAAACGAAGAAAATTGAGGTGCAAAAGTAAAGTTTTTAGGTAAAAAAAAATTGGTTAGTGCAGTGTGTGCTGCGTTCAGGCCCCTGAGGGTACAAATAAATGTCTTTTTTCCATCGTTTTATGTTTATCAGCAAAATGAAATAGTATTTTTAACTAAAATATTTGTTATTATATTAAATAAATAATAAAAAGAAAGCGGATCAAATTAATTTTGGATCATTACTGAATGTGCTTTAATCGCAGCAGGTTGTAAGAGCAATCTGTGATTTACCAGCAGTACCTGATAAACATTGAGGCCATTCAAGATTATTCGTTAACTTTACATGGAAAATGAAACCGGATTGATGATGAAGTAGAGCAAGAAGAAAAACTCTGAGATATTTTGTTATATTTATTGTTTTAATGCTGGAAAAAGCAGATTTGAGCATCCGAAATGTAATGGCATTTTTGTAGTTTAGGTCACATTATGCAAAGTTCTACAATTAAAAAAAAAACTTACATACAGACTTTAAAAAATATTTAAAAAAAAACAAACACTCCATGTAAAATAGTACTGAACTTTATTACAAAAAAAAAAAATAATAATAAAACTGTACTGAATCATAAAAATGTGCTAAAGGAAATAAATATGAATATATTAATTATGATAATGAATATTGAGGGGGAAAAAAGTAAAACTCCTATTAAAAAAAAAAACATTTACATTTACTTTCAAAATGAATTTAAAAAATGCACTTCAACAAACAGCATGTGGCATCAGAGATTCACCTCTAGAGGCCACTCTCATACTCTATAACACCACCCAGAAAAACTATCGGCATGATTCTTTGCAAATAGTTCCAACTCTATCGGTGCAAACCTGATTAATCGATCGACCGCTATCCATGATCCAGTTCTGATGCTCATGGTCCGATTCTAGGAACTTTCAGTGGTGTACAGTGGTCCGTTTAGGTCAGCTACACAACTCTTGGTGCAGCGATGTTCTATCATCTTTCAATCAAAAACAGCTTGACCGTTTTGACCAAATTGTGCTACAGTTGCTGTTGGGATCAGATCAGACTTGATAGCCTTTATTGATGACTATTAGTGATCCTTGAGCTTCAATGATCCTGTCACTGGTCCATTGTTTTCATTCTTTTGACCACTTCTAAGAGGTACTAACCCCCACCTATATACCAGGAACACCACAAAACCCGTGTTGTTTTAGAAATGCAGACATACAATCTGTCTCTATTCTGTTCTGCCATGATGGATTTTTGATCCCCTAATCACCTAATCATTGTTCTGTTCTGCATCTATGTTACTATTTTCCTCATTTCGCAAATGATTATATGGTTACAGCAGAGAGCGGTGTGATTGTTTAAACCAAGTCTGTAGATCAGTCAAAGTCTCGGGCAACATCAAGGTCAGAGGACCTCGACTTCTATAAAGTGGTGATGTGTACCAAAACAAAGAGCTACAGGAAAGGAACTGTTTAGTTTTATCGTAATATTTTTCTTGTCTTACTGCCAAATCAACAGAATTGTATTGGGGCATATTACCAAGTACTGTACTGTTTAATTTAACCACAAAGGCGTTTTTTCCTCTTTTCAATTTGAACTGATATTTCCTAAAAGCCCTACCAACTTACATCCCAATCTTACATAATTAATTAACATTAACTTTAGCCAATGACATCCCTTTTTTAAAGGTGTGTATTTAAAAATGTTCTTATGTGGACCTGTACTGTTTATATATGTTTGGCAAGCTATGATCTTCCCTGTGAATAGCTGGGTCCTTATAAACATCTTAATGATAATATCAAGCTCAGGTGTGGATAAATATGCTGTACACACACACACACACACACACACACACACACACACACACACACACACACACACACACACCCAGAGAATATACATCATACTTCTATTTAAATAAATAATATAAAAACAAACAAACAAAAAAATCTTTTCATTGTAAAAAGCAGCAAGTTCATGAGAAATGGTGGATGGTCTCTGAAGAGCTGCCAAAATTCCAGTCTGAGTCTCAGGGGGATTCTTGACCTTTTTTTAGTTCTATAAAACACAGAGGTTCTTTATATTCTACAGAACTATATATGGCTGAAAAAGTCAGGAGTCCCAGTTCAATGTGCCATGTAGTGCATTTACACTCATCATTTGTAAGAATCCTTACAAACGTACAAACTTACAACTTGGTGTGTTTTGGGTCAGGGGTTCTCTTTTACGCCTGAAAGAAACTCCTCAGTGCAGAACCTTTTTACCTTCCAGACTTAATGATTTGACTGATTTCATGAACATTATTTCAACATGCAAGTCCCCGTAGTGCCGTAAACGAACACTAACACACACAGCTTTCCTTCATATACTGTTGCCCACTTAGAAGGTGCTGACCTAACAAACACGCACACACACACACACACACACACACACACACACACACACACACACAAATTTAAACTTGTTACTAGTATTACACAAATTCTCTAAATCTATGTTCTGTCTGGTAAATCAGACAATCCTGCAGTGTGTCTGTGTAAATTTCCGATCGAAAGAGGAAAGTTCTCACACACGGACACAAAACCACATTTTGTTTCTGGAGAGTTCTACTGTTACTGTGAAATCAGGTCACACACAGAGGGACTAGTGTGTGTGTGTGTATATGTGTGCAAGTGTGTATAAGACAGAGAGAGAGATAGAAAGAGAGAGAGAGAGAGAGAGAGAGAGAGAGAGAGAGAGAGAGAGAGAGAGAGACGCTTTAAAGAACTTGGATTTGGAGCACAGGTGAACAGAAGAAACTGACAGGAAGATTAAGCCAAAACCAATGTTGTCTTTTTTCCTCCTTATATAATTTACTTTTCCCTCATGGTTTCCTCCTAAGATGTTTATGAAGCATTTGGTCACTTTACCAGATGAAATGATTTGTTTTCAGCCAAACATCCAAACATCTCCTTGACGCACAAAAACAACTGGACAAATTGTCGCTATTTTCACGTATCACATTTAAACTCAAAATCGAAACAAACCAAACGAATGTCTGTGCAAGCGAGAAGCAGCGTTATGATAATACAGTTATTCCCCGACTTACGATAGAGATGCCCCCTGATAACTAGATCGGAAGTTGAAAATATCTTTGGTTGGGACAAGGCCTAACCTACCCAGGAGTCTGAACGGTGATCAGTATGGAGTAGTGTACTGTAATTTGTTAATGATTTAAACCCATGGCTTCACCTTACCTGCAGGACAGAAGATAAATAAAGCTTCAATCACGTCTGTAATTTTCTGTACAGTAGGTTGGCAAAGCACATGCACAAAAATGTAGCTAGTGATTTGTTACTTGTAATTGTAAAAACACTTCACTGCTAACATTTTAACTGTAAACACTGTTAATGTAAACCACGCAAATGATGACTTTGAAATGTTGTATTTACTGCGTGCAGTTCTTATTTTGGCCTAGTGATGCCTCCAATGATGAATGTTTAACCTAATTAGGGGACCACCGCCCAACCTGAGAAGACTGGCCACATTTGTGGAGCGTATTTGTTGCGGCCGTACTAGCAGGCAGGGATAATAAGTGTTGCTGCATGCTTAAAATGACAAGCTGGAACCAGGATTCTCTGGAGCACAGAGAGAACTCAGAGACTCACTAGCAAACAGAGGAAACTTGGAAACAAGGTATGTTTGCCAGACACTGGTGTTCCCAAAAAGAATTCTTCCTGGAATTTGTTCTTAAAAACAAATGTGTGTGTGTATGTGTGTGTGTATGTGTGTGTGTGTGTGTGTGTGTGTGTGTGTGTGTGTGTGTGTGTGTGTGTGTGTTTTGATGTTTAGTTGCTTTTCTGTATCTTTGCCTGTCGGTTGGAATATTTCAAATGTAGGCTTAGTACAAAAAACAGTCAACCAAAAGCTGTAATTTGGTTTAGAATAGACATAAAAACATGTTACACAAGTAGTCCTCTGGAAACAAGTGGCTAGTTCACCTCCTTTGTGAAGACAGGTGATGATGTCAGAAGGTTAAGAAAGGACATCCTTTGGAAAGGTAGAAGCCTGAGCAACAACATCATCTGGAAAAGTACGATTTGATGCTGTTTTTTGCAAAGGCTGGAATTAGAGCATGGGCATCCACCTCAAAAGCAAGTGGTGAATCTCCTCAGGTTTTTGTGAAGGCAGGAGGCAGATTGATAATGTGATCAGAGAAGACAGGAAATTACAATTAACATCCTTTGCAAAAGTAAGAGGTGGTACAACAATGTCCTTTTCAAAGGGAGAACGTTTTGCATTGATGTTCTCTGTAAAAGATGGACATGGAGCTTCAGGTCCAGACGTAGGATAATGTTGTGTGTGAAGGCAGAAGTTTTAGCAAGATTCCCTACGAAGCACGAGGGTGGTTTTGTGACTAGTTTTGTAACACGCCAGATGGCAGCACAAGGCTGCAAACACAGTCACAGGGAGCACCGACTGTACATTCTCTCCCTGTCACCAAACTTTCCTCACGTGTGAGTTTCTCACCGGAAACAACATGAACTCACTTCCCACCATGCCCGCCAGATTTGGCTTCCCTGTCTTCCTGAAGATGAAGATCCAGCTTGACACGCTTTGAAAAATATACTATCGGGACACGTTCCAGGGGAAATCTGGAGGCGCTGTATTGCTGTGCAAGGGGACTATTTTAAAGGTGAGGTGTGGAAACTTGTAAACAAAGTGAGTCTTAAAACTTTTTGATACCACCTCTGATAAAGACGTCTTCTGCAAAGACAAGAAGCAGAATGACAATATCCTTTGCAAAGGTATGCAACAGATCTTCAGCAATGCCTTCAGGTAACTAGAATGGCAGCGGGTCAGGAAAGGTGCCCTTGCTATAGTGGCCAGCAGAGCAACGGGGGCAAAACCGTACACAAGGTTCAGGTTGACGAATCATCCATTGCATAGATCAATATGTTTGATGAAACAATGCTAATCCATAAGTCCTAGAAGCAAATGGAAGAAAGCAGCAAGGAGTTAGCCTTGGAGACATAAAGAACTCAAACTTAGAGGATTGGACAAAGATTACTTGAGTTTCTTGACTTATTAACTTCAAACTAAAAAAAAGAATATGGTTGGTGCAGGAACTACAGTTTGTAGCTGCTTTACCATAAGCAAGAACCTCAGTCCTCAACTAGCATTAGCATTAAATGTAACAATAAATAGACGCTAACGCTAAAGGCTCTGCTTCGTTTGTTCTCCTGCGCCTTTTCTGTATTCGACAAATGAAATGTCATATCCTTTTATGGACCCTGCGCACACACACTGGCATTCCAAGAACGAATAGCATTGAGACAGAGTAAATAATGATGTGAGAAAAAGCGAAGGAAAAATAGAGAAACTCACAGACAGAGAGAGAGACAGTGAGAGAAGTAGAGGGCTGGAAAAAAAAGCGTAGGATGAAGTGTTGGGGCATTAAACAGAAAATAAATAGATCATCGTACACACCAAGAGAGAGAGAGAGAGAGAGAGAGAGAGAGAGAGAGAGAGAGAGAGAGAGAGAGAATTAAACAAAGAGAAACAGACGAAAAGACAGAGAGAAAAAAGAGAGAGTTTTCATTCTTCTGCCCTCCATCACATCCAGATGCTCTCACTCTGTAATTGAGTGATCGCTGCTGTTTTAGGCCAGGAATGTTCTGTCTTTTTTCTCTCTCTCTCTCTCTCTCTTTCACACACACACACACACACACACACACACACACACACACACACACACACACACACACACACACAAACAGTTTTTCCATACAAAAGCAAAATAGATAGAGAGCAAAAGAAAGAAAGAAAGAAAGAAAGAAAGAAAGAAAGAAAGAAAGAAAGAAAGAAAGAAAGAAAGAAAGAAAGAAAGGTGTGTGTGTGAGAAAATGAGAGAGAGAGATAGTGAGAGAACGTGTGTGTGTGTGTGTGTGTGTGTGTGTGTGTGTGTGTGTGTGTGTGTGTGTGTGTGTGTGTGTGATCCATATATAGAAATTGAGACTGAAAGAGTGAGAGTGAAATTGAAGTCTCTGGTTTCAGGAAGATCTCAGTATGAAACTTTAATAGGGTTCTGAATTATTGAATGTTTTAGCCACACACACACACACACACACACACACACACACACACACACACACACACACACACACACACACACACACCTGGATTAATGCTCTGGCTTCGCATGGTTCAAACTCACAGCCTCAAATATTGCTTAAGAAATAAAAGGGAAATGAAAATGGAAATGTTTAGTGTGTGTGTGTGTGTGTGTGTGTGTGTGTGTGTGTGTGTGTGTGTGTGTGTGTGTGTGAGAGAGAGAGAGAGAAAGTATAAATAATAAATATATAAAACAATAAATTACTTTATTGTCCATCACTTTGTTCAATCAAGATAGTTTCAGTATTGGTTCCCTTCACTTGAATTAGGAAACCCAAACCCAATGTTCCTGTGCACATAGGAAGCTCCATGAAGATCTGGAGATCCTCTTCATGGTTTGGAGTGGAAGATCTCTTTCATCCGTATACTCTATCTAGTGTGTTTTAATAAGTTAGCCGAAAAGTGTTTGCTCAGCTATCTGAGAGTTTATCGGCGTGAGATTAAAATTAGTGTGCGGAGCTGGAAAATGGAATCAGAAATGAAAACAAATGTGAGAACAATCGGCAGCATTATCGGAGTAGATTCAAAGCAAGGTCCAGGTTTGTCCTTAGTGTGGGATTTGACCATGAACACACACACACACCCACACACACACAATTTGTGAGTGTTTTTCCACACTTTAAAATTTCTAGCTACTTTTACATATATCCATATGTTTAGGGTCATGGGACATGATTTGAGTCTCCACCTGAGGAGTGGTTTAGGGACCTTTGACTTGATTTGAGTAAAGGCTTGAGGCTCAACTTAAGTAGAGGCTCGGAAACCCCTGGACTTGACTTGAGTAGTGGCTTAGGATAATTGGGCTTGGCTTGAATTGAGGCGTAAGCACTAATGATTAACCCCTGGAGTTGACTTTGGTAGTGCCTTGGGGATCTTGCACTTGACTTGAGTAGTAGAGGTTTTGGGACCTTGAATTCAACTTGAGTTGTAGCTTAGTGTCCTTGGACTTTAATTTAGTTTCTCAATAGATTTGAGAGCTTTTATGCTTACATGTTTTATCCATTACTGGAATATAGACTTAGAAGCTTTGGCCTTCACTTGAATAGTTTACATATTTTGAACTTGACCAGTGTTTATCTTTAGATTTGACATGGGTAGCACTTAGTGACTTTCCGTCTCATGGACTTTGGACTTGACGTCAGGAGTTTTTTAGGGACTTTGCAGTATTAGTGGCTTAGGAACTCTAGACTGATGGTAACAGCTGTAAGAGCTTCTAACCTCAGACTTGATAAATGCCATACAACACTACTGATTAGACCAATTACAACGACTTCAGTGTTACAGCTCCTCAAAATCTAACCCCTAATGCCAGATAGTAATGGAAACCTGTGTGTGTGTCATTGGCTGGGGGGAAATCGGGGTAGTTGGAATTGTGTGTCTACTTATTGCAAGTCTTTGAATGGTTTGTTTCTTTAGTTTCTCTTCTCTCTAATGCGACACAAAGTTGTCTTTATCCTCCAGGCAAACTAAAAGCGACCAGAGTCACAGCATCAAGTTCCACAAATGAAATGTGGACAGAGGTGGACAGACGCATAATCCGAAGCACAGACACACAGATGAAGTTAGCCAGGCAGGTAGACACAAAAACAAACACATTCCCAAGCATGTGATGGAAGGAAAGTATTTATCCTGGTGTCATGTTACTTTATATGATCAAGTACACACTTGAGGTTACGCACTTACTGGCTGATTTTTTCGGAGACTTCTGAGTTTTGTGTGGTTTTACAGCCCAAAGCTAAATTTCCACTTGACAGAAGGACAGAAGGTGTGTAGATCAAACTGTCAGAGAAAAAGCCTGAACTTATTACCGTTCCTTGCTCGCACCGAAATCATGCAAAAACTATGCACTTACGTCTGATTCACTGACCCTCCAACTATCGTCTGAAATTACGGCCATGGAGACTTGAATTGGAGACTTGATTTATTTATTCTTTTATTAAAGTGTCTGGCTTCCAGCGACGTGAGAAACAGAGACCAATGGTGACTCGAATTTGGGCATGAGCAGTGATGCAACAAAGTTGAAAAAAGTTAAGGCAAATACGTAGCTAACAAACAAAAGCAGTCCAAATTCTAGACAGACTTTCAGTGTTTTTTCTTTACTTGTATTATTTTCATCGTTGTACATTAATACTGATAAATCCAAACTGTGGAATGTGGAATTATGCAGTAATCAAAAACGTGTTAAACAATCCAAAGTAGCTACATTCAACTCATGGCATTGTAAAAATCCATATTATGGCAAGAAACAGTTACTTCAAGAAATGAAGGTCAGTCAGTCTAAAAAAATCTTAAGAACTTCACATGTATCTCCAAGTGCATTAGAGCTACCTCTGCTGCAGAGGATAAGTTTAGAAGAATTACCAGCCCCAGAAACCACCGATTTTACCCAAATTCTTCTTTGGTTTGGCGAGTCCAAATTTGAGATTTTTTGCGGTGTCCTTTTTAGATGAACGAAGGGTGAACTGACGGTTCCTGAATGTGTGTTTTCTACTGGGAAGCATGGAGGAGGAGGGTGAAAACGTGTGGGTGCTTTGCGGGCAGACCAACCAGGCATGGCTTCCACAGCATTTTGCAGGCCACGCATCTCATCTGGTTTGCGTTTATTGGGACCATGTTTTGTTTTCCAATAGGATAATGACCCCAAACACACATCTGGGTTCTGTAAGAGCTATATGTCCAAGTGAGAGAGCGATGGAGTGCTGCATCAGATGACCTGGCCTCCATAAACACCTGATCGAAATTCAGTTGAGATGGTTTGAGATGAGTGAAGGAAAAGCAGCCAACAAGCACTCAACACTTCTCAGGTTGCTTCTTACTTTTTAAGGTAAGTATCTTGTGAGTCTGATGAGAGAATGCCAGGAGTTTGGCAATCAAAAGCTACTTTGGACAATATAAAATAAATAAATGACAATGAAAATATTGGATGTCTTCAGGATACATGTGCAAATTTCTGTCTGTCTGTCTCGCCAATCATATGTCAGTGGGCGGAGTCTTGCAGCTCAGAGGTGTCAGGAGTCAGAGGTGGATTTGTACGCGCACGAGGGGAGGGGTGAGAGAGAGAGAGAGAGAGAGAGAGAGAGAGAGAGAGAGAGAGACACGCTGTCGCGCGCTCGGTAGCGGAGACTCGGCAGCGTCGTGGATCAGCATCCGCGGCCGCGTCTAGTGGCACGCGCCCAGCGTCCGAACGCAGCGGCACCATGCTCACCCGATTGAAGCGCGCGCTCCGGGACAAACACGCATCTATCCGGGGTCGCATCCCGCCGTGGAGCGCGTGAGTCACTCTGATCGTTTAGAGACCGCTAAGAGATGTGTGTGTGTGTGTGTGTGTGTGTGTGTGTGTGTGTGTGTGTGTGTGTGTGTGTGTGTGTGTGTGTGTGTGTGGCGTGCAATTCAGCTTCGATTTCCATGCAAACTCAAGAAAAACGTATATTTTCTGTTTATCAGCTGAACCTCATCAAAGTTATAAGGTCCTGATGAGGTCACATTTATTGCACACATAAAAACATATGAACATAAAACCATCACCATCATACACACTTTACCAGTGGTGGATGAAGTACACAAAGCATGTACTTGAGTAAAAGTAGAGATACAGTAAGTCAAATTTGACTCCAGTAAGAGTAAAAAGTGTCCCTTTAAACCTTCACTTGAGTAAAAGTACAAAAGTTTTTGCCTTTAAATGTACTTAAGTTTCCAAGTGCTCTGATTTATTACGGCTATAATTTCTTATCATTTTATCACAAAACTCTGTGAAAAGACTCGAATGTTACTCAACACACAGATCTATTTGAGTTGAAATCAGGAGTTTTTTTTCCATCGTTTATTCCTCTCTAAATGTTCTGCTTGCTGTTGAACTGACGCTGAACTGTTTGTTGGTGATAAGTACTGTAAATACACCAAGCGCCAATGGCGATTCCGGCTTGAACGAGGCTCTGGGTGACTCACGCCATGACCCAACGTCTCCCCTATTTATTAGTTTCAGC
The DNA here is from genome assembly GCA_039877035.1 of Silurus lanzhouensis. Classification (NCBI taxonomy): domain Eukaryota; kingdom Metazoa; phylum Chordata; class Actinopteri; order Siluriformes; family Siluridae; genus Silurus; species Silurus lanzhouensis. The sequence goes on along the minus strand of JBCEWE010000281.1, from coordinate 38,985 downwards.
TTTGAAAAGCTCCTCTCTGCTTCAGCTACCGTCACTGGATGAGTAAGATCATATCCTCAGAGCAATTTGGTTACATTTCTGAGATCCATTTCATATATAAATATCACATGATATCACAGTTAAATACATCATTGTACACAATTGATCAAACTCTCAGAACCAAGAAACTCCTCGGCTAATTGTATCCATAAAACACATACAACATCTGTATCCTTATAATATATGTCTTTTTTTTTTATTAGCATTTTAAGCTCTTATAATAAACTCCATTCTTCTAGAAAGATGTTACACCAGCTTTTTTTGTTGATTTGTAAAATTTTATAAAGACACAAGTCAGGTAGTGATGTAGGTGAAGGTGAGGGGGTCTGGGGTGCCTTCAGTCCAAACCATGGAAAGCATATCTTCAGGAGCTGGATTTAAACACAGGAGTTCACATTGTTACTCTTGAACAGGTTTCTAGTGCAAAGGTGCAATATATATATATATAAAATAATACAGTATAAGGTGCAAATGTGAACATAAACACAGAAGGGTACAATTTGGAAAGGAACCGTATGGAAAAATGAGGTGTTCTAATACTTTTGCCCAAAAACAGAAACAAAAACCTCAGTACCCTCAGGGATCTAACCATCATACTTTTATAAGAAATAAAAAACTAACACATTTTTTTTTACAAGTAATATATGGCGCTAAAATGTGGCGCATTGCGGCTTTAATACATAGAACTTGCAATTTAATAGCAGATTGTAGTCGGTGTGTTTGTTGGTAAATTCAGATAATTAAAAAAATATCCAGAAAAAAAAAAAAATTGATTAATTGATTTATTACATTTTTTAAAATAATTTGTTTACACTCTCTCGCTCTCTCTCTCTCTCTCTCTCTCGATCGATCGATCTATCGATCTATCGATCTATCGATCTATCTATCTTTACAGTATTTACATTAAATTAGTAAAACCCTTAATTGCAACTATACATATAAATTCCATTTATCAGAAAAAAACAAACAAAAAACAAACAAAAAACTCTCAACCTTTTACATGAATATACAGTATCACCTCTTTTCATAGTCTTTTATCAACATATTTCCAACTCCACCACATTTTTTTTATTTTTTTTACTCTTCATTACATCTGCACTATTTTTATCTACATGTATCTTTATATCTTTACAGTACATTCTGCCCAACATTTCACATTCATGTATATATATATAGTGTGTGTGTGTGTGTGTGTGTGTGTGTGTGTGTGTGTGTGTGTGTGTGTGTGTGTGTGTATATATATATATAGTAGACTTGTTTATTCAGCTTGCACATTTCATTAATCCCATTAATTTTAAGAACAATTTCATCATAGTTGTATCTGTTCATATCTTTTCCATTGACATATTTCTTACTATTTAGTTCAGCCAACAATATTTGATGCACATATAATTTTCCAGTTTACTTGAAGAATTCACATATTTATACAGTTATATTCCTAAAAGTGGAATGTTAACAAGTTTCCCAGAATATACTGTATACTAATAATATATATATATTATAATTGTGCTTCATAAGTTATTTAAATTATAATGCTAGAAAAGAGAAGAAGGTGAGGTCATGTGAAGAAATGTAATTTTAATCCCCTAAAGTATTGGGACCCCCTACTTTTCCAGCCAAACGTGCTTCTTCACCAAACTGCTCTTATCAACATGAAGGCACAGATTGTCTAGAAATTTTTTGGAGCATGAGATATCCACTTTACTTTAACTTGGAGACCCAAACTCCCCCCAAAAAATAAAGATAAGCCTTCCATAGGTTGGAGTGGAGGATCAAAATCTAGTAGAACATCTTCACAGAAGACTGGAGCTTATTATAAGGGCAAATGGAGACTAAATGTGGAATGGGATTTTCAGAAAGCAGCACACGACAATCTCATGGTCAGATGACCACAAACCGCATATTGTGTTTATAAATGTTCTAGCTTCTGTGATATCACCAGTAGTGCAGATGTTTATCGATTCGTGCCACGCACAGCTGGATTTATTCTCATAAGCGCGAGTTATGATGAGGAAAGGACCAAAAATCTGCCCCGTCTGCAAGCAGACACAAGGAAGTTGGACTGAAAATGCTGCAAATTGTGTTTCTTTGGCTTGATTGTGGAGATATGGTCTCATCAGGGTGGAACTTTGGTCTCATGGTCTGGCAGCCAGCTTCGGTTGTGTCACTGCAGTCGTTCCTCTGCGGTTTGTGGGTTGGATTTAAGAGTCGCTCAGTGCTTTTTGTTTTCTGAGAGAAGAAATTTTTCTTTTTTTTGTCCTCCACATTTTGAAATAAAACTCATTGGATTTTATACACTGTGTGGCTAAATGTTTTTGGACACCTGGCCATAAGATTGGTACTGCACCCCGGGCAGTGCTCCGGTTCATCCCATAGGATTGAGGGTTGAGGTTAGAGCTTTATAGCAGAAAGATCTTCCTCTCCAGGCTATAGAAAGCATATCTTCCTGGAGCTGGCTTTGTGCACAATGCTGGAACCAGGTTTGGGTCTCACAGTTCAATCGAAAGGGAAATTTGACACAACTGCAACCAGAGAAATCCTTCACTATCGTGTGCCTCTGACGTGCTAAAGGTCTGTGAAAGAAGCGCATATGGCATAAGTCGGGTGTCCCAATACTTTTGACTGTACAGTGGTTTGAGAATGTAATTATTGAATTAACACTGTATATTTGATATGGCACAACAAAAAAACATCAAGTGGCCTCATAAATTTTGTTCTATCAATATGCAAATTAGGCACCGCCCCCTTTTTTCGTCTGAACCTCCTGTCCACTTTCTAGGTAGACGAGACGGCTTTGCATGAGCCGTATTTGCCTAATGGATAGGAGTTTACCTGTAATGCACCCGGTCCTCAATTAGAACGTTTTTATCAGGAAAGAATGCTGTGGTTTCGTTTGCTTTTATCGAATGATATTTAAAATAAAATATATATTTACAATTACTCTCACTTTTGTTTTCACGGCGGTCTGGAAATCCACGCCGGATATTGAATATGCAATGGAATATCCATAGGAATCAAGTTATATAGTTTTGTGTGCGTGTGCGTGTGCGTGTGTGTGTGCGTGTGTGTGTGCGTGTGTGTGTGTGTGTGTGTGTGTGTGTGTGAGAGACTTACACTGCTACTCCGACTCATTAGGACACAAACATCAGACTACGCTTTGATGTAGACTTTGCCACCATGATGCCCTTGTGTGTGCGTGTGTGTGTGTGCGTGTGTGTGTGTGCGTGTGTGTGTTGGGGTTTGGCACATACTCCAGTCTCCAGATGTAGTACCTTAGTTCAGTTTTTTCTTTTTTTTTATTCCTTCCCGAGGTTTGCATATGTGTGCAAGTGTTTTTCTCCATCTCCATAACAGTGATATTTATAGACGTGTGTGTTTCTGTGCGTTTGTTGAGACGTTTCGTCTCTCAGGCATCTCATTCCGCTCACCGCAGGATCCTGAGAGCAAACTTCGTGTAGGAAAAGAAAAGTTTCAGCACTTTTTTCCTCCCCCTACGTTCTGACCACAAACACTTCAGTATTAATGTCAACTTCATTGTGGTAAAAAAAAAGAAAAGAAAATGAAAATAAAAGAATGCGAGCACCGTGACCGACGCCCACGTACGTCTATATTTAACTGCTCTGATTGAATTTTAAAGCTGCAGGGATGCAGAATGTGTGAATCTGGAAATGTTTTCTAATGAGGTTAACACTGCAGACTTTCAGCGTCTACATGAAACTCAGCACTGTTTTATGTGTATAGAAAGTGGGCGTGGCTAATCATTTGGGTGTAATGGCGCTACAAGTGATCACAAGGCTGGTGTTGTTTAGTTATAACCCTTCTTGCTAAAAGGGAGATTTTAAATAACTTAAAAAAAAAAGATGCTCATTACTTTACAAAAAGTAAAAAAAATAACTAGAAAAAAATACCCAGAAAAAAAAAAAACAACAGTGGAAAAAGTGTGTGAGGAAAAAACTGTGAAAAAAAATGAAAGATTGAGTAAGTAAAAAAAAAAAAAAAAATACCCAGCAAGTAAGAAAAAAAAGTTACTGAGAAAAATAAAAATAACCAGTAAGTAAAACAAATATCCCAGTATGAGAATCCAAATAAAAATAACCCAGGGAGAAAAACCCAGTAACAAGTGAGAAAATATTACAACAAAACAACCCTGAGAGTAAAAAAATGACAAAAATGTACAGTAACCCAGTGAGGGGGAAAGACAGAGAGAGAATAAAAAAAAGAATAAATAATGAAAAAAGTATTTAAATACAAAAAGCTAAATATTCAGTAATAAATATTATGAATAGCTAAATAATTTCTAATCTTATGTATATGTTTCTACACTAATATAATAAATACACACACACACACACACACACACACACACACACACACACACTGTCTTTCTTTTTGTATTTCTGTATTTATTTATTTGATTACATTATTCTGTTCTTTGTAAATGTTTCTGTTGTTCATTCATTAATTTTAATGATTCATTTCCTGCATCTCGTCATGTGTATGATAATGAGGGGGCGTGGCTTCCACACCGAGTCGAGAGCAGTGTTTGTGCTGAGACTGTACCGTGTGCTCTTTCTCTAACAGCTGATGATGATTTCCTGTGCTTTTTAGAAGAACACACATGTGGAAGTGGTTTGTGTGATGTTTGGCTCATGGAGATTGAGGCAGGATCACTCACAGCCCTGGTTTTCTTTTCAATACTGTTTAACAAACACATTGCATTAGGAGTGGATTTGTGAAAAAGCAGGAGGCTAAAGTTAAACACTCGGTTCACTCTGAGGTTTCATTTATACCTTTTATTTAATAACAGTGGGAGTCAGGTCATGCTGGTCAACTGGGAGTCGAGTCAAGGGATTCAATTGGGAGTCGAGTCGAGTACCTCAGTTGGGAATCAAATTGTGTTGAGTGGTTTAAATAGGCGTCCTAATGAGGAGTTCAATTGGGAGTTGAGTTGTGTGTTTTAATTTGGAGTGAAGTGGTTTCACTGGAAGACGAGTAGGTCAGTTGGGAGTTGAGTGGTGTGATTCATTTGGGAGTCAAGATGAGTAGTTCAATTGGGAGTCAAGTAGTTCCACTGGAAGACGAGTGGGTCAGTTGGGAGTTGAGTTTTGTGATTTAATTGGGAGTCAAGTAGTTCCACTGGAAGACGAGTGGGTCAGTTTGGAGTTGAGTGGTGTGATGCAATTGGGAGTCAAGTCTCATTGTTCAACTGGGAGTAAAGATGAGTAGTTCAAATGTGAGTCGAGTCAAATGGTTCAAAATCAGAATTGAGTCAAATGGTTCCTTTAGGAAAGGAGTCGTGGTTAAAAATCTGTGTCGAGTTGTGCCTTTTTTTCAATTTTATTTCTGTAGTTAATGAAATCCAATCCCTGATAGGACAGGATGATTTGTGTAATCAGAATGGAATCTGTGCCAGATTTTGGAGTAGAGAAGGCCTCCAGCTACTCGGCAGGCTGGAGCAAACCGGCAGCCAAAAGCTTGAGTAATTAATTCAGACGAGGATGTTTTTGTATCCTTGACTCAGCCAAGACTCACGTCCTGAACATGACCTCCTGCACTTTCAAATCAATCCCTGGAATCTGATATCAGTCGAGCTATGAGACGTGTTTGACGGACAGTTTGCTAGCATTAAAGTACGGAAAGGCCTTGAGAAATAAATAAATAAACATTCTTATTGAGAATATTATTCATAATCAAAAATTTTACGTTTATAGGAAGTAAACAAAAAGACAAATCAAATCTGAGATCATCCATTAAAATCCATTAAAATCCAGATAAATTTCAATTTTTGGGGAATTTCTCCCTTAGTTTTATTATTATTAATACTAGTAGTAGTATGACTTTTTATTATTATTATGTTTATTTATTTTGTACTATTTTACAAAAAAAAAAAACCATCATGGAGCAGGCTTTGTGTTGTGCTGGAACAGGTTGAAGTGAAGTTCTCCCACATCCACAGGTGTCCTGTGGAATTGTGTGTCTCCAATTTTGTGGTAACAGTTTGGGGAAGAACCACATACGGGTTAAAAAGGAAATACTTTGGTCCCAATTTTCAAGTTTGTATCAACACGCTCATTCAAATGCGTCACGGTTTCTATAGCGAGAAGCTTCAGAGCACATCTTGTATGGGTTTGTATTTTTGCGCCGAGAGAGTTTGCGATTTCAGAGCAACGCGGCAAGCTAGGCTGTTCTCCAGCTGTTTCCAGCTGCTCTAATTTGGATCATAAGAACAGGAAATAGGCCATGCGTTGTATTCCTCTTATAGTTCATCAGGAAGGTTCTGCTTCTGACCTCGGGAACACCAACGAAGGAACCCTGATGAAACCCTGAACATCTGGCGTACCAGGCGAGGTTCCTTAAGGATGGCGAGAAACTATTTGGCCGTCCCTCCATGTCCAGACGCCTGTTAGAGAGGATTTTCTTTTCAGCTTTTTCCCCCCTCACATATTATTTATTAATTTTATTTTATTTATTAATTTAAATTTTTATTTCATTGATCTCAATTTTACACTGCTGAAATGTCTTTTTTTTTTTTTTTTTTTTATGCAGCTGTATCCTCTGCGTTTATGATTGTCACGTGTGCGGAGTCTCGAACGTGCACATGCGAGGAGGAAATCGTTATCGCTTCTACACGCATTCCAAGGCACAAGATTTCAGCTGCTTAGAAGTTTATTTGCAGTAGATTAGGAAGTATTTGACGTCTTCGACAGAGAGACAGGAAGAGCTTCCAAAACCAGCTGAATCAGCAGCACTGTGGGCTTGTGTGTGTGTGTGTGTGTGTGTGTGTGTGTGTGTGTGTGTGTGTGTGTGTGTGTGTGTGTGTGTGTGTGTGTGGTGGGTCGGTGCTGATGTAATCGTGCTTTGTGTAAAAAAAAAAAAAAAAAAAAAAAAAAAAAAAAAAATTAATACAAATATTTCAAGTGACGCATGAAAACTGCAGATCTGCATAAACTCAGCTGTAATTTTTCTTTTCTCTTTTTGTTTGTTTGTTTTTTTTCTCTTTGTTGTCCCCCTCTTTCATGCTCTTCTATCAATTAATTTATGCTTTCTCTGTCTTTCCTTGTTTTCTTCCGCCTAGTCATTTCATTCCATTCTGTTGTTTCTTTTTCTTTCTTTCTTTTTTCCTTTCTTTCTTTCCTTACTCCTCCTTTCTTTAATTTTTTATTCACTTCCATTTAAATATTTTATTTATTTTGTCCCTTTCTTCTTTTTTTAGTTTCTATCCTTCTTTCAGATGTTTTTCTTTCTTTATAATTGTTTGACTGATCATTATTTCTTTAATTCTTAATTGAATAGTTTTTCCTTCTTTCTTTTTTCTCTTATTCCCTTTTATATTTTTGTATTCCCCCAGACCTTTTTTTTGTGCTTTTTTCCTCACATCTTTTTTTTTTTCTTTTATACTTTCTATCTTTTTTTTTTTTTCACTTTTTGAAATGTTTTGATTTCTTTCTTTCTTTCTTTCTTTCTTTCTTTCTTTCTTTCTTTCTTTCTTTCTTTCTTTCCTTCTTTCTTTCTTTTCTTTTTAATTTTTCCTCCATTTTCTTTCTTTTATTTTTTTCATCAGTTTGCCCACCCCCCATACTTTCTTTAGATATCTTATTCTGTCTTCTTTTTTTGAAAGATGATTTTTCTTTTTTTTTCTTTTCATTTTTCTTCTTTCGTTTGATTTTGTCTTTCCATACCTTTTTTTTCTTTCTTTCTAATCAAAAAGTGTGTATTACACCCAATCTGTGTGTGTGTGTGTGTGTGTTTTAGGTGTGTAAGAACAGTGTTGTGCAGTCACCTGAGGTTTATATGGCATGTTTTGATGTTTCTGACCGTCCTGTGTGTGGCGCTGCAGTTACTCAGTGCAGTTCGTCAGTCTCGGTGAGTTTTATTCCTATATGTCAATAAATCAAAAACGATTCACGATTCAGCACAGATTCTTAAAATATTGCTTCAAAAACTTTTCAAATATCCTCTACGTTCTAACAGGGTCTTCTGTTCCTTCAGGAAACACAAGACCAAACCATCTGACCACCATCCGATCATTGAGCAGGGAGATTCCCAGTCTATGTTGGAGAACTTTAATTTAAACCAAGTGACTTTCCACAGTTTCCAGTGGAGCCACAGAAAAGATAACGGACCGAATCAGGTTTCAGGTCCTGCAAGCAAAGAGTTGGACAAAACCCCAGATCAACGTTTTAGCAGCACATCCAGGACGATCGTAACCCCAAGTCTGATGGCGAGTAAAGCAGACACATCACATGACCCGAACGGAGAATCGTTGGTTGACCAAGAAGTCTCGAAACAATCCCCAACCCAAATTTTGTCGCAGGTCCTTCTTCCGAAACGGTTTCCCAAATCTCGATTTTCTGGTCAGAGACGCGACAGAAAACAGACATCTGGCCTTGGAGCTAGCATCCGAAACGGCACATGTCAACCCAAGAGCCATATTGTCTTCCTGAAAACGCACAAGACGGCCAGCAGCACCATCCTCAACATCCTGTATCGTTATGGCGACACGCACAATTTGACGTTCGCGCTGCCCGTGAACATGCACAGCCAGCTCTTCTACCCGCACTACTTCATGCCGCACTTTGTCGAGGGCGTGAGGACTCACCAAGTGACCGAGTTCCACATCATGTGCAATCACATGCGCTTCCGAGGGCCTGAGGTCAGAAAATGTTAATGCTTATGTGTGAAAATGGGCTAATTACATTTTTTTTTTTAAAGGGGGGATTTTAACTGATTTGGTCTTTTTTTTTTATTTAACCCATAAGCTAATTATCAAGCCTGAACTGGGTTAAACTGGAAAACAATACATAAAAAGTCATTAGTTTTTGAGCGTAGAGTCGCACAGGGACTACATGTGCAACTTAACAGGTTATGAATAGTAAGCTAGCTAATATTAGCCAGGGGCATCTTGAGTAGCTACACTCCACTGCTTAAATTACAAACAGTACAGTATATAATAAAAAATATTTTTTTTATAAATGAGTTTATTAGAGGGACAGCCCATGTAGGATGTTTTGGTGACAAGGTGAGGGAGGCAAGATTGAGATGGTTTGGACATGTGCAGAGGAGGGACATGAGTTATATTGGTAGAAGAATGCTGAGGATGGAGCCACCGGGTAGGAGGAAAAGAGGAAGGCCAAGGAGGTTTATGGATGTGGTGAGGGAAGACATGCAGGTAGTTGGTGTGAAAGAGGCAGATGTAGAGGACAGGGTGGTATGGAGACGGATGATCCGCTGTGGCGACCCCTAATGGGAGCAGCCGAAAGAAGAAGAATGTTTTATAATTCAATGGAAAAGTACTGCTTGGCAAAATCTCCAAGATGGCCACCAAGCAGAAGGATTTTGTGTTTGGAAAGTGGTTAAGATGTTGGATTTCAGCACCACAAAAGTGCTGGGCCCTTGGACAACATCTAAGATAAAATCAACATGAAACTGCCTTTAGGGGGTCGAGCCTAGAGATCATCTTTAGCTGACAATACAGGAGAGAAAGCAGGGTTATTCACGGAATGTTCAGTGATGACCAGATTGTAAATTTGGTTTAAAAAACATTTCATTTGCATAATCTGATATGGGTACCCCCTGATTCCAGGGCCATCTTTTAGTCAACCTTTGGTTACTTCATATTTATACATGAGGTCATGATTGGACTGTAAGTTAGTTAGATGGGTTAAAGATTTTTCACACCAGAAACTTAGGTTAGGTTGAGTCCAGCCTATGTTCAGGTGCTTGTCGGGACACAGAAGACATACATGTGCCCCCAAATCCCCCATTATACCTCAGTGAGGGATAACCATAAATATTAGTAATGAATTATTTGTCATATATTAAATGTATAAATGTGTCTCTCAGGTGAGAAAGGTCATGCCCAAGGACACGTTTTATTTCTCCATCATGCGTAATCCAGTGTCCATGATGGAGTCCCTGTTCACATACTACAAGTCAATCCCGGCGTTCCACGGCTTTGGGACCCTTGAGGACTTCCTGCTCGACAATGGGCGTTCCTACAACGGTACTTTGCGTAATAACCACTACGCTCGGAACATCCTTTCCTTCGACTTTGGCTTCAACAACTCTGCAGTGTCGAGCGCAGCCGAACTGGATGAACGAGGCTTAGCGATCATTGCAGCGATAGAAAGCGAATTTCACCTGGTCCTGATCTCTGAATATTTTGACGAGTCTATGGTGTTGCTCCGACATGCCCTCTGCTGGACGCTGGAAGACGTCTTGTCATTCCGTTTGAACAGCCGAAGCGAGAAATCGCGCAAGTCGTTGAGTGCAGAAATGATCGAAAAGGTGACGCAGTGGAGCTCGTTGGATTGGCGGCTGTACCAACATTTTAACTCTAGCTTCTGGAAGCGGATAGACACATCGCTAGGGCGGGCTAAGCTTCAACAAGAAGTGGAGCTTCTTCGAGCCAGAAGGGTGGTCTTGGAGGAAACCTGCCTTTTAGGAGGCAAAGCTGTAGATCCAGGAGAGGTACATGATTTGTCCTTGAAGCCATTCCAGTATGGCCAAGCGATTATCCAGGGGTATAACATCCGCCCCGGACTGGACAACGACACGCACCGTCTTTGTCAGAGGCTCGTCACACCAGAACTACAGTACACCAGGGCTTTGTTTGGTAAACAGTTCCCTGGCCTTGCTGCTAAAATGTCAATGGTCCAAAACACCCCTAAACACATCATAACCGCTAAGAAAAACAGCAGCAGCATTTCTGATGCTACAAAGAGTGGCTTGGCTCCACAAAGCAGGACAGATTCTTTCAGAGACACCAGCAAATCACAATCCAATAATGTGCAAGCAGCTGACACGCCTACATTATCCAAAGATAATATTTAATATGTTAAAGGTATTGCTAAGCAATTCAAATCATAAAGACCCAATGATGTGACGTTGAACAGCGAATGATGCTACAAGTGCCTTAGCCTGTGCTGCTGCACACATCAGTGACCTCTTTATGTTGTGGAGAAGATATGATGATTATGTGTTCGAAGGTCTGAAATACATTAAATTCAAATGAAGTTTGAATGCTAATTTCACAAAATGGATCAGTTGTCGATTCTTATTTATGTTTTACCAATTAGCTTTGCAGGATCCGGCTTGGGTCGTAAAATCGTAGCTAAGTTGTTAGCCAGGGGTAATATTTGTAAAATTTTCAGAAAGCTAAGCACTCCAGGCTAAAAATAACATTATTATTATTATTTCAAAATTCGGATAAAAGTATTTGGACACCTATTATGCTGATGAAAACTGGCCCTAATTCTAAATGCATTTTGTTTCCAAATCCTATAAGTAATAACGTAATTTTTACTGTGAGACGGGAAATACGGGTTGTACATCCTTCCGAATGAGAATATGTATCATATATATGATTCAATGTATCTGAATATTTGGAATCTAAATATTATAATCAAATGCTGATATTGTAATTCAAATGCTGAACGCCTGTGAAAAGTATGAAAACACCAGGTGTTTCATGGTTTTTCAAAGACACACGTATGGGTCCTTTGCAATAACCGTTCTGATTAGCGAAACAAAATTGCAGAGGAGTCTGTTAGCATACATGGCTAGAACGTTTTCGCTTTTTAGTTTCAGTTGACCATATTTGATTCATGCGTTGTTTCTAAAAATGTAAAATGTAGCTTTTTTGTTGTTGGTGTTGTAAAGATCAAATGGTTTTCATTTCCAAACTGATTGTGTGATCATTTTCCTCAGTTTCCTATTTATTTGTTTGTCAGTAACATGCTTGTGTGTTGCACAAATGTCACCTTTAGAGAAAACCTGACTTCTCTGTGTTGCCTTTATTAGCCTTTTTTTAACTTTTCATTTCACTTAAATATTTACTTGAATACGGCAAATACTGTTTCTTATTAAGAGCTATAAGACCTGCTAACTTAGTGAGATTTCTGATTTGTATCTAATAGTTAAAACATTAATTTATATCTTTATGTAATGATTTCAGTGCTCATTTAGCTTTGATGCTACAGTAAATGATATACTTTGTCAGTTACGTTACTGGTGCTCAAGTTAAGAAATGACATTTGGGTACTGGATATGCCTTTTTGAGTAGAGCTGAGGTAGGACATATGTATTGGTAGTTGCTTGATTTTAGTAGACAGAGAATAAGAAAGATAGACAACTTGGATTTTGGGATAACTGTGCAGAAAATGCAAGTTTAGCAAAGCTAGCAAAAATAGTTGAACTTTAAAAATGTTGCTCGGTCTGCAAAATTCTGAAGCTTTCATTTTTTGTTCATAACGAGCTGATAATTTTCTACTACAATTTGTCACCTAATAAAATGCAAAGTTTATTGCAAAATTGAACTTTTCTACCTGCTTTCTTCTCTATCTGGACAAATAAAAAAAGAACTAAGTTTATAATTTGGTAGGTTTTGTTCTAAGAGCTCATTATGAAGAAAATTGTAGCTACAGAATTTTGTTACATTTGGACTATAGTGAAAAAAAAAGCAGTTTTGTTGCAAAACAATATTAAACCTTTCCATCCACCTCATGGTCTGTCTAGGTAAGTTAAGCAAAATATTTATTTTATTGCTAAAGTACAATGTTGGTTAGTACCGTTAGTAAAAATAAATAAATCAATCAATCTAACTTGAACTTTAAACTTTTAAATATGAAATCCTATAACAAAATTATGGTGTTTCTCAGAACATGCTGGTTCTGTATTTTGAATGTAAATTTGTTACTTTAATTAAAACAATCTTTGGCCAAAGTTTTTTCTTATAGACAACCTGACCATAAGATTGCAGTGTGCTCCAATTTCACATTTAGTCCCCGATTTCCTGTTATCAAAATCTCCAAATTTTGGGAAGATGTTCCACTAGATTTTGTGGAGATGTGAGATTTCATTTAGCCCCAAGGGTGATAGTAAAGTCACTTACTGGTGGAGGTAACTGTAGTTAAAGTGAATGGAAAATCATTTTCTTGTACCTTATACAATAGCAGTTTGGGGGAAGAAGCTTATATGGCTGGAAAACTCGGGTGTCCCACTACTTTGGTCCACATTGTGTTTGTTCATTTTATTACTATCTGTTTTGCGTCAGAGTCAATTGTCTTTTTTTAGGTTTAACTTTCCAAATTGTTTGAACTTCCACTTTGTGAGTAGATTTGCACATGGGGATAATAAAAAAAACACTTGATACACAACTTTGAATGTGAGTGTTTGTCTGTACACTGTGGTTATTCGCCCATGACCTCGACATTATCTAAGTTTGAAAATCTTGGTGCTGGTGAAGTCTAAACATCTACTGGTGAGAAACATTTTGTCAGAGATTATTGCAGACATACTGTAAATTTATACATCCGTCTTGGATTAAAAAAATCCCTGAACAGATTGCGAGGAGGATCATTTAGTGATTTTTTTCCAAACGTAGCTCTTTATAGTCCATACATATAGTTCCCTATTAAATGCGGTTCTGAAAAGCTGTTGATGTGATCATTTGATGTTTTGAAATGATCACCAGAGAGCCTTCCCGGCTGGTGTGGGTAAAAGTGAAGGTCACTCAAATCATTTTGACCTGATCTGAATTGATGTAAATATATATTTTTAAGTACTTTATGTCTGTAATTCTTTTGACTGGGGAAAAAGCACCCCTTGTTCTAATCAAAAAGTTTGGAATACCGGGAGAAAAAAAAAAGCATTAAAATATTTCACATTGTTGGGCTGTTTCATTGTTTTACACCGTCGAAAATGCAGCAACACCTCCCCCGTGTGGACACCTGCGGTAGTGTTTCTCAGTATCACAATTTCAGTAATGTTCAAATAACGTTGCATTGCTAGTGTCCTCCTCTGGAAAATGTTATGCCAAAACAGAATTGAGCAAATTAGCAAGACTGAGTAAATTTGATCGCATAAAGTTCTCGAATCAACTGGAGGAAACTGACAGGACCCTGCACAATATTTATTAGATTATTTAGGGTTTTTTTATATATATATTTTTTTTTATATTAACTTATCTCCAGATTTGAGGAGCTTCTTTAGACTCTTTCTAAGGTGTTTGGATTGATCCCTGAAGGTATTAGATCTGTACTGTGGTTCTTAAGATCTTTTAATCCTGGGATGTATTCTGAGGTCCAGGTTCTAGGTCCAGATCTTACCATTTAGAAGTTATACATTGATTTTTCCATTCATCCCATTCTTTTTTGTGACCTGAGGTTTCCTCTTTTTGCAAAAATGTATAACATTTAGAACCCAACATAATTAATTACGGACATGTCCCAAAAAACTTCTCAGACCTTCCTGTTTTAAGGTGTGTTCTTGTTGTTCTGAGGCTCTACAACCGGTTATTTAGATTCCTGCTGGAGCTCCTGGACCGAGCGATGATCCTTTCTGAGGTCCTTATGCGAGTTTTAATATTTAGGACATGATTTGGGTAGAATTCGTTCTGAGCCTATTGGTTTCCTCCTGAGGTCTTTTGTACTCTCTCAGGTACTGAACTGAGTCCTGACTCTTCATCTCTGGCTCTGGAATGTTCCGCTGCTGATTTCAGCACTGATTGATTTCGGCCTCCATTAATCAGGGAGTTAATCACACACTTACAGCAATTAGTGCAGAGTAATTAGTTCATTGATTCAAGGCATGGTGGAACTGTAACTAACACACACACACACACACACACACACCCTTCTACATGTATACTATTTCACTCACACACATTCATTTCCTTTTCTTTCAAATATACTCATACACACAAAGACACACGCTTTCATGGATATTATTTTTCACACACACACACACACACACACACACACACACACACACACACACATTCATTTCCTTTTCTTTCAAATAGACTCTTTGACACACACACACACACACACATATACAAACTCTAATACACTCTCACGTTTTTTTATACTCTTTCTTTCTTTCTTTCTTTCTTTCTTTCTTTCTTTCTTTCTTTCTTTCTCTTTCCCTCCCTTTTACACTTACACACGTACTTGTCTTTACACTGATGCATTACTGGGACACATACCCCCAACTCTCTTTCACCCCATTTCACCTCATTTCACCCTTTGTTACCCAAAACCTGCTTATAAGGATGAAGGCAATATATTGTTTGGAATCTGCTGTTTACTCTATTTGACCACATGATGGCGACATTACCAAAGAAAATAGGGTCCTGTGGAAAACAGTTCACTGCGCTGCATTTAGGACACACACACACACACACACACACACACACACACACACAGAGAAGTCTTGTTGGCAGTGGCATCCCTGAGCCAGCATGTGATTTGTGAATCAACGCTTTGATGAAATCTTTTTTGACATGAGGTAGATGCAGAATAGTGAAGGCTGAAAGCAATTCTTTCGAAGGGGCTGGTGTTTGATTGCCTGCAAAGACCACCGCATTTTCAACAACTTTGGTGATGTCATATGCTTATGCTCCATGTCTGGCATTAGGGGACCGGGGGGGTCAAAAAGAGGAGGACTGAAGGGGACCAATGAGCCGCCTGGTGTAATGAGGCGAATAGACGTGGGGCAGGATCTGAGGGTCACGTTGTCCCAATTGGGCCCTGAGTTGCCCCTGAGTTGCTTCTGAAGCCGTCTTTGACGCATACGTCAGGAAGTGTATCGCTGGTGCGATTCTTGAGACACAATTCATGCTTGCTTTAGAGTCTTTCCAGCACCTTTGTACACACACATATACACACACATATACACACACATATACACACACACACACACACACACACACACACACACACACACACACACACACACACACACATTGCCATCTGGACCCATCTGGACTTAGCCATCACACACATTTACACACTAACACACAAAGCTCGCACATGCTGCAGCACATAAAACAGTACAGGTATGCATTGTCATGCAGCATGTTGCTAAACACACACACACACACACACACACACACACAAAAAAAATTAACTTATGGAGTATTTTCCTCATTAACACACATTATATGTCCCCACAAGGTCAAAACCATCAGATATTCCTGTTCTTGTGGATATATTGGTCCCAACTGAGATATAAAACACACACACACTTGGACAGATTCCCAGATTGGAGGACAAACATCATATTAAGTGTGGACTTCAATAACAGAGCAAAATTCAAGCTGGAAAAAAAAAAAATCATTATAGAGTTTTTAATACACACACGTGTGTGTGTGTGTGTGTGTGTGTGTGTGTGTGTGTGTGTGTGTGTGTGTGTGTGTGTGGAAATTCTTGTAGATCGACTCGTGTCTGGTAATCTTCAGTTCTATCATCCTTTTCTTTTCCTTTACTCTTCATTTACCTTTTCTCCTGTCCTATCTCTTTTCTCCATCTTTCTCTCTTTCTTTCTTGTTTCCTCTCTCTTCCTCCCTCTTTCTCTTCCTCTCCCCCCTCTCTCTCCTGCTCTATTGCTCCTCTTTCCGTCTATCCCTCTCACTCTTCCTCACACTCCACTCTCTTTTTCTCTCTCCATCTCCCTCTCCCTCTCTTTTTTCCCTCACTCCCCATTTCTCTTCCTCTCTCTTTCCCTTTCTCATTCTGTCTCCTTCTTTCTCACTTCCTCTATCCTTTCTTCCCTCTCCCTCCTCATTCTCTTTTCCTTCCTCCCCTACTCTCTGTGCTATCTCTCTCTCTCTTTCTATCCCTATTTTCAGTTTTCTTCACTCTCTTCCTCTCTCTCTTTCTCCTCTTCTTTCTCCGCTTTCTCCATTTCTCTTCCCCCCCCTCTCTCTCTCTCCCCCACACACTTTTTCATTCTTTCTTTCCTTTCCTCTCTCTATTTCTTTTTCTTCCTTGGTTCCCTTTTTCTTCCTCTCTCTGCCACACACTACCCCCCCCCCCCCACACACACACACACAACGTAATGGCTCTCAAGCTATTAAGAAGAGAACAGTCTCCATTCTCAGTCTATATGAAACATGAAACACTTCTTTCTCTCGCTCCCTATTGCTCTTTCTTCTTCTCTTACACACCGCCCATATCCCCACACACACACACACACACACACACACACACACTTTTTTTCCCCTTTTCTTGCTCGCTTTTGTGCTTCATGCTGTTATTTCTGGATTTCTCCTTTCTCTGTTGCCTCTGAGGGAGTCAGCATGAAGATCAAAGTTCTTGTTCCTCTGTGCATTATGGATGAGCAGTGTGTGTGTGTGTGGGTGTGTGTGTGTGTGGGGATGTGGAGAGGAGAACGCAGGGGGAAAGAAATAGATAGGAGAGAGAAACAGAGAAAAGGGAAATGGGTAATAAAAAAACAGCCAACAGCTCATTATAGAAAAAAATATATATATAAAGTGGCATTGCTTGCCTGAACATAACAAAAACCTCAGGGATGGAGAGATGGGGTAATTGGGGGATGGAGGGATGGGGTGGATTCATAAAGCAAAGGTGATCTGACTTTGAAAATGATCCACTTTTTAAGAAAAACAATGTGTCGTATCAAATTGTACTACATTTCTCTACGTTATCTGATATAACAGTAGAAATGAGTAGCAATACAACACAATCTGACTGAAAAATACATTTGCATTAGTGCATTAGCTTTTCTTTAACTCGTTCAGCCAAACGTCGACTCTGATACGCGATATGGCCAAGAGTATTACAGCTACATGTGGGTCTTCCCAAACCGTTACCCCAAAATTTCACAAAATTGTACAGTGACCTCTTCATGTTGCGGAGACGATATGATAGGAAATTTGTTTGAAGATCTTAAATATAGTAAATACAAACGAATGTTACCTTCAAAATAGTCCCCTTGCACAGCAATACAGCACCCCCTGCATTCCTGCCACTTCTGGAATGTGTCCTGAAATCTTCTTTTTAAAGTGTGTCAAGCGCCTCCTGCAATTCGTGCTGGATCTCTGCATTGGTGTCAAAAGAGAGACCTTTCAGCCGGATCTTCATCTTTGGGAAGATGGCAAAGTCCGCAGGAGCCAAATCTGCCACGTAGGGCGGGTGCGGAAGTGAGGGGAGTTTGGTGACAGGGTGTTCTAACTTGCTGTACATGCTGAAAGTGCAGATGTGCCAACGCACGTTTTTAGAACAGCACCAGTTGCACAACTCCCGATGTACACAGGATACGTCTTTTGGCACACTGATTTATTAAGGTTGGTGCTCCCTGTAACTGTGCATGCAGCCTTTTGTTGGTGGGTTATAAAACTAGACTCTAACCTTTTAGACACCACCTTGTGCAAAAAACAGATCAATTGTTGGTATTTGGATGCAGTAGCATGAAATTTCTCCCTAGGAGAACTAGAAAACCCAAACCTGTACCAGCATGACAATGCCCCTGTGCACAAACCAGCTCTATGAAGATCTCATTTTCATTGGTTGGAGTGGAAGAGCTCCTGCTATAGATCTCCAACCGCCTCCCCCTTGTGGTTTACCCTTCAACCTTGTGGATAAATGAAATCTTACAAATCTTCACAAAATCTATTATAACATCTTTCCCAGAGAAGTGGAGGTTATTATAAGGGGAATATATGTGGAATTAGATGTTCAAAAAGAAGCACCAACCAACCTTATGGTCAGGTGTCTATAAACCTTTACTAATATAGTGTATTATTTCTTTCCTTTGTGTGTCAGTTTGGTTCAGGGGTTCTGTTTTTCTGGAGTACTCTGGTTGCCTCCAAAGAATAGTGCTGTAGGTTAATTTCTGAGTTGTTCGTAGTGTGTGTGTGTGTGTGTGTGTGTGTGTGTGTGTGTGTGTGTGTGTGTGAGTGTGAGTGTGCTCTGTGTTTTGTTGGCACCCCATCAAGGATATCCTAGGGTAGTTACTTGCCTTGTGCCCCTGAGTTCCCTGGGAGAGGCTCCAGGCTCCAAGATACTCCCTGTGTAGGATATCATTATCACCATGCAATATCTCAATTATATATCTGAGCAGTTGAAAGCCATAAAGGTCTTGCTCAAGGGCCCTGGAGTGACATTTTGGAGGTGCTGAGATTTGAACTCAGGACCTTCCAATAATACTTTGTGGTTAAGGGATAAGAAAGTGGATAAATGGGGGTAACTCTGTTCCATCATATCTTGACCTTGAATTACTGTGTACATGATGAATAAAATACAATAGTAGGTCGCACTAATGCTTCTGACAGGAATAGTGGTGGGTTTAGATTTAGGGATTGGGGTAAGGGTAGGTAGGTCGGGATACCATTAGTAATAGTTTTAGGGTGAGGAATAGGGTTAGGGTTTAGGAAAGGATGAGGGATAGGGAAAGTGTTAGAGATAGGAAAAGTGCTAGGGTTTAGGAAAGAGTTAGGGAAAGGGTTTGAGACAGAGGTCACTATACAAATAGAAATAGATATATGGTTAGGATTCAGTAAAGGGTTAGATCTTAGAAAAGGGGCAGGGCTAGATATATGGTTAGGGTCTGGGAAAGGATTGGGCATTGGGATAGGCAAAGGGGTAGATATAGGGTTAGTGGTCTGGAAAGCGTTAGGTATAGTGGTAAGGAACAGGGATGGATATGGTTTGAGTTTGAAAAAGGGGTTTGGGAAAGAGTTAGATATATAGTTTGAGTTTGGGAAAGGGTTAGATATATGGTTAGGTTTTGGGCATAGGGTTTGGGAAAGGGTTAAGATATATGGGTAGGGTGCACAAAAAGGGGGTTTGGGGAATGGTTTTGGGAAAGGTTTAGATATATGGTACAGTGCGGGAAAGGGGTTTGGGAAAGGGTTAGATATATGGTTGGGGTTTGGGAAAGGGAAATGTTTAGATATATGGTTTGGGTTTGGGAAAGGGTTAGATATATGGTTAGGTGTCAGGAAAGGGGTTTGGGAAAGGTATATCTGTTAGGGTTTTCATATTGGTTTAGATAAATGTTTATGGTTTGGAAAATTGTTTTGGGAAGGGGATAGATATATGGTTTATTTTCTGGGAAAGGGAAATGTTTAGATATATGGTTAGGGTTTAAGAAAGGGGTTTGGGAAAGGGTTAGATATGTGGTTGGGTTTCAGTAAATAGGGTTTGCAAAAAGGTTTGATATATAGTAGGGGTTTAAGAGAATGGGTTTGGGAAAGAGTTAGATATATGATTAGGGTATGGGATAAGGATGGGACAGATATATGGTTAGGGTTTGGGAAAGGGTTAACTATAGAATATCGTTAATGAGTGTGGAGGCCCTCTGTTTGTGGAATCTAACAGCTGTTTAAATCTGCTTGGTCGATAACAAGAATATTTTTATCGCATCAACACGTATCTATTTTAGTTCTGAAATCTCTTTACATCCAGCAGCATCATGAGCTCCAGATGGTTCCCCAAACTTGGAAAAGCTGACACATCACTTTCCCTAATTTTACCCACCCTCAAAAAAGATTCTCAGGGTTTTTTTCTCAGAGCGGTGATTTTTGTCAGACATGTCAAAACGTGTTAAAGAGAGTCCCCACAGTGGCATATTTAGCCCTGAATAAAGCTGCCAGCTCTGCTAATTTTACCAGCTGTACTGGATCATCAAGGAAAACAGCCTTGGGAGAGTGCTGGTCATGCAAAAACATCTGTATCTCCGAGTGCAGTCTGGAAAAAACCCACTCATTAGTCCTTTGGCTCTTGACAAACTGCCTGTTCAGTGTGTCAAAAAGTTGCACCTCGACAAGTCGGATGGTGCATGATGTCAGATTTGTCACATTTACTTGACTGAAGTGGCCTCACAGTGGACACGGCAGGGAGATGTGGACATGTGCGTCACTCACCTGGTACCATGGCTACAATCGCAGAGAAATTGTATTTGAAAAAAAATCCTCATAGAAGAAAACGTCAAAGCATTTCTGGTTAGAAATGAAGCCGCTGTACTCCTGAGTCACTCTGTGTGAAGCCTGTGAAAGGAATTCACAATCAGAGCCGTCAGGGTTTTGGACATGTCATTTTCAAAAGAAGTTTGGCCAAGAGGGCAGCGAGCTAGCCAACTGATATCCATTGCTAAGCAATAATGCAAACATAAAGGTAATTAAAATAGATTTTTCACACACATGAACAGCTTAGTTTATTTCTCTACACTCTCATTTATTAAGCTAGCTAAAGTTAGATTAGTTTATTAAGCTAGCAAAAGTTAAAGGTGGCTATTTTTTATGAGTGCGATTAGTTTCAGCTAGCTCACTTTAAAGCTGCTAGCTGCAAGTTAAGTGTACGCAAAATTCTCAAGTGGTTTCGATAGGAACGATCCAAGTGACTATCATTCGCTGATTTGCTATTATCCGGTCAGGAGAATGCAAAAATACAAACGTCTCAAGTCATTAACTGCCATCAAGTTCCCCACACTCACACTAAGTTAGCTAGCTAATATTGCCTTACAAGACTTAGATTATAATGACATCATCAGAGTTGTGAGTAATAAAATCTTTTCCCTACAAGTGTATGTGTTACAGCTATGTGCTGTGTTATAATTGTCTTAGTGGCATTACATGCTCCGATTGGCTCTGTGATTCCTTAGCAGCCAGTAATCACAAGTATGAGATTTTTCCGTTATTTCACGCGAATGTAATGATTTTATCCGCTTAGCCAACATGCAAATTTGGACAATTAGCACCTGGCTAGTTGATTTACTTGGCTTCACATTGCATGGTAAATGTTCCTGTTTCCTGTTGTGTGTGTGTGTGTGTGTGTGTGTGTGTGTGTGTGTGTGTGTGTGTGTGTGTGTGTGTGTAATTTTAATGTACATATGTACACATGTATAATTATATGTACACATACAGTGCCCTCCACAATTATTGGCACCCCTGTTTAAGATGTGGTCGTGGACTTCTAAAAATTCTCCTTTTTTTTAAAACAACATAGAACCCAAATGCAAAAAAAGAGAAAAATCCAACCTTTTATTTAAGTACATAACTTTGGTGGTAAAAAAATCACACATTTAGAAAAAAAAAAAAAACTTGAAATCATGTGTGCCACAATTATTGGCACCCCTGATGTTAATACTTTGTACAACATCCTTTTGCAAACAAGACAGCACTTAATCTCCTCCTATAACATTTCACAAGATTGGAGAACACAGAGAGAGGGATTTTTGACCATTCTTCTTTCTAGATCATCCAGTGTCCTGGGTCCTCTCTTATGCACTCTTCTCTTTAGCTCGCCCCACAGGTTTTCGATTGGGTTGAGGTCTGGGGACTGAGATGGCCATGGGAGGACCTTGAGTTTGTGACTGCTGAACCACTTTTGTGTAGATTTTGCCACATGTTTTGGATCATTATCCTGCTGAAAGACCCAATGACGACCCATCTTCAGCTTTCTGGCAGAGGCCATCAGGTTTTTATTTAAAATATCCTGGTACTTCAAAGCGTTCATAATGCCATGCACCCTAACAAGGTTCCCAGGGCCTTTGGAAGAGAAACAGGCCCACAGCATCACAGATCCTCCACCATACTTCACGGTGGGCATGAGGTGCTTTTCGGCATACTCATTCACCAGACCCACTTAGAGTGTTTGTTGCCAAAAAGCTCAATCTTAGTCTCATCTGACCAAAGCACACGATCCCAGTTGAAGTCCCATTACCGCTTAGCAAACTCCAGACGTTTACGTTTGTGAGTGTTAGTGAGAAAAGGCTTTTTCCTTGCATGCCTCCCAAACAGCTTGTTGGCATGTAGAGAGCGTCTGATGGTTGTTTTGGAGACTCTGTGACCCCAAGATGCCACTCTTTGATGCAATTCTGTGACGTGAGCTTGGGAAATTTTTTTACTTCTCTTACCATCCTCCTCACTGTGCGTTGTGGCAAGATAAACTTGGGACCTCTTCCAGCCTTGTTTGTCACTGTTCCAGTTGTTTTAAACTTCTTAATGATTCCTCTGACTGTAGATACCGGCAAGTTAAGGCGAGTGGCTATTTTCTTGTAGCCATTGCCTGACTTATGAAGGTCGACACACATCTGCCTTACTTGAATGGTGTGTTCTCTTGTCTTTGCCATGTTGACAAATGGGTAAGAGAATTAGGCCTCTGTGTCACGTCATATTTATACCCCAGGGAAACAGGAAATCATGAATTACTAATTAAAAGTCCCTAGATACCCTGACCAACCTTAGCAACTACAGAAAAATATATAAAAAAAATAAAAATAAAAATGTTTCAGAGGAATTGTTAGGGGTGCCAATAATTTTGGCACACATGATTTCAAGTTTTTGTTTTTTTTTTCTAAATGTGTGATTTTTTTACCACCAAAGTAATGTACTTAAATGAAAGGTTGGATTTTTCTCTTTTTTTGCATTTGGGTTCTATGTTGTTTTAAAAAAAAGGAGAATTTTTAGAAGTCCACGACCACATCTTAAACAGGGGTGCCAATAATTGTGGAGGGCACTGTATATGTCTGGCTGTGTAGTGAATCACTTTGATTCAGTGTTAGTTGAGCATAGCTAAGAGTGCCTGCCTCTACAGCTGCTATACACACACACACACACACACACACACACACACACACACACACACACACACACACACACACACACATTTAACCAAATTCATCTGTCAAAATTAAACTAGAGCATATGGTGGCCATCCCGGGATATAAATTTTAATCAAGTTTAATCATGCTTCAACCGCTGTTAGTTTTTAGGATGACACACACACACACACACACAAATTATTGTATGTTCCTGTCCTTTGTCCTTCACCTGAAAAAATGTCAGCAGACACCCACCCACACCCACACCCATACAAAGACTTTCACAGATCCAAATGATTTTGTGTGTGTGTGTGTGTGTGTGTGTATGTGGAGGGTGTTACTTCTTGTCAGCTCTACATATTAAAAAACTACACTATACTGAAACACACACACAAACATTTACATCAATGTTGAACGTCAATGTGTCAATGTGTGCAAGTGCGTGAGTGCTTTTGTGTGTGTGTGTGTGTGTGTGTGTGTGTGTGTGTGCGAGCGTGCGTGCGTGTGTGTCATTTGTTTGTTTATTTGTTAAAAACCTGCATCAACACCAAAATAATGAGGACCTCCTTTTAATATTTTAACTTCTAAGGTCCTCATAAAGCATCCTCCTTATATTCTTTTTACAAATGTGTGTGTGTGTGTGTGTGTGTGTGTGTGTGTGTGTGTGTGTGTGTGTGTGTGTGTGTGTGTGTGTTTGGATTCACTGTTTTCAGAGGACCTGCTTAAAAACCACATCATGATGAACTTTTTTTTTTTTTAATGCATTTTAGCATTTGAAGTCCTCATAATACATCCTCCTAATGTCCTATTTACAAATGTGTGTGTGTGTGTGTGTGTGTGTGTGTGTGTGTGTGTGTGTGTGTGTGTGTGTGTGTGTGTGAAAGAGAGACACTATGTGCTGGGCAAACGTCCTGCATAGGAGTGAATATGACAGAACATCCCAATTAATTATGACGCACACACACAGCCTGCAGACAAACTGTTAGTGTTTGTTAGATCTCACCATGTCCACTCTTACACACAATCACTGAAACACCTCTCTGTACATCTCTCTCTCTCTCTCTCTCTCTCTCTCTCTCTCTCTCTCTCTTTTTCTCTCTCTCTCTCTCTCTCTCTCTCTCTCTCTCTCTCTCTCTCTCTCTCTCAATCTTTCTATTTATCTCTCTCTCACTTAGGTTATTTTCCCTTATCTATCTATCTATCTATCTATCTATCTATCTATCTATCTATCTATCTATCTATCTATCTATTATCTATCTATCTATCTATCTTTGTGTAACCGTTAACTGGGATTCTTGCATGAACGAAGCATCAGTATCATAGTTTACTGATCACAGAAGACACCCACACACACACACACACCCACACACACACACACACAATAGTCTCATGGGCTGTAGTGTTGGAAAGTCTAAGCAGTATAGCTAAACCATGCGTAAGCCGATTACCCTGCCTACACACAACTGAACAGCAGCTAAAGCTAGCACATCATTAAGAACCATCAATTGTTAGTGTATCTGTTTGTGTATTTGTTAGCATTGGATTTTGGACATAATTTTGCAGATG
The DNA here is from genome assembly GCA_039877035.1 of Silurus lanzhouensis. NCBI lineage: Eukaryota > Metazoa > Chordata > Actinopteri > Siluriformes > Siluridae > Silurus > Silurus lanzhouensis. Next base: position 14,034 of record JBCEWE010000281.1, on the reverse strand, counting down.
CTCCGTCTGACTGGAAAAGAACCTGCGATGGGCCAAAATCGTGCAGATTTACGCCAAGTACAGAAATGTAAAGACTTTTATCACTATCACTTCTTCCACAAGCTAATCAGCACTAGCATAACAGGGACAAAGAACTAGTCAGAAAATTTGATAACGCTGTTCGAGATGGTTTTTTTTTTGTTGTTATAAAATTTCTTGTGTTATTTGTTTCTCCAGTTCAATATCTGTCTCACACTACATGGTACTGAAACTGTGCACGATACTACCAAAAGTATTGGGACACCTGATTTTACAGCCATTACCACAAATTTGGAGGAACATGATTGTATTGGACACCTTTGGATGTGGTAGCATGAAATCTTGCCTTGACTTGCATTAGGAGACCCAAACCTGTTCCAGCATGACAATGCCCCTGTGCACAAAATCAGCTTCATGAAGATCTGCTTTCCATGGATTGGAAGTGTGTGGAAGATCTTGAGTGGCCTGCTATAATCGGAGCGCTGGCTGCACCCCAGACTTTCTCACCTAAATCAATACCTGACTTTACTAACACCCTTGTGGCTAAATGAATTTTACAGAATTCTCCACAAAGTTTTAGTGGAACATCTTCCCAGAAGAGTGGAGTTTATTGAAATAGCAAATGTGGAATGGGGTTACTTCGGTTCACAGCTGTTTCGAACGCCTGATCTTCCAGCCAATCAGAATCCAGTATTCACCCTGACCATAAGACCTTCGGATTTCGATTTCTAATATAATCGCAACTTTCATGGTCAAACTTTCAAACTTTGCGTTTCAATCGCAGAAACCTCAGAAGTGTCTATCGGGATTCATGTGGGCGTTTTATCACTGCCAAAGAGACGAGGTTGACATTTATTGTCGTCCGTTCATTTTCACAGAGGAGAAGAAAAGACAAGAACATGACTGGAGGACAAATGGTAGAGAGGATAGAGGAGGGGGGGGGGGATACAAACGAAAGCCGCCAATCAAACTCCACACCCGTATCGGCATTTTTACACACACACACACACACACACACACACACACACACACTTCCCTTTTCTCAGATAGAAAAGGTTTCGCTTTCTAGCTCTGTCACTCAGAACAGATCAATCTTTCCTCTGTTTCGGTCCATGGAGATTTTTAGCTCTCTTCACACACACCACACACACACACACACACACACACACACACACACACACACACACACACACACACACACACAAAATGCCAAACTGTACTCTATTGTAGACTGTGTCTTTTACCCAAGAAGGTGGATGTGGAGTGTGGACACCAAAACGTTTGTGGACACCTGACTTCTTTAACATCCAATCCCACATTGCGTCTCTATTTCCTCTTATAAGATCTTCCACTCTTCTGGGAAGATGTTCCACTAGATTTTGTGGAGATTAGTGAGATTTTATGAAAAACTTAAATTGTCTGAAGCTGATTGTTAACCAGAGAAGTAAAATGACAGGGATGAAGCAGATGACTGTGGCCCAGTTATACCATAGACAATTTTTTTGGTTTGGCATTTTGTTAGATCATTTCCACACTATCTACCAAGAGTGTCGCCTCCTTCCTTCTGGCATGTGGTATCGAACTCCTAGTAGTCAAACAAATCGCTTTAAATATTCATTAATTATAATCGCCACAGCTATAAAGTTTTTAAATTGAAGGTAAATATTTTTTGGAGAAATTAAGTGTTTGAGTTGTCAGGTTCTGATGGAGTTGAGGTGCGGACGCCTGGGGTGATGTTCCAAGTCATGTTGCTCAACAGTGTTGAGGTCAGAGCTCTGTAGCAGGAAGATCTTCCACTCCAACCCATGGAAAGCATATCTTCATGGAACTGGATTTGTGCTCTCCTAGTTGAAGTGAAGGAAAAATGTCATGCTAATAAAGGGTCCTCATTTCATCAAAGCTGGGGATCTATCTCTCCATCTCTAACCTCCATCTTTCACTCTATTGGAAAGAAGATGATAAAAAAGTGGGAGAAGAGAAAAGAAGAGCACTAATCGAGAAAAAAGTATTGAAAGGAAAGAAGGGAAAAGAAGAAAAAAATGAAACAAATACATTAAAGAAGGGATGCAATGGAAAAGGATTGAAGGAGGTGTAGAGGAATAGAAAAGTGTAGGATTTGTTCATTTTCATTTCTCTCCTCCACCACCTGATTATCTCTCCTCTACTTCTTTTTTTCTTTTTTTTTTCTTTTTATGAGTCTATCCATCTTTGACCTTTTTCTTCTTCACCTTTTTCTTTCCATCTCTCCCTCCTTCCCTCCCACTTTCTCTCTAACAGCAGATTCAGTGTAGGGTTCTAAATCTGCTCTCATTTCTATCGCTCTGCCTCGGCGTGTGTGATCTGAGTGTTAAAGAGTGATAGAGAGGCAGAGAGATAGACAGAAAGGAAAAAAACATGAGAGAAATGGACAGAGAGAGAGAGAGAAAGAGAGAGAGAAGCCACGAGGAATGAATGAATAAATAAGTAGTATGAGCATGTAGAGATCACTCAGTCACCCTATAGCACAGGAAAGGACATTAATCTCACTCTTATCTAGTGTGTGTGTGTGTGTGTGTGTGTGTGTGTGTGTGTGTGTGTGTGTGTGTGTGTGTCTCCATGCGCACATGTGTGTACTCTTCTAAGTCAAGTTTGACTGAAAATGTTCTCAAGCTGTTTATAACAGAACTTGACAATAGCATAGGCTCTTTGTGTGTGTGTGTGTGTGTGTGTGTGTGTGTGTGTGTGTGTGTGTGTGTGTGTGTGTGTGTGTGTGTGAGAGAGAGAGAAAGACTGTCTCATTTTGACAACGATGCAAAATCAGGATTGATCTCACAATTCATCAAATAGTCTTGAAACAAGTGGGGAGGAATAATGACTACTCATGCACACACACACACACACTCACACACACACACACACACACACACACACACACACACACACACACACACACACACACACCCCCCAAATTAGTGATGTCATTTCTGAAGAACTGCCTGCCCTTATTTGCCCTATAAAAGTGTGTGTGTGTGTGTGTGTGTGTGTGTGTGTGTGTGTGTGTGTGTGTGTGTGTGTGTGTGTGTTAAGTTGATTGTAGTTCTTTTACTGAAACTTAATTGAGGTCTAATGGACATAAGCACTGGGAACATACAGTGTGTACACAATGTTGAGGAATACGGAATACTGGTGTATTCTCATTCTTAGCCTGGTTCTTCGGTTCTTTAAGGCAGGGTGGGGCAGGACAAGGCAGGGTAGAATATAGCGCAAGGCATGGCAGGGTGAGGCTGTGCAAGGAGGGGTAGAACATGATTCAAGGCAGGGTCAGGAAGTGCAAAGCAGTGTAGAACATGGAGCAGGCCAGGGTATCGTGGGGCTGTTTGAGTGGGAGTAGGTAGGTTGGGAGGGGTAAGGCGGGGTCAAACATGGTGCATGGCATGGCAGGGCAGGGTGTGGATGGGTGGGACAGGGTGGGGATGGGTGATGCAGGGTACAAAATTGTGCAAGGCAGGGCAGGGTGGGGCTGGGCAAAGCGGAGTGTTCTTCTAAACCACTTTAGTGTTGTTTTTTAATGCTAATTTCTTAGTGTGTGTGTGTGTGTGTGTGTGTGTGTGTGTGTGTGTGTGTGTGTGTGTGTGTGTGTGTGTGTGTGTGTGTGTGTGTGTATAAGACAAAAGATAGAACTCGTTTTCAGCCTGAATGGCTCAAAGGGTTAGGGTCAGTGCATTTGGTCGTGCTAATCTGGGTTCGAGTCCTGGGTCTGCTCATCTGTTTGCTTTTGTGTATTTGTCTTTATTTAGCTCATAGAGGTATAAAACAAAAAATAACCCCCAGATGTGAACCTGGTTGGCTTAGAGGATTAAGACAGTGTGTGACTTGATGGCTTTGTGGTAAAAGTCTTGCCTCTGGACTTAGTGGTTGCTGGTCCTTCAGCAACCCTGATCTGTCATTCCAACCCTTTGCTGCAGACGAATAAACGAATGAAAGCAACACCTTGTTCCTCTCTTCCTTTCCAGAATTCAGTTTGCGTCCCTTAAGCTTTTCCATTCCTCTCATTTTAATTATGTCTTCATACAACATTCATGTTACACCTCTCCACGTCCTCTATTAGCCTCGTTAAGAGAGGGAAAATGGACGGAAAACGAGAAGGGAAAGGAAACAGGGGGGTGGAAGAAAGAGGCGGCGGTTAACCGCCGCTATTCATTTTGGCGCTAATGTGAGTAATTAGCGTGTGGCTCAACTTGATTAGCCTCTGTTTCTTGCGTCTAATTGAAAAGGCTCTCGCTGCGTGTAATCGATATCGCACAGTTTAGTGTTCAGGCACACACACACACACACACACACAGAGCAACAAACTGATTAAAAAATGCACATAGCATGAAAAGCTTTCTAAAATGGTACTCACTGATTCTTAGTTGTTTCTTAAAACCAGGCCTCCTTGTTTTCTATTCCTCCCTTCCCCTCTCTCTCTCTCTCTCTCTCTCTCTCTCTCTCTCTCTCTCTCTCTCTCTCTCTCTCTCTCTTTCTCCTCTCATATCACGACTCTCTAGAGAAAAATCTGAGGTAAATTTTCAACTAGCAAGAATCAGGAAGTGATGTTATGCGATTATAAGAAGTAGTTTGTTACCAGCAAGCTCCGTTGCTAAGCAACACAATAGACAAAGATTAGTATCATCCACAGGCAGAAGCACTTATACTGGTTAAAAACCTGGAAAATGAGTCTGATTTTCATTTTCTACATAAACGAGCTTTGTTAGTTTATAAAAATGGCACCACTTTAGGGAAACACTGCTGTAAATGATATCGTAGGTGGGAAAAAACAAAAAGTAGACCACAGGGGAATGAAAGTTTTTTTTACTCTGATTATAGTTCCTGTGAAAACTGTGAAAACCCCTAGTGTTTGATGGTTTTGGAGACACTAATTATTTCTAAACAACAAGCTTGACTGCTCGACTGGTACCACCTTCTCTCAGGGTAAGAGGTAAGTATACTTCAAGGCTCTGTTTTGGCACCGAGGTGGCGGAATGAACTTTCCGTAGATGTCCAAACAGCGGCTATGGCTATGTTCAAGCAACGGTTGAAGACTTACCTCTTCCTGAACACTTAAACTAACACTTTCCAAAAATTGGACAGTGAATGACTAGAAGAAAGTTTCAAGAAAGTTCCATTCAGATTGCTTTCCTATGATCCAGTTCATCCCAGAGCAGTTCGAGAGGTTTTAGGTGCGGTGACTGGCCAGGCCGTTCCATGATTGATAACACTCCAGATGACTGATTGCTCTCTAAACACAGTGCAAGCGGTAAACGAGTGGAGGCCGTCGCCGGACTGAAACAGAGTGCACTTATTGTTCTCGTCAGCGGCAGGTGTTTCTTGGACGTATGCTTCAAGTTTGACGGTGAAGTCGATTCCAATGAGCCGCAGTCCAGACGGAATCGCATGGTGTTGTATGGAAGTATGGAATGGGAGCCATTTTGGTTCAGGATTCATTTCACTTTCTGGAAGCTTTCCCGTTGGAGAAAAACCATTAAGCTTCCACCTCTATGTGTGGCTGTGGGGGTGAGGCAGTCTGCTAACATCTCTTCTGTTCTCCATCTTACATAAAAAATGTCCCAGTTGAACTCCACAGAACTTTCTTCTAGTCATTCACTGTCCAATTTTTGTGTGTCTGCACAAACAGTCATCTGGAGCGTTATCAGTCATGGAATGGCCTGCCCAGCCACCGCACCTAAATCCTCTTGACCTGCTCTGGGATGAACTGGATCACAATAAAGAAATCAGAATCTAGTGAAGTTTGGCAAGTTTTTCTTCAACTGTTCTTCATGCCAAGGGAGGATTTTTCAATGAAAACGTGCAGCGAAACAAAAGGAATGTGCACATGTCCCTCAAAAGCCATAAAATACAAGTGTAAGTTCTGTATATTTTTATGTTACCTGATTAAACGGAAAAAGAAGTAGCCATGTGAAAGTTTGTGTAAATGGATGTGTGTGTGTGAGAGAAAGAAAGAGAGATAGAGAGAGAGATTGAGAGATCATGCTTTGAAACACACAATCTGCCCCATCGTTCATCTACAATCAAATCTTGCAGGTACATGATGCTGTGTTGTTGCCAAGAGGAGACGTGTCAAGTTGTTAGCACTCTGCAGGGTGTGTGTGTGTGTGTGTGTGTGTGTGTGTGTGAATTTGCCCACAAGTCAATGCACTTACACTCAGTGTTTTGCTATATTCCTCATTTAGTGTCTAATTAAAGACCTCGAACATCCAATTAAATCTCTTCGCACCAATTCTAATAATAGATGGAATTAATCTAAGATGCCAAACACGTGCACACACACACGCACGATTCAGACGTGATTAATAATAAATATATTACTAGAAGTTATGTTTCAAGGTTCAGTTCTCTCAGTTTTAAAAATTCCGAGTTGAAATATGCGAATTCTTTGGCCATGAACAAAATGATGACCGAAAAGCTCCTGACTCAGCGTTCACAAACTTGAGGCTAAAACTTAGCCCTGGCAAGGAATTATGGGTAAACAAAACTCTC
>JBCEWE010001206.1:0-32649 GCA_039877035.1 Silurus lanzhouensis | reverse complement strand
AAACAAACCCCAGACAAAGACACACACACACACACACATGAGCACGCACACACACCCCACATCCCCCTGTTAAAACACAACTGAAGAAACAAAAGAAAGGTTATGTATACAGTCCAATTTCAACCGATTTAGATCTTCAATCAGGTAACACCCATAGTCTCCTAAAATAAGAAATATCAGGTTGCCACTGCAAAAAAAGATGTCAGTAGAACCCCTCAGTGTATATTTTTTTTCTCCGATTTAAGAAAAACCATCAAATCTGTAAACCACCGAGATATGGAGGGACATCCTATTGTTTTTCAGTGCAGAAGTATGCAACGTCTGGCCAACAAAGATGAGAAGGCTAAAACATCTTTGTGTACAGAACTCAATGATACCGACTCATCGGTAACCTCAAATATAGCGATCAGTGGGCATGGCGTCAATTGCACTTCAAATATGGAGGACATAATGCCGAAAAAACCTGTCCAGAATGTATGTAATTTTGGGCACAGAATAAACATATGACTTAAATGACAGGGGGAAGCATGACATCTGTCACATCTGTCCTCAACCCCGGGATAGATTTTTGCCTGTTTCGATTGGAAAGATGAATTCTGTACAAAACCTTAAACTGAATTAGACTGAGGCGGGCACAGGAAGTGGTAGACCGTATCCTATCTACGGCCTTCTCCCACCGTTCGTCGCCAAACTGCAGCCCTAACTCCTCCTCCCAAGCGGTCCTGGTTTTATCTGTATTACAGCTATGAGAGATAAATGAAACTGTATATCCAGGAAATCAAACTACGCTGGTGTGGAGTAAACATGACTAAACTCTCCCAAGGTTGCTTTGGGGGTACAGAGGGAAAATTGGGAAGGCATTTAGATACAAAGCTGCGGACTTGGAGATATCGAAAAAAATGAGCTTTAGGCAGCCCATACTCCAAGGACAGGCTGGTGAAACTTCTAAAGATGCCATCTTTGTACAAATTATAAAGTTGCTTGATGCCTTTTTCGTGCCATAGTTAGAAAGCTGAATCTAAAAGTGACGGGGGAAACGATTGATTTTATTCAAGGGACCCTCTGCTGATAGAGCCCTAAATTTAAAGTGACGCCTAAACTGAAACCAAATCTTAAGTGTGTTCAGTACGACTGGATTGTCAGTATATCGAGATGGTTTGCTCGGAAAAGCTGAGCAAAGCAGAGCAGATACAGAGGATGATCTACAAGACAGTAGCTCTATATTGCACTAAGTGGATTCTGTTGAATTGGTCCAGAAGTTAAGTTTTTGGATATGTGCAGCCAGTAGTATATTTGAAAATTGGGCAAAGCAAGCCCACCACAGAGCCTACATCTCTTCAATAAACTCTTACGGATTCGCCACAGCTCTTTGCAAAATATGGGTTTTGAGTTCGTTTTTAAATCATCATGACTTTCTAACACAGTTATATTCTTCTAAGAACATGGTTTTTAATGTAAATTTTTTTGTTTGCATATTGCACTTTTTAATGGTTTTTCATTAAACGATGCTTTTAAATATAAAATTTAATATTTTCACAATAACTATCATTTTAATTGTAAATTTCATATTTATTTGTCAAAATATGATTTGTATGGGCACACTTTTTAGTTTTTTGTTTCTTAATGCCAATTTTTTTAAAGGTCTTCCATACGCATATGCTTCTGAATATGAAAATTCATATTTTCATAATGACTATTATATTTTATGTAAAAAAAATCATATTTTTGTGAACCCCATGGTTTGTCATGTAAAAGTTTTTGTTCACGGATAACACTTTTTAACGTTTTTTTCATTTAATTGTGCTTATGAATTTAAATATTCATATTTTTACAATAACTCTTTTTATAAAAAACTTTACATTTCTGTCTAAACATATTTTGTCATTTCACCATTTTTCGTGCACTTATTGCACTTATTAATAGTTTTTAATGAAATTATGCTTAATGTTTTTTATGATAAAGGTTAACATATTTTTTGATTAAATTGTGGTTATGGATAAGAAATGTAATATTTTAATAAAACAAATTTTTTATAAAAGAAAGTCAGATTTTGTTCAAACCATTGTCATTACGTTTTGTGTTGAATTGTTGCACTTTCAACGGTTTTTAGTTAAATGAAGCTTATGTATATGAAAAGTCATAATTTCACAATGACTTGTAAAAACTTTGTCATATCACGTTTTTTATTGAATTTTTGCACTTTTTAATTATTTGTATGAATATAAAAATGTAAATTTGACCCATTTATTTCATTTTTATTTTTTTTTTAAAGTTATATTTTTCTCAGCGCATGGTTTTAAAGTAAGTTTTTTGCTTAGATATTGCACGTTTTTAAAAGTTTCTAAAAACTTGATTTTTGTATAGCCACTTTATTGTTTTGCGTTCACTCATGGCACTTTTTCAAAGGTTTTTCATGAACATATGATGTATATTTTACAATAACTCGTATTTTTATGATAAGGGATAATCATTTTATGCAATTATGATTATGAATATGAACTTTAATATTTTAATAAAAACAATAAATATTTTATTCAAGAAGTTTTTTTTTAAACCATTGTTTATCATTTTTTGCTTAGATTTTTTGCACTTTCAACGGTTTTTTTTAGTTAAATGATGCCTATGAATACGAAAAGTCATAATTTCACATTATCTTGTAAAAACTTGATCTGTCATACACATTTTTCAATGAAATTTTGCACTTTTTTTTTTTTTTACAGTTTTTCCTGAAATTCCTTTAAATATGAAAATTAATATTTTACCAATTAATTTCATATTTATAAAAGAAAAGTCAAATTTACATCAAAACATGGTTTATCATGAAATCTTTTTCGTTTACTTATTGCATAGATTTTTTTTGTAAAATTATGAATGTGAATGTATATTTTCACAATAAATTTTAAAAACTTGATCACGGTTTTCATTGAATTTTTGCACTTTTCAACAGTTTTTTTTTAATGAAAATATTCTGATATGAGAATATGAGATAATATGAGAATTTATATTTTTACCAATAAATTTAATCTTTTTATTTAAAAAAAAATAATAATTTGCAAACCACAAAATCGTTTTATTGAAGAATCAACAATCACAGATACAAAAATGTAAACAGAAATTCTCCTTTTTTTTCTTTTTTATACAACAAAGAGCAAACATCCCCACCCCACCACACAAAACACAAACAAACCCCAGACAAAGACACACACACACACACATGAGCACGCACACACACCCCACATCCCCTGTTAAAACAACTGAAGAAACAAAGAAAGGTTATGTATACAGTCCAATTTCAACCGATTTAGATCTTCAATCAGGTAACACCCATAGTCTCCTAAAATAAGAAATATCAGGTTGCACTTGCAAAAAAGATGTCAGTAGAACCCCTCAGTGTATATTTTATTTTCTCCGATTTAAGAAAAACATCAAATCTGTAAACCACCGAGATATGGAGGGACATCCTATTGTTTTTCAGTGCAGAAGTATGCAACGTCTGGCCAACAAAGATGAGAAGGCTAAAACATCTTTGTGTACAGAACTCATGATACCGACTCATCGGTAACCTCAAATATAGCGATCAGTGGGCATGGCGTCAATTGCACTTCAAATATGGAGGACATAATGCCGAAAAAACCTGTCCAGAATGTATGTAATTTTGGGCACAGAATAAACATATGACTTAAATGACAGGGGGAAGCATGACATCTGTCACATCTGTCCTCAACCCCGGGATAGATTTTTGCCTGTTTCGATTTGGAAAGATGAATTCTGTACAAAACCTTAAACTGAATTAGACTGAGGCGGGCACAGGAAGTGGTAGACCGTATCCTATCTACGGCCTTCTCCCACCGTTCGTCGCCAAACTGCAGCCCTAACTCCTCCTCCCAAGCGGTCCTGGTTTTATCTGTATTACAGCTATTGAGAGATAAAATGAAACTGTATATCCAGGAAATCAAACTACGCTGGTGTGGAGTAAACATGACTAAACTCTCCCAAGGTTGCTTTGGGGGTACAGAGGGAAAATTGGGAAGGCATTTAGATACAAAGCTGCGGACTTGGAGATATCGAAAAAAATGAGCTGTAGGCAGCCCATACTCCAAGGACAGGCTGGTGAAACTTTAAAGATGCCATCTTTGTACAAATTATAAAGTTGCTTGATGCCTTTTTCGTGCCATAGTTAGAAAGCTGAATCTAAAAGTGACGGGGAAACGATTGATTTTTATTCAAGGGACCCTCTGCTGATAGAGCCCTAAATTTAAAGTGACGCTAAACTGAAACCAAATCTTAAGTGTGTTCAGTACGACTGGATTGTCAGTATATCGAGATGGTTTGCTCGGAAAAGCTGAGCAAAGCAGAGCAGATACAGAGGATGATCTACAAGACAGTAGCTCTATATTGCACTAAGTGGATTCTGTTGAATTGGTCCAGAAGTTAAGTTTTTGGATATGTGCAGCCCAGTAGTATATTTGAAAATTGGGCAAAGCAAGCCCCACCACAGAGCCTACATCTCTGCAATAAACTCTTACGGATTCTGGGCGGTTTTCCACCCCAAAGAAAAGAATTAACGATTTTATCTAAAGAATTAAAAAAATACTTATGTAAAAATAGTCGAATCGATTGAAAAAAATAAAGAAACTTGGGCAGAACGTTCATTTTAACTGCGTTGATTTTTCCCATTAAAGACAGAGGCAGACTGCTCCACCTCTGAAAATCCGACTTCATGTTCTGCCACAAGCGGAGCAAGATTGGCATGAAAAAGTTTGGGTAAGGAACGGGTCACCGTAATACCAAGGTATTAAAGCTTGAACTGTTGAATTTGAATGGCACATTCAGACGCTGAAATTGTAGAGCGGTATTGTTTACCGGATAACACTCACTCTTATGGAAATTCAGTTTATATCCTGAGAAAGAGCCAAAATCATCCAAGATAGATAAAATGACAGGAACAGGGTCTGCAGGATCAGTCACATATAGCAACAAATCATCAGCATATAAGGATACCTTATATTCCACCCACTTGCGAGTTATACCCTTAAAGGCTAATGAGGATTTAAGTTTAATGGATAATGGCTCAATGGCAAGGGCGAATAGCAGTGGCGACAGTGGGCACCCCTGCCGGGTTCCACGCCCGAGACTGAAATAATCAGAGCTAATATAATTTGTACGAGCACTGGCTTGCGGAGATTTGAAAAAGGAGACAAATGTATCACCAAACCCAAATTTCTTTAATATTGCAAACAGGTATTCCCACTCGACTCTATCAAACGCTTTCTCAGCATCCAATGAGACTACAACCTCAGGGAAAGGAGATGACTGCTTAGAGTAAATTATATTGAAAAGTGTATGAGTGTTAAAAAATGAATGTCGCCCTTTTATGAATCCAGTCTGCTCCATAGATATGATACGTGGTAGTACATTTTCTAACCGGGATGCAATCACTTTCGGCAGCAATTTTACATCGGCATTCAGCAGCGACAGCAGTCTGTACGACCAGCACAGGTTGGGATCCTTGCCCATCTTCAAGAGAAGGGCTATTGAGGCCTGATTGAAAGTGGGTGGTAGCACGCCCTGATCCAGAGATTCATTGAACACACAAAGGAGCAGCGGTGCCAATTTATCGATAAACATTTTTAAAAACTCACCTGGAAAACCATCTGGGCCTGGGGCTTTATTAGACTGCATCGCCTTTATTGAAGCTAAGTAAGGCATTCAGATTTATAAAGAGCAGAGTAATATGACTTAAATGCTGCATTGATCTCTATGGGATCGGTAACGGTAACATTTGAGTCATTATTAATCTGCGGTATTAGGCGTGATGCAGCCTGCCGTCCTAGCTGATGAGCTGACAATCTGCTCGGTTTGTGACCGTATTCATAATACGATGTTGGCTGATAGCCGATGAAATTTCCCTGAGTTTAGCTCTGTGCTCCCGACATATGAAAGCAGAGTACGAAATAGATGCACAGAAATCCTTGTCTGCCAGGAGATGCGAATTAAACTGCCAAAGAGATTGTGTGGGTCTATGGGTTAAGAATTGGATATCCAATGCTAGAGGAGCATGATCAGAGTTCACAATGCCCAAATAATCTGTAGATACAACCGAGCGTTTAAGACGGCTATCAATAAAAAATAATCAATTCTGGAATATGAATGATGCACCGGGGAGAAAAATGAGAATTTTTTTTATCCCGGGATTGCGACATCGCCATGGGTCTACCAAGCCGTTCTGTGACACGAAATAGGAGAACGTTTTAGACATTGCAGATTGAGACACAGCACGAGAACTAGAACGATCCAAAACAGGGTTCAAAACACAATTCAAATCTCCACAAAAAATGATCAGATGGGTATTTATTAAGGGAAGACTGCTCAGTAACCTATTCGCAAAATCAGGCTCATCAAAGTTTGGAGCGTAAATAATAACCAGCAGACCTTGGTCTGTATCAGCGTACCAGCCACAATTACATATCTGCCATTCCTATCTGCAATTATATGGGTAGGTGAAAACCGTATGCTTCTATTTACTAGGATGGCCACCCCTCGTGCCTTAGAATTGAAATTGGAGTGGAAAGTTTGACCCACCCAAGGACGGTGAAGCCTATGATGATCTCTGACTCGGAGGTGTGTTTCCTGTAAAAATACTATGTCGGCGCTTAAGCATTTCAGGTGGGTAAAAACCCTAGAACGTTTAATAGGATTAACCATACCCTAATATTTCAGCTAAGGAACTGGATAGCTGCACCACTGCCAGCTAAATGTGAGTCTGTATTAGTGTCAGCCATTCATCCAAAAACAACTACACAAAAAAAATTAAAACAGGACCTGTGAAGCCAGGGGGATCCCCACCCCCACACCCCTGTGTGCGTGCATCCGACACACAAACACATACCCAACACACAAGTAGAGTCCCCATTCTAACAGTTACCCCAGGGGACAGCAACATGAACTAACAAAAAAAAGAAACCTACCGCCGCCCACACAAATAAATGTGCTAACGACACGGAGAACAAGCCTATCCTAAACAAAGAGAAGGCTCCAGCAGATTCATTACAACATAAATCATGCGCAACTATATCTAGTTCACGGCTACTCATCCCCGGTCTACATAAACATATAAACTATGTTTCTAGAGGAAAATGAATTCCCAACGTATATCGACCAAGCACTTATGAAACGAACATTACGTTTTCAGGATCACTTACACTTTCATTCCCGTAAAAAATAACAATTGAAGAAAAATAAATAAATAAATAAATAAAATTAAAACCCCCAAAAAAACCCGAACACAACAACACAAAGTGCGTAAAGTGAAAGGCGCTGCCGCGGCACCTCGTTAAATGCAGCCCATGCTTTTGCGGTTTTTATCGTATGGTCGGGAAAAAAATGTTCAGGCCCTTAAACTGAATTCGCTGTAATTCTCTGGTGCGCCATCCCAGCCAACATGTCCATGTGGCCCGTGGGCATGGGGTCAGAGTGGGCACTTTGATGGTCTGAATGTGGGCCCCAGTTAGGTTGCCCATTTTGTTTATTTGATGGCCCTGTATGGGCCACATTTGGGCTTTATTTATCTATATTTGTCAAAAGAAATCTATCATTCAATTATTTAAACGAAGATAAATTTAAGTGATATGTTTTTTGCGTGTTTTATAAGATCAACAGATTAACACAAATGTTATCTATTAACAAATAACATAGTATGACCTTTAGTTTAAAAAAAATTAAGAATCGGTAGTGCAGCTCACAGAGTCTCCCATTGGCTCTTGTGTTCCCGCCTTCTGATTCTGAAGAAACGGTCATCACTCACTACCACTGGAGCACCTGACCTGACCTGGATAACCTGACATCTCTGTCACGGTAAGAAATTAGGTTTTGTTTTAAATTAATTACATTTTACTGTTGTTTTTATTTAATGTATACTTCTGAAATATTTGTGGTAAATAAAGTTACAGGCACGATATAACGAAGGTAAGTCTGGAGATTGAACTTGTTTACCTCAGAGATAAACACCTGTGGAAAACTGAACATAAAAAATGTGGAAATAACGACTTTTTAAACCATTTTCACCCGTGTTTTCTCCATATAGTGTCCTCGTGATAACAGGAGGGTTAAACAGTAAAAGTACTGTGGAGTAATCTTTCTCTTTACTAGCTTTTATAACGTGTATATACAATACACAGAGAAAAGCTCTGAGGAAACTGTGAAAATACTTAACATTATTTTAATGTGATTAAGGTGAAATAGGTAGAGGTGATAAAAAAACGTTCATATTTATATCATTTCTAAACATTAATAAAATATAATACGTTATGAGTAAGTTAAAGATAATAAACGTAATTTTGCGCCATTCAGAAAGTCAGTCAGACTCCTTTCCGCACCCCCCCCCCCCCCCACCCCCAGCTCTTGGCTCCGAGGCTTCACGCATGCGCATAGACACCACAACCTGAGATGAGTTTGACTTGAAGCTGTGCAGTGCAGACCGACAAATTCGAGAGCAAATTCGAGACAAATTCTTCTGAATCGCTTTCATTGTATTTTTATCTCAAGTACGCTTCGGTTTGTGCAGTGAAGTCGAACACTTGCTGTGTTAGCTCCACTAAGGCTTTTTAAAGACAAAACATCGTTATAAGTAAGTAACCCAGCCATTATGGATGCACAAGCCAGTGCACTCTTAGTGCCGGTCCCAAGCCCGGGTAAATGGGGAGGGTTGCGTTAGGAAGGACATCCAGCATAAAACATGTGCCAAATCAAATATGCGGATCACAAATGAGAATTTCATACCGGATTGGTCGAGGCCCGGGTTAACAATGACCGCCACAGGTATCGTTAGCCGACAGGGTACCGGTGGAAGTTGGGCTACTGTTGGCCGCAGGAGGAGAAGGAGAGGAGGAAGACGTCTACAGAGACGGCAGGGAAAGGAGCAGTGTAGGAGAGTGAAGGTTCGGGTTGGTACTTTAAATGTTGGTACTATGACAGGTAAAGGGAGAGAGGTAGCTGATATGATGGAGAGGAGAAAAGTAGATATGCTGTGTGTTCAGGAGACCAAGTGGTAAGGGAGTAAGGCCAGGAACATTGGAGGTGGATTTAAACTGTTTTATCATGGTGTGGATGGAAAGAGAAATGGTGTAGGGGTAATTCTGAAGGAAGAGTACAGTAAGAGTGTAGTGGAGGTGAAGAGAGTTTCTGATAGGGTGATGATCGTGAAGGTGGAAGTTGAAGGGATGATGATAAATGTCATCAGTGCCTATGCTCCACAAGTTGGCTGTGAGATGAAGGAGAAGGAAAGATTCTGGAGTGAATTAGATGAAGTGGTAGATGGTGTACCTAGGAAAGAACGATTGGTGATTGGGGCAGACTTTAATGGCATGTAGGTGAAGGGAAAGAGGTGATGAGGCGGTGATGGGTAGGTATGGTTTTAAGGAGAGGAATGTGGAAGGGCAGATGGTGGTGGATTTTGCTAAAAGGATGGAAATGCAGTGGTGAACACTTATTTTAAGAAGAAGGAGGATCATAGATTGACGTATAAGAGTGGAGGAAGGTGCACACAGGTGGACTATGTGCTTTGCAGAAGATGCAACCTAAAGGAGATTGGAGACTGTAAGGTGTTGGCAGGGGACAGTGTAGCTAGACAGCATCGGATGGTGGTCTGTAGGATGGTTTTGGAGGCGAAGAAGAAGAGGAGGAGAGTGAGGACTGAAAGAAGAATAAGATGGTGGAAACTGAAGGAGGAAGAGTGTAGTGTGAGGTTCAGGGAAGAGGTCAGACAGAGGCTCAGTGGTGTTAAGGAGGTGTTGGATGATTGGTCAACTACTGCAGGAGTGATGAGGGAGGCAGCTAGAAAAGTACTTGGTGTAACATCTGGAAATAGAAAGCAAGACAAGGAGACGTGGTGGTGGAATGAGGAAGTGCAGGAGAGCATAAGGAGAAAGAGGTTGGCAAAACAGAAGTGGGATAGACAGAGTGATGAGAAAAGTAGGCAGGAGTACAAGGAGATGCGGCAGCAGGTTAAGAGGGATGTGGCGAAAGCCAAGGAAATGCATATGAGGAGCTGTATGAGAGGTTGGACACTAAGGAAGGAGAAATGGATTTGTACCGATTGGCCAGACAGAGGGACCGAGCTGGGAAGGATGTACTGCAAGTTAGAGCAGTAAAGGATGGAGAGGGAAACGTGTTGACTAGTGAGGAGAGTGTGTTGAGAAGGTGGAGGGAGTATTTTGAGCAGCTGATGAATGAGGAAATCAGAGAGAGAGAAGGTTGGATGATGTGGAGTTGGTGAAGCAGGAAGTGGATAGGATTAGTAAGGAGGAAGTGAGAGCAGCGATTAAGAGGATGAAGAGTGTAAAGTCGGTTGGACCAGATGACATACCGGTAGAAGCGTGGAGATGTTTAGGAGAGATGGCAGTGGAGTTTTTGACCAGATTGTTTAACAGGATTTTGGAAGGTGAGAAGATGCCTGAGGAATGGAGAAGAAGTGTGCTGGTACCGATCTTTAAGCATAAAGGATGTGCAGTCTTGCAGTAACTACAGGGAATTAAGTTAATCAGTCACACCATGAAGTTATGGGAAAGAGTAGTGGAAGCCAGGCTGAGAGAAGAGTGACATCTGTGAGCAACAGTATGGTTTCATGCCAAGGAAGAGCACCACAGATGCTCTATTTGCTTTGAGAATGTTGATGGAGAAGTATAGAGATGAAGGAATTCTCCATCATCTCTATCATATGTTTTATGAAAGAACTCTTTCATTTTTTTTTTGGTCAAAACTTGATTTGTCACTTTTTTTCCGTTCACATAAGATTTTTTAATTTTTTTTTATTAAATATGTTTCTGCATATGAAATTTCTAATTTTTAACAATAAACTTTCAGATTTTTTATGTAAAAGTGTTTTTAGTGTGCTGGTACCGATCTTTAAGCATAAAGGAGATGTGCAGTCTTGCAGTAACTACAGGGGAATTAAGTTAATCAGTCACACCATGAAGTTATGGAAAGAGTAGTGGAAGCCAGGCTGAGAGAAGAGGTGACCATCTGTGAGCAACAGTATGGTTTCATGCCGAGTAAGAGCACCGCAGATGCCTTTAAGAATGATGATGGGGAAGTATAGAGAAGGACAGAAGGAATTGCATTGTGGATTTGTGGATTTAGAGAAGACGTACGACAGGGTGCCAAGAGAGGAGTTGTGGTATTGTATGAGGAAGTCAAGTGTGTCAGAGAAGTATGTGAGGGTGGTGCAGGACATGTATGAGGACAGTGTGACGGCAGTGAAGTGTGCAGTAGGAACGACAGACTGGTTCAAGGATTGGCCCTGAGCCCTTCTTGTTTGCAGTGGTGATGGACAGGTTGACGGACGAGGTCAGACAGGAGTTACCCTGCACTATGATGTTTGCGGATGATATTGTGATTTGTTGTGAGAGTAGGGAGCAGGTTGAGAAGAGCCTGGAGAGGTGGAGATATGCGCTGGAGAGAAGGGGAATGAAACTCAGTAGGAGTAAGACAGAATACATGTGTGAATGAGAGGGAGGGCAGTGGAGTTGTGCGGTTGCAGGGAGAAGAGCTGGAGAAGGTGGAGGAATTCAGGTACCTGGGGTCAACAGTGCAAAGTAATGGTGAGTGTGTTAGAGAAGTGAAGTAAAGAGTGCAGGCAGGGTGGAGTGGGTGGAGAAGAGTGACAGGAGTGATTTGTGATAGTAGGGTATCTGCAAAAATGAAAGGGAAAGTTTATAGGTCTGTGGTAAGACCTGCGATGTTGTATGGATTAGAGACAGTGGCATTGAGTAAAAGACAGGAGGTGGAGCTGGAGGTAGCAGAGCTGAAGATATTGAGGTTTTCGTTGGGAGTGACGAGGATGGATAAGATTAGAAATGAGTTTATTAAAGGGACAGCGCATGTAGGATATTTTGGTGACATGGTGAGGGAGGCGAGATTGAGATGGTTTGGACATGTGCAGAGGAGGGACATGAATTATATTGGTAGAAGAATGCTGAGGATGGAGCCACCAGGTAGGAGGAAAAGAGGAAGGCCAAGGAGGAGGTTTATGGATGTGGTGAGGGAAGACATGCAGGTAGTTGGTGTAAAAGAGGCAGATGTAGAGGACACGGTGGTATGGAGACAGATAATCCGCTGTGGCGACCCCTAATGGGAGCAGCCGAAAGAAGAAGAAGAAGAAGAAGATCGTTATAAGTAAGTAACTTAAACTAATGTTACAGTGGTCAGTTCAAATTCACGGTCTAAAGCAGGGGTCACCAACATGGTGCCCGTGGGCACCAGGTAGCCCGCAAGGACCACATGAGTAGCCCGCGGGCCTTTTCTAAAAATAGCTGTTTCCTACTTTGTTAAATTATTGTTGATAATTATTATGAGAAATCATTAACATGATCAGTGTCTTCACATAGATGAATATCATTAATTATGAATAATAACATATAATTAATGGTAAATTGAGCAAATGTGTTATTTCAGATCAAACTGAAAACGGTGTGTATCAAACTGGTAGCCCTTCACATTAATCGGTACCCAAGAAGTAGCTCCCAGTTTCAAAAAGGTTGGTGACCGCTGGTCTAAAGTGTACCAGTATACCAGGTGTGCAAGTAGGAATTTAATAATCGATCTGTGTTCAAGGCCCCAATACTTATTCTAGATATTAATCACAACAAAGCCTGAAATTCACCATATTAATGCATTTAACTTTTTGCATGGTATTGTGTAATTTGAACATCATTTACTCAAATCAGTTAACAGTTTGGGCAAATGGTGGATTAGAGGGTGATTACAACCTTGTGATTTTTAGTCTTTTTATTTATTTATTTATTTTTTTAGTTCTGATAGTCTTATGCTTATGTAACTTGCATGCTTTATACATACAAATAATGGGTTGATACAGTAGCATGCTCTACTTTATAATTTTTTTTGCTTTACAGTAGCCTGAAGCAGAACCTTTGCTGAAAACTGTAAGTAAGAAAGAGCTGGAGAAAGCGCTTGGTAAATGGTTCACAAATGCAAAAGAGACAGAGAAAACAACCGTGCTTTGAGAGCCCAGCGGGACCATGATCGACGGCAGTGCAGCCGGAAGTGTAAGTCATATAACCTATAGCTAGGGGTGCACAATTAATAATATTTTATCCCAATCACTGTTTTTGCCTTTGTTTAATTAAAGGGAATACTCCACCCTGAAATGAAAAAATATCTCATAAATTACTTATCCTCAAGGCATCCTATACAGTGGCTGAGAGAGCTCAACATGCTGCAACTTAAGAATACACCAGCAAATTAAAAAAAAAAACCAACTTTATCAGTTTGACAACACGTATTGCAAACCCCCACAATGCAACCAAACACAGAAACATGCTAAGGGGAATGAGGTTAACAAAACAGAAGTGGGATCGACAGGGTGATGAGAAAAGTAGGCAGGAGTACAAGGAGATGCAGCAGCAGGTGAAGAGGGATGTGGCGAAAGCCAAGGAAAGGCATACGAGGAGCTGTATGAGAGGTTGAACACTAAGGAAGGAGAAAAGGATTGTACCGATTGGCCAGGCAGAGGGACCGAGCTGGGAAGGATGTGCTTTGAGAAGGTGGAGGGAGTATTTTGAGCAACTGATGAGTGAGGAATATCAGAGAGAGAGAGGTTGGATGATGTTGAGTTGGTGAAGCGGGAAGTGGATAGGATTAGTAAGGAGTAAGTGAGAGCAGCGTTTAAGAGGATGAAGAGTGGAAAGTGTGACATACCGGTAGAAGCATAAAGATGTTTAGAAGAGATGGCAGTGGAGTTTTTAACCAGATTGTTTAACAAGATTCTGTATGTTAAGAGGATGCCTGAGGTATGGAGAAGGAGTGTGCTGGTACCGATCTTTAGGCATAAGGAGCTGTGCACACCTGCAATAACTACAAGTGAATAAAGTTGATCAGTCACACCATGAAGTTATGGAAAGAGTAGTGGAAGCCAGGCTGAGAGAAAAGGGCAACAGTATGGCTTCATGCCAAGGAAGAGCACCACAGATGCTCTATTTGCTTTGAGAATGTTGATGGAGAAGTATAGAGATGTTCTCCATCATCTCTATCATATGTTTTATGAAAGAACTCTTTCATTTTTTTTTGGTCAAAACTTGATTTGTCATGTCACTTTTTTCCGTTCACATAAGATTTTTAATTTTTTTTATTAAATTATGTTTCTGCATATGAAATTTCTAATTTTAACAATAACTTTCAGATTTTATGTAAAAGTGTTTTTTACCAAAACAATTTTTCATATCAACTTTTTCATTTAATTATTGGTCTTTTTCAACGGTTTAACATGAAATTATGCTTATGTGTATGAAAATGTACTTATTCTTAACATTCATTTTTTTTATGAAAATGTCAATTTTCCTAATAGATTTTTTTTATGAAAAAATGTTAACGTTTTATAATGAAATTATGGTTATCAATATGAAATCTAATATTTAATAAAAACAATATTTTTTATCAAAGAAAGTCAGATTTGTTTCAATCAATTGTTAGTCATAATAGGTTTAGCGATTAACATTTGCACTTTTTAGTGCTTTTTAGTTAAATGATGCTTATGAATATAAAATGTCATATTTCACAATATCTTGTAAAAACTTGATTTGTCAAAGCATGTTTTTCATAGACTTTTGCACTGTTTAAAAAAGTTTTCCATGAAATTATCCCTTTCAATAATGAAATTTATATTTTACCAATTAATTTCATATTTATATGAGAAAAGTCATATTTATGTCAAAACATGGTTTATCATGAAATCTTTTTCATTCACTTATTGCACATTGTTTGATTTTTAGTGAAATAATGATTATGAATGTGACCATTTAAATTTTCACAATAATTTGTAAAAACTTGATTTGTCATTTCATGTTTTTCATTTAAATATTGCACTTAAAAAAAATGTAAATAATTCTGATGAATATAAGAATTTATAATTTTACCAATTGATTTTATATTTTAATTTGTATCTTTTAAAAATTTATATTTTTCTCAGGTTATGGTTTTTAATGGGTTTTTTTTGCATATTGCACTTTTTAATAGTTTTTCATTAAACGATGCTTATAAATAAGAAAATTCATATTTTCAGAATATCACAATTTCAATAAAAATGTCATATGTATTTGTCAAAATATGATTTGTTTTGTCACTTTTTGTTTTTTGTTTCTTATGGCAGTTTTTTTTAAACGTTTTCCATGAACATATGCTTCTGAATATGAAAATTCGTATTTTCATAGTGACTATAATATTTTATGTAAAAAAAATCATATTATTGTCAAACCATGGATTGTCATGTTAAAGTTTTTCGTTCACGGGTTGCATTTTTTAAAGTTTTTTCATTTAATTGTGCTTATCGATATGAATATTCATATTTTTACAATAACTTTTTTATAAAAAAATTATATTTTTGTCTAAACATATTTTGTCATGTCACCTTTTCAAGCCATTATTGCACTTTTTAATAGTTTTTAATTAAATTATGCCAATGTATATGTTAATGTTAATTTATATAAACTCATTTTTATGAAAATGTTAACAATTCTTTTAATGAAATTATGGTTATGAATATATGTAGTATTTTAATTAAAAACAATTTATACAAGAAAATCAGATTTTGTTCATACCATTGTCATCACGGTTTGCGTTGAATTGTTGCACCTTCAACGGTTTTAGTTAAATTATGCTTATGAATATGAAGTCATAATTTCACAATGACTTGTAAAAACTTGATATCATATCACGTTTTCATTGAATTTTTGCACTTTTTAACAAATTTTTATGAAATTATTTGGATATATAAGTAGCTCATTACTGACAGCACTGTGAAGGCTTTGCCAAATATGTGTTGGGTTGGTTTTGATTAATTATTACTTTCTAACCCAATTTCATTCTCTTTTTGCACTTGTCAACTATTTTTCTGAAATTATAATTATGAATATGAAAATGAATATTTTTTCAAATAACTAATATTTATATAATAAATGTCATTTTTTGGTCAGAAAATGTTTTGTAATATCAAATCTAATTATTAACATGTAAATGTATCATGGGAAGCGCATGCTGTTTGTGCAAATATGCTTGGATCGAAAAACCGCTTTTTCTCATATTTGACAGCACGTAGAAGACTTTGCCAAATATGTGCTGCTTTTTCGTTTTATGGGTTTCTAAGTAATTTTCATTTTTTGGCAGTTTTCAACAGTTTTTATAAAATTGTGAATATGAAAATTTTCGAAATAACATTTATCATATGTCACTTTTTTGTCTACTTACAGCACTTTTTAACAAATATTTTTATGAAAAAGTCATATTATTGTCAAAACATGATTTGTCATGTCAAGTTTTCAGTTTAATTATTGGACTTTTTAATGGGTTGAAATAAAAAATATATATATATTTTTGTCAGAACATGGGTGACATTTTTTGTTTTTCGTTCACATTTAAAAACTTTTTGTTTTAATGAAAATATTTTCCTTCATCATTTTTTATGATAAAATGGCAAATTTTTGACAGCACGCAGAAGACTTGCCAAATATGTGCTGTTGTTTCGTTTTTATGAAATTATGAATATGAAAATTCATATTTTTGAAATAACTAATATTTATATGAAAAATGTCATATTTTGGTCAGAAAATGTCTTGTAATATCATATCTCGTTATAAAATGTAAATGTATCATGGGTTAGCGCATGCTGTTTGGGCAAAAACGCTTGGATCGAAAAACCGCTTTCTCTTCGTCCTAAAAGGCTGAGATTTGCGCAATCGCGTTTTCAGACCATAAGAAGCTCATTCTTGACACCACGTAGAGAAGGCTTTGCAAAAAATGTGCTGTTGATTCGTTTTTCATTAATTATAACTTTCATTCTTTTATTTTTTTTTTTTTCATTATTTTTTTGCAGTTTTCAACAGTTTTTATGAAATTATGATTATTAATATAAAAATTATGGTTTGTCAATGACTGTCAATTTTTTTTATATTTTCAATTGTTTTTATATTGCAGGTGAAACAAGAACATTTGGAAATTAGACCTGAATTACCCCAAATCACTCGCAAACACATTTGATTTCATACAGCGTGTACTGATGTCAATGGGACAGAATGCCCCCAAGCCCACAGTCTATGTGTTGTTGTGCTGCAGTTAATGTGGAATATTGTTACCACCTGTACAGTGTTGTAGACTGAGGCCTAGGTGTTTTCTGATACAGTATGTTTACGAAATTTAAACTGAAATGTAATTTATAGCATTTATCTGTACATTTTTGAACAGTGTGGCTGTGACCAGTTCTGTTTCATTTATTGAAATTTAACTGTTTTAATGTTTAAACAATTTTGCACAATAAATACATTTAATATGATGTTTAATGTGTTTTGTGGACTGAATAAAGCTTTAACAGTCAAAAGAACAATGATATTTGTCAATTTAATTTATAATCATTTGGAATTTCAGTTTAAGTTTTAAGTTGACTTAAACTTAAGGAAGACTTAAGGAAGTGAACTTAAAAGTTTAAGTGCAAAATATAAAACACCACGTTAGATGAACTCAACAATTTAAGTACAGTCTACATGAGCACCAAGTGAACTTAAATAAACAAGTTTTGGAAAATCCATTAATCAATTCAATTGAGTAAACGAGTTTACTCAATAGGTTGAGTTCATTGAACTTATTAGGGTTTTTAGTGTAGAACCCTGAGACTTGCGGAATCGCATTTTCAGCCCGTTAGAAACTCATTCCTGACAGCACATAAAAAGCTTTGCCAAATATGTGTTGTATCGTTTTACATTAATTATGACATTCTTACCCATTTTCATTCTTTTTTTGCAGTTTTTATGAAATTATGATTTTGCATATGAAAATTAACATTTTTGAAATAACTATCAATTATATGAAAAATGTCATATTTTATTCAAAACATGTTTTGTAATATAATATCTCATAAAAAACGTGCATTTCTCATTGGCAAGTTCATGCTGTATGTGCTTATTTGCTTGGTTTGAAAAACCGCTTTCTCTTTGTCCTAGAAGCCTGAGACTTGCGGAATCGCGTTTTCAGCCCGTTAGAAACTCATTTCTGACAGCACATAAAAAGCGTTGCCAAATATGTGTTGATAAATCTTTTTACATTAATTATGATTTTCTAACCCATTTTCATTCGATTTTTGCAGTTTTCAACAGTTTTTATGAAATTATGAATTTGAATATTTAAATTAATATTTTTAAAATAAATATCATTATATGAAAAATGTCAAAATGTTTTGTAATATAATATCTCATAAAAAAACGTGCATTTCTCATTGGCAAGTTCATGCAGTTTGTGCATATAATGTGCTGTCAGAAATGAGTTTCTATTTCTGACAGCACATAAAAAGCTTTGCCAAATATGTGATGTTCTATCTTTTTCATCAATTATGTCTTTCTAACCCATTTTCATTCTTTTTTTTGCAGTTTTCATGAAATTATGATTATGACTAGGAAAATTCATAATTTTTAAATAATTAATATTGTTATGAAAAATGTCATATTTTGGTCAGAAAATGTTTTGTAATATCATATCTCATCATTAACATGTAAAATATTTATGAGGAAATGCATGTTGTTAATGCATATACACTTGGTACGAAAAACCGCTTTTCGGAATCGCGTTTTCAGCCTGTTAGAAACTCATTTCTGACAGCACATAAAAAGCTTTGCCAAATATGTGTTGATGTTAATTTTTACATTAATTATGACTTTCTAACCCATTTTCATTTATTTTTGCAGTTTTCAACAGTTTTTATGGAATTATAAATTTGAATATGAACATTATATTTTTGAAATAACTATTATTTATATAAAAAATGTCATATTTTGGTCAGAAAATGTTTTGTAATATAATATCTCATAAAAAAAACCTGCATTTCTCATGGGCAAGTTCATGCTGTTTGTGCATATTCGCTTGGTTCGAAAAACCGCTTTCTCTTGTCCTAGAAGCCTGAGACTTGCAGAATCGCGTTTTCAGCCCGTTAGAAACTCATTTCTGACAGCACATAAAAAGCTTTGCCAAATATGTGATGTTCTCTTTTTTCATCATTTATGCCTTTCTAACCCATTTTCATTCGATTTTTGCAGTTTTCAACAGTTTTTATGAAATTATGAATTTGAATATTAAATTAATATTTTTAAAATAACTATCATTTATATGAAAAATGTCAAAATGTTTTGTAATATAATATCTCATAAAAAAAACGTGCATGTCTCATTGGCAAGTTCATGCAGTTTGTGCATATTCACTTGGTTCGAAAAACCGCTTTCTCTTCGTCCAAGAAGCCTGAGACTTGCGGAATCGCATTTTCAGACCATAAGAAAACTCATTTCTGACAGCACATAAAAAGCTTTGCCAAATATGTGTTGATGAATCTTTTTACATCAATTATGTCTCTCTAACCATTTTCATTCTTTTTTTTGCAGTTTTTATGAAATTATGATTATGACTATGAAAATTCATAATTTTTAAAATAATTAAAATTTTAATGAAAAATGTCATATTTTGGTCATAAAATGTTTTGTAATATCATATCTCATCATTAACATGTAAAAATAATCATGAAGAAATGCATGTTGTTATTGCATATACACTTGGTACGAAAAACCGCTTTCAGCCTGTTAGAAACTCATTCCTGACAGCACATAAAAAGCTTTGCCAAATATGTGTCATTAACTCGTTTTACATTAATTATGACTTTCTAACCCATTTTCATTCGTTTTATGCATTTTTCAACAGTTTTTATGAAATCATAAATTTGAATATGAAAATTTATATTTTTGAAATAACATCATTTTATGAAAAATGTCATATTTTGGTCAGAAAATGTTTTGTAATATCATTTCGCATAATAAACATGGAAAAAATCTTGGGTAAATGCATGCTGTTTGTGAATATTCGCTTGGTTCGAAAAACCGCTTTCTCTTCGTCCTAGAAGCCTGAGACTTGCGGAATCGCGTTTTCAGCCTGTTAGAAACTCATTCCTGACAGTACATAAAAAGCTTTGCCAAATATGTGATGTTCAATCTTTTTCATCATTTATGCCTTTCTAACCCATTTTCATTCGATTTTGGCAGTTTTCAACAGTTTTTATGAAATTATGAATTTGAATATGAAAATTAATATTTTTGATATAAATATATTTATATGAAAAATGTCATATTTTAATCAGAACATGTTTTGTAATATAATATCTCATAAAAAAAAAAAACGTTATTTCTCATTGGCAAGTTCATGCTGTTTGTGCTTATTTGCTTGGTTCGAAAAACCGCTTTCTCTTCGTCCTAGAAGCCTGAGACTTGCGGAATCGCATTTTCAGACCATAAGAAAACTCATTTCTGACAGCACATAAAAAGCTTTGCCAATTATGTGTTGATGAATCTTTTTACATCAATTATGTCTTTCTAACCCATTTTCATTCTTTTTTTTGCAGTTTTCCTGAAATTATGATTATGACTAGGAAAATTCATAATTTTTAAATAATTAATATTTTTTTAAAAATGTCATATTTTGGTCATAAAATGTTTTGTAATATCATATCTCATCATTAACATGTAAAAATAATCATGAGGAAATGCATGTTGTTATTGCATATACACTTGGTACGAAAAACCGCTTTCAGCCTGTTAGAAACTCATTCCTGACAGCACATAAAAAGCTTTGCCAAATATTGTTATTAATCGTTTTACATTAATTATGACTTTCTAACCCATTTTCATTGTTTTATGCATTTTTCAACAGTTTTTATGAAATTATGAATTTGAATATGAAAATTTATATTTTTGAAATAACTATTATATTTTATGAAAAATGCATATTTTGGTCAGAAAATGTTTTGTAATATCATATCTCATCATAAACATGTAAAATAATCATGAGGAAATGCAGTTGTTAATGCATATACACTTGGTCGAAAAACCGCTTTTCTTCGTCCTAGAAGCTGAGACTTGCGAATCGCGTTTTCAGCCTGTTAGAAACTCATTCCTGACAGACATAAAAAGCTTTGCCAAATATGTGATGTTAATCTTTTTCATCATTATGCTTTCTAACCCATTTTCATTCGTTTTCATTTTCAAGTTTTTATGAAATTATGAATTTGAATATTAAATTAATATTTTTAAATAACTATATTTATATGAAAAATGTCAAAATGTTTTGTAATATCATATCTCATCATAACATGTAAAAATTTATGAGGAAATGCATGTTGTTATGTATACACTTGGTACGAAAAACCGCTTTTCGGAATCGCGTTTTCAGCCTGTTAGAAACTCATTCCTGACAGCACATAAAAAGCTTTGCCAAATATGTGTTGATTAATCTTTTTACATTAATTATGACTTTCTAACCCATTTTCATTCGTTTTTGCATTTTCAAGTTTTTATGAAATTATGAATTTGAATATGAAAATTATATTTTTGAAATAACTATTATATTTTATGAAAAATGTCATATTTTGGTCAGAAAATGTTTTGTAATATCATATCTCATCATAAACATGTAAAAAATCATGGGAAATGCATGTTGTTTGCATATACACTTGGTCGAAAAACCGCTTTCTCTTCGTCCTAGAAGCCTGAGACTTGCGGAATCGCGTTTTCAGCCTGTTAGAAACTCATTCTGACAGCACATAAAAAGCTTTGCCAAATATGTGTTTAATCTTTTTACATTAATTATGACTTTCTAACCCATTTTCATTCTTTTTGCATTTTCACAGTTTTTATGAATTATGAATTTGAATATGAAATTAATATTTTTGAATAACTATTATTTATATGAAAAATGTCATATTTTGGTCAGAAAATGTTTTGTAATATAATATCTCATAAAAAAACATGTGCATTACTCATTGGCAAGTTCATGCAGTTTGTGCTATTCGCTTGGTTGAAAAACCGCTTTCTCTTCGTCCTAGAAGCCTGAGACTTGCGGAATCGCGTTTTCAGCCTGTTAGAAACTCATTCCTGACAGCACATAAAAAGCTTTGCCAAATATGTGTTATTAATCGTTTTACATTAATTATGACTTTCTAACCCATTTTCATTCGTTTTATGCATTTTTCAACAGTTTTTATGAAATATGAATTTGAATATGAAAATTTTATTTTTGAAATAACTATTATCATTTTATGAAAAATGTCATATGTCAGAAAATGTTTTGTAATATCATATCTCATCATAAACATGTAAAAAATCATGCGGAAATGCATGTTGTTAATGCATATACACTTGGTACGAAAAACCGCTTTCTCTTCGTCTAGAAGCCTGAGACTTGCGGAATCGCGTTTTCAGCCTGTTAGAAACTCATTTCTGACAGCACATAAAAAGCTTTGCCAAATATGTGTTGATGAATCTTTTTACATTAATTATGACTTTCTAACCCATTTTCATTTTTTTTTTGCAGTTTTCAACAGTTTTTATGGAATTATGAATTTGAATATGAACATTAATATTTTTGAAATAACTATTATTTATATAAAAAAATGTCATATTTTGGTCAGAAAATGTTTTGTAATATAATATCTCATAAAAAAAACCTGCATTTCTCATGGGCAAGTTCATGCTGTTTGTGCATATTCGCTTGGTTCGAAAAACCGCTTTCTCTTCGTCCTAGAAGCCTGAGACTTGCGGAATCGCGTTTTCAGCCTGTTAGAAACTCATTTCTGACAGCACATAAAAAGCTTTGCCAAATATGTGATGTTCAATCTTTTTTCATCATTTATGCCTTTCTAACCCATTTTCATTCGATTTTAACAGTTTTCAACAGTTTTTATGAAATTATGAATTTGAATATTTAAATTAATATTTTTAAAATAACTATCATTTATATGAAAAATGTCAAAATGTTTTGTAATATCATATCTCATCATTAACATGTAAAAATATTTATGAGGAAATGCATGTTGTTATTGTAACACTTGGTACGAAAAACCGCTTTTCGGAATCGCGTTTTCAGCCTGTTAGAAACTCATTCCTGACAGCACATAAAAAGCTTTGCCAAATATGTGTTATTAAATTGTTTTACATTAATTATGACTTTCTAACCCATTTTCATTCGTTTTATGCATTTTTCAACAGTTTTTATGAAATTATGAATTTGAATATGAAAATTTATATTTTTGAAATAACTATTATAATTTTATGAAAAATGTTATATTTTGGTCAGAAAATGTTTTGTAATATCATATCTCATCATAAACATGTAAAATAATCATGAGGAAATGCAGGTTGTTAATGCATATACACTTGGTACGAAAAACCGCTTTCTCTTCGTCCTAGAAGCCTGAGACTTGCGGAATCGCGTTTTCAGACCATAAGAAAACTCATTCCTGACAGCACATAAAAAGCTTTGCCAAATATGTGTTGATGAATCTTTTTACATCAATTATGTCTTTCTAACCATTTTCATGCTCTTTTTGAAGTTTTTATGAATTTATGATTATGACAATGAAAATTAATCATTTTTAAATAACATAATATTTTTATGAAAAATGTATATATATTGGTCAGAAAATGTTTTGTAAAATCATATCGCATCATAAACATGGAAAAAAATCTTGAGTACATGCATGCTGTTTGTGAATATTCGCTTGGTTCGAAAAACCGCTTTCTCTTCGTCCTAGAAGCCTGAGACTTGCGGAATCGCGTTTTCAGCCTGTTAGAAACTCATTCCTGACAGTACATAAAAAGCTTTGCCAAATATGTGATGTTCAATCTTTTTTCATCATTTATGCCTTTCTAACCCATTTTCATTCGATTTTGGCATTTTTTATGAAATTTTGAATTTGAATATGAAAATTAATATTTTTGATATAAATATATTATTTATATGAAAAATGTCATATTTTGGTCAGAAAATGTTTTGTAATATAATATCTCATAAAAAACATGTGCATTACTCATTGGCAAGTTCATGCAGTTTGTGCTTATTCGCTTGGTTTGAAAAACCGCTTTCTCTTCGTCCTAGAAGCCTGAGACTTGCGGAATCGCGTTTTCAGCCTGTTAGAAACTCATTCCTGACAGCACATAAAAAGCTTTGCCAAATATGTGTTATTAACTCGTTTTACATTAATTATGACTTTCTAACCCATTTTCATTCGTTTTATGCATTTTTCAACAGTTTTTATGAAATTATGAATTTGAATATGAAAATTTTTATATTTGAAATAACATCATTTTATGAAAAATGTCATATTTTGGTCAGAAAATGTTTTGTAATATCATATCTCATCATAAACATGTAAAAAAATCATGCGGAAATGCATGTTGTTAATGCATATACACTTGGTACGAAAAACCGCTTTCTCTTCGTCCTAGAAGCCTGAGACTTGCGGAATCGCGTTTTCAGCCTGTTAGAAACTCATTTCTGACAGCACATAAAAAGCTTTGCCAAATATGTGTTGATGAATCTTTTACATTAATTATGACTTTCTAACCCATTTTCATTTTTTTTTGCAGTTTTCAACAGTTTTTATGGAATTATGAATTTGAATATGAACATTAATATTTTTGAAATAACTATTATTTATATAAAAAATGTCATATTTTGGTCAGAAAATGTTTTGTAATATAATATCTCATAAAAAAAACTGCATTTCTCATGGGCAAGTTCATGCTGTTTGTGCATATTCGCTTGGTTCGAAAAACCGCTTTCTCTTCGTCCTAGAAGCCTGAGACTTGCGGAATCGCGTTTTCAGCCTGTTAGAAACTCATTTCTGACAGCACATAAAAAGCTTTGCCAAATATGTGATGTTCAATCTTTTTTCATCATTTATGCTTTCTAACCCATTTTCATTCGATTTTAACAGTTTTCAACAGTTTTTATGAAATTATGAATTTGAATATGAAAATTATATATTTTTGAAAATAAATTTAATATTTATAAAAATCATATTTGGCAGAAAATGTTTTGTAATATCATATCTCATCATAAACATGTAAAATAATCATGAGGAAATGCAGGTTGTTAATGCATATACACTTGGTACGAAAAACCGCTTTCTGTTCGTCCTAGAAGCCTGAGACTTGCGGAATCGCGTTTTCAGACCATAAGAAAACTCATTCCTGACAGCACATAAAAAGCTTTGCCAAATATGTGTTGATGAATTTTTTTACATCAATTATGTCTTTCTAACCCATTTTCATGCTCTTTTTGAAGTTTTTATGAATTTATGATTATGACAATGAAAATTAATCATTTTTAAATAACCATAATATTTTTATGAAAAATGTATATATATTGGTCAGAAAATGTTTTGTAAAATCATATCGCATCATAAACATGGAAAAAAATCTTGAGTACATGCATGCTGTTTGTGAATATTCGCTTGGTTCGAAAAACCGCTTTCTCTTCGTCCTAGAAGCCTGAGACTTGCGGAATCGCGTTTTCAGCCTGTTAGAAACTCATTCCTGACAGTACATAAAAAGCTTTGCCAAATATGTGATGTTCAATCTTTTTTCATCATTTATGCCTTTCTAACCCATTTTCATTCGATTTTGGCATTTTTTATGAAATTTTGAATTTGAATATGAAAATTAATATTTTTGATATAAATATATTATTTATATGAAAAATGTCATATTTTGGTCAGAAAATGTTTTGTAATATAATATCTCATAAAAAAACATGTGCATTACTCATTGGCAAGTTCATGCAGTTTGTGCTTATTCGCTTGGTTTGAAAAACCGCTTTCTCTTCGTCCTAGAAGCCTGAGACTTGCGGAATCGCGTTTTCAGCCTGTTAGAAACTCATTCCTGACAGCACATAAAAAGCTTTGCCAAATATGTGTTATTAACTCGTTTTACATTAATTATGACTTTCTAACCCATTTCCATTCGTTTTATGCATTTTTCAACAGTTTTTATGAAATTATGAATTTGAAGATGAAAATTTTTATTTTTGAAATAACATCATTTTATGAAAAATGTCATATTTTGGTCAGAAAATGTTTTGTAATATCATATCTCATCATAAACATGTAAAAAAATCATGCGGAAATGCATGTTGTTAATGCATATACACTTGGTACGAAAAACCGCTTTCTCTTCGTCCTAGAAGCCTGAGACTTGCGGAATCGCGTTTTCAGCCTGTTAGAAACTCATTTCTGACAGCACATAAAAAGCTTTGCCAAATATGTGTTGATGAATCTGTTTACATTAATTATGACTTTCTAACCCATTTTCATTTTTTTTTTGCAGTTTTCAACAGTTTTTATGGAATTATGAATTTGAATATGAACATTAATATTTTTGAAATAACTATTATTTATATAAAAAAATGTCATATTTTGGTCAGAAAATGTTTTGTAATATAATATCTCATAAAAAAAAACCTGCATTTCTCATGGGCAAGTTCATGCTGTTTGTGCATATTCGCTTGGTTCGAAAAACCGCTTTCTCTTCGTCCTAGAAGCCTGAGACTTGCGGAATCGCGTTTTCAGCCTGTTAGAAACTCATTTCTGACAGCACATAAAAAGCTTTGCCAAATATGTGATGTTCAATCTTTTTTCATCATTTATGCCTTTCTAACCCATTTTCATTCGATTTTAACAGTTTTCAACAGTTTTTATGAAATTATGAATTTGAATATTTAAATTAATATTTTTAAAATAACTATCATTTATATGAAAAATGTCAATGTTTTGTAATATCATATCTCATCATTAACATGTAAAAATATTTATGAGGAAATGCATGTTGTTAATGCATATACACTTGGTACGAAAAACCGCTTTTCGGAATCGCGTTTTCAGACCATAAGAAAACTCATTCCTGACAGCACATAAAAAGCTTTGCCAAATATGTGTTGATGAATCTTTTTACATCAATTATGTCTTTCTAACCCATTTTCATTCTTTTTTTGAAGTTTTTATGAATTTATGATTATGACAATGAAAATTAATCATTTTTAAATAACCATAATATTTTTATGAAAAATGTATATATATTGGTCAGAAAATGTTTTGTAATATAATATCGCATCATAAACATGAAAAAAAATCTTGGGTAAATGCATGCTGTTTGTGAATATTCGCTTGGTTCGAAAAACCGCTTTCTCTTCGTCCTAGAAGCCTGAGACTTGCGGAATCGCGTTTTCAGCCTGTTAGAAACTCATTCCTGACAGTACATAAAAAGCTTTCCAAATATGTGTGTTCATCTTTTTCATCAATTTGACTTTCTAACCCATTTTATTCTTTTTTTGCAGTTTTCAACTGTTTTTATAAAATTATTATTAGGACTATGAAAATTAATAATTTTTAAATAACTATAATAATTTTATGAAAAATGTCATATTTTAGTCAGCCAATGATTGTAATATGATCTCATCATAAACATGGGAAAAAATCATGGGGAAATGCATGCTGTTTGTGCATATTTGCTTAGTTCGAAAAACCGCTTTCTCTTCGTCCGGAATCGCATTTTCAGCTCATTCTTGAGAGCACATTAAAAAAAACTAACTTTCTATCGACTTCTTCCACTAGGGGTCGCCACAGCTCTTTGCAAAATATGGGTTTTGAGTTCGTTTTTAAATCATCATGACTTTCTAACACAGTTATATTCTTCTAAGAACATGGTTTTTAATGTAAATTCTTTTTGTTTGCATATTGCACTTTTTAATGGTTTTTCATTAAACGATGCTTTTAAATATAAAATTTAATATTTTCACAATAACTATCATTTTAATTGTAAATTTCATATTTATTTGTCAAAATATGATTTGTATGGGCACACAAATTTTTTTAGTTTTTTGTTTCTTAATGCCAATTTTTTTAAAGGTCTCCCATATGCATTTGCTTCTGAATATGAAAATTCATATTTTCATAATGACTATTATATTTTATGTAAAAAAAAATCATATTTTTGTGAACCCCATGGTTTGTCATGTAAAAGTTTTTCGTTCACGGATAACACTTTTTAACGTTTTTTTCATTTAATTGTGCTTATGAATTTAAATATTCATATTTTTACAATAACTCTTTTTATAAAAAACTTTACATTTCTGTCTAAACATATTTTGTCATTTCACCATTTTTCGTGCACTTATTGCACTTATTAATAGTTTTTAATGCAATTTATGCTTAATGTTTATGAAAATTCATATTTTCACAACAAATTTTTTATGATAAAGGTTAACATATTTTTTGATTAAATTGTGGTTATGGATAAGAAATGTAATATTTTAATAAAAAAAATTTGTATAAAAGAAAGTCAGATTTTGTTCATCCATTGTCATTACGTTTTGCGTTGAATTGTTGCACTTTCAACGGTTTTCAGTTAAATGAAGCTTATTGTATATGAAAAGTCATAATTTCACAATGACTTGTAAAAACTTTGTCATATCACGTTTTTTATTGAATTTTTGCACTTTTTAATTATTTGTATGAATATAAAAATGTAAATTTGACCCATTTATTTCATATTTTTATTTTTTTAAAGTTATATTTTTCTCAGCGCATGGTTTTAAAGTAAGTTTTTTGCTTAGATATTGCACGTTTTTAAAAGTTTCTAAAAACTTGATTTTTGTATAGCCACTTTATTGTTTTGCGTTCACTTATGGCACTTTTTCAAAGGTTTTTCATGAACATATGATGTATATTTTACAATAACTCGTATTTTTATGATAAGGGATAATCATTTTATGCAATTATGATTATGAATATGAACTTTAATATTTTAATAAAAACAATAAATATTTTATTCAAGAAGGTTTTTTTTTTAAACCATTGTTTATCATTTTTTGCTTAGATTTTTTGCACTTTCAACGGTTTTTTTAGTTAAATGATGCCTATGAATACGAAAAGTCATAATTTCACATTATCTTGTAAAAACTTGATCTGTCATACACATTTTTCAATGAAATTTTGCACTTTTTTTTTTACAGTTTTTCCTGAAATTCCTTTAAATATGAAAATTAATATTTTACCAATTAATTTCATATTTATAAAAGAAAAGTCAAATTTACATCAAAACATGGTTTATCATGAAATCTTTTTCGTTTACTTATTGCATAGATTTTTTTTGTAAAATTATGAATGTGAATGTATATTTTCACAATAAATTTAAAAACTTGATCACGGTTTTCATTGAATTTTTGCACTTTTCAACAGTTTTTTTTAATGAAAATATTCTGATATGAGAATATGAGATAATATGAGAATTTATATTTTTACCAATAAATTTAATCTTTTTATTTAAAAAAAAATAATAATTTGCAAACCACAAAATCGTTTTATTGAAGAATCAACAATCACAGATACAAAAATGTAAACAGAAATTCTCCTTTTTTTTTCTTTTTTATACAACAAAGAGCAAACATCCCCACCCCACCACACAAAACACAAACAAACCCCCAGACAAAGACACACACCACACACATGAGCACGCACACACACCCCACATCCCCCTGTTAAAACAACTGAAGAAACAAAAGAAAGGTTATGTATACAGTCCAATTTCAACCGATTTAGATCTTCAATCAGGTAACACCCATAGTCTCCTAAAATAAGAAATATCAGGTTGCCACTTGCAAAAAAAGATGTCAGTAGAACCCCTCAGTGTATATTTTATTTTCTCCGATTTAAGAAAAACATCAAATCTGTAAACCACCGAGATATGGAGGGACATCCTATTGTTTTTCAGTGCGAAGTATGCAACGTCTGGCCAACAAAGATGAGAAGGCTAAAACATCTTTGTGTACAGAACTCATGATACCGACTCATCGGTAACCTCAAATATAGCGATCAGTGGGCATGGCGTCAATTGCACTTCAAATATGGAGGACATAATGCCGAAAAAACCTGTCCAGAATGTATGTAATTTTGGGCACAGAATAAACATATGACTTAAATGACAGGGGGAAGCATGACATCTGTCACATCTGTCCTCAACCCCGGGATAGATTTTTGCCTGTTTCGATTTGGAAAGATGAATTCTGTACAAAACCTTAAACTGAATTAGACTGAGGCGGGCACAGGAAGTGGTAGACCGTATCCTATCTACGGCCTTCTCCCACCGTTCGTCGCCAAACTGCAGCCCTAACTCCTCCTCCCAAGCGGTCCTGGTTTTATCTGTATTACAGCTATTGAGAGATAAAATGAAACTGTATATCCAGGAAATCAAACTACGCTGGTGTGGAGTAAACATGACTAAACTCTCCCAAGGTTGCTTTGGGGGTACAGAGGGAAAATTGGGAAGGCATTTAGATACAAAGCTGCGGACTTGGAGATATCGAAAAAAATGAGCTGTAGGCAGCCCATACTCCAAGGACAGGCTGGTGAAACTTCTAAAGATGCCATCTTTGTACAAATTATAAAGTTGCTTGATGCCTTTTTCGTGCCATAGTTAGAAAGCTGAATCTAAAAGTGACGGGGGAAACGATTGATTTTTATTCAAGGGACCCTCTGCTGATAGAGCCCTAAATTTAAAGTGACGCCTAAACTGAAACCAAATCTTAAGTGTGTTCAGTACGACTGGATTGTCAGTATATCGAGATGGTTTGCTCGGAAAAGCTGAGCAAAGCAGAGCAGATACAGAGGATGATCTACAAGACAGTAGCTCTATATTGCACTAAGTGGATTCTGTTGAATTGGTCCAGAAGTTAAGTTTTTGGATATGTGCAGCCCAGTAGTATATTTGAAAATTGGGCAAAGCAAGCCCACCACAGAGCCTACATCTCTATTCAATAAACTCTTACGGATTCGCCACAGCTCTTTGCAAAATATGGGTTTTGAGTTCGTTTTTAATCATCATGACTTTCTAACACAGTTATATTCTTCTAAGAACATGGTTTTTAATGTAAATTTTTTTTGTTTGCATATTGCACTTTTTAATGGTTTTCATTAAACGATGCTTTTAAATTAAAATTTAATATTTTCACAATAACTATCATTTTAATTGTAAATTTCATATTTATTTGTCAAAATATGATTTGTATGGGCACACTTTTTAGTTTTTTGTTTCTTAATGCCAATTTTTTTAAAGGTCTTCCATATGCATATGCTTCTGAATATGAAAATTCATATTTTCATAATGACTATTATATTTTATGTAAAAAAAATCATATTTTTGTGAACCCCATGGTTTGTCATGTAAAAGTTTTTTGTTCACGGATAACACTTTTTAACGTTTTTTTCATTTAATTGTGCTTATGAATTTAAATATTCATATTTTTACAATAACTCTTTTTATAAAAAACTTTACATTTCTGTCTAAACATATTTTGTCATTTCACCATTTTTCGTGCACTTATTGCACTTATTAATAGTTTTTAATGCAATTTATGCTTAATGTTTATGAAAATTCATATTTTCACAACAAATTTTTTATGATAAAGGTTAACATATTTTTTGATTAAATTGTGGTTATGGATAAGAAATGTAATATTTTAATAAAAAATTTGTATAAAAGAAAGTCAGATTTTGTTCATCCATTGTCATTACGTTTTGCGTTGAATTGTTGCACTTTCAACGGTTTTCAGTTAAATGAAGCTTATGTATATGAAAAGTCATAATTTCACAATGACTTGTAAAAACTTTGTCATATCACGTTTTTTATTGAATTTTTGCACTTTTTAATTATTTGTATGAATATAAAAATGTAAATTTGACCCATTTATTTCATATTTTTATTTTTTTTAAAGTTATATTTTTCTCAGCGCATGGTTTTAAAGTAAGTTTTTTGCTTAGATATTGCACGTTTTAAAAGTTTCTAAAAACTTGATTTTGTATAGCCACTTTATTGTTTTGCGTTCACTTATGGCACTTTTTCAAAGGTTTTTCATGAACATATGATGTATATTTTACAATAACTCGTATTTTTATCATAGGGATAATCATTTATGCAATTATGATTATGAATATGAACTTTAATATTTTAATAAAAACAATAAATATTTTATTCAAGAAGGTTTTTTTTTTAAACCATTGTTTATCATTTTTTGCTTAGATTTTTTGCACTTTCAACGGTTTTTTTAGTTAAATGATGCCTATGAATACGAAAAGTCATAATTTCACATTATCTTGTAAAAACTTGATCTGTCATACACATTTTCAATGAAATTTTGCACTTTTTTTTTTTTTTACAGTTTTTCCTGAAATTCCTTTAAATATGAAAATTAATATTTTACCAATTAATTTCATATTTATAAAGAAAAGTCAAATTTACATCAAAACATGGTTTACATAATCTTTTTCGTTTACTTATTGCATAGATTTTTTTTGTAAAATTATGAATGTGAATGTATATTTTCACAATAAATTTTTAAAAACTTGATCACGGTTTTCATTGAATTTTTGCACTTTTCAACAGTTTTTTTAATGAAAATATTCTGATATGAGAATATGAGATAATATGAGAATTTATATTTTTACCAATAAATTTTATCTTTTTATTTAAAAAAAAATAATAATTTGCAAACCACAAAATCGTTTTATTGAAGAATCAACAATCACAGATACAAAATGTAAACAGAAATTCTCCTTTTTTTTCTTTTTTATACAACAAAGAGCAAACATCCCCACCCCACCACACAAAACACAAACAAACCCCCAGACAAAGACACACACACACACATGAGCACGCACACACACCCCACATCCCCTGTTAAAACAACTGAAGAAACAAAAGAAAGGTTATGTATACAGTCCAATTTCAACCG
>JBCEWE010001205.1:20000-27500 GCA_039877035.1 Silurus lanzhouensis | reverse complement strand
ATAGGCCAGTCACACACACAGTCACACACACAGTCACACACACAGTCACACACACAGTCACACACACAGTCACACACACACTCACACACACACTCACACACACACTCACACACTCACACACACACACGGCGGCTCATCACTAATCAGTTCAAAAGTGTGCAAATGAAGGCCTGTGTGTAGTATGTGTTTGTGTGTACAGTGTGAGTGTGTGTGTGTGTGTGTGTGTGAGAGTGTGTTTACAGGCTCGAGGCTAGGCTAACCCACACTGAGCTAACAGTTTTTCTTTAACATGGGACAGAATAAGATGATGATGATGGTGATGAGGTGTAGTGTATGAAGATGGACAGAAGGACAGACAGATACAGGAAGTGCTAAGCTAGGAGATGAACATAGATGTCCAAAGAGACAGAGGGAGAGACAGAGACACATGGAGACACCAGGAGACACAGAGAGACAGACACAGGGAGACAGACATGGAGAGACACAGGGAGAGAGACATAGAGAGACACAAGGAGAGAGACATAGAGAGACACAAGGAGAGAGACAGGAGAGAGACACAAGGAGAGAGACACAGGGAGAGAGACATGGAGAGAGACATGGAGAGACACAAGGAGAGAGACAGGAGAGAGACATGGAGAGAGACATGGAGAGAGACATGGAGAGACACAGGGAGAGAGACAGGGAGAGAGACAGGGAGAGAGACAGGGAGAGAGACACAGGGAGAGACACAGGGAGAGACACACAGGGAGAGACACAGGGAGAGAGACATGGAGAGAGAGACATGGAGAGAGACACAGGGAGAGACACAGGAGAGAGACATGGAGACCTGGTGCAGCGCGGTCAGTCCGTCCACATTGGCGTAGTTGATGTCGGCTCCGCGCTCCAGGAGCCGCAGGACCTCCTCGGTGTCTCCGCTGGAGCAGGCGGCCAGGAACACAGCTCCCTCGTCGAACTTCACCTTCGTCTTCTTCTTCTTGATCACCGGCGGCTCCAGGTCGGTCTCAGATCCCAGCCACCGCTTCAGCTGCTCGTTCCGCTTCTGCTTAGCGTCCGCCATATCTTCATTCCCCCCGGGTTATATTCCTCTGTCCTGCTTTATAATCTCTCTCTCTCTCTCTCTCTCTCTCTCTCTCTCTCTCTCTCCCCACGACGGCCTTATTCTCTCCCTCTATGTGTCCTTTTTTTCTTTCCTTCTATCTTTCTTTTTTTTTTTTTTCGTTCTTTCCACCCCTTCTTTCTAAACACTCTCGCGAGATCTGCCCTTCATCTGCTCCCGACGCTCTCCGATATCTCGCGAGACTACGCCTTACTCGTCATCGCGCGCTCTCTCTCTCTCTCTTTCTCTCTCTCTTTTCCACCGCCCCGGCCAAATCTCGCGAGAGAGTAGAAGGCCACCCAGCCGGACCACCCTATATTCTCGCAATGTATACTCTCGCGAGATTACAGTAGCACAACACGCGCGCGCGCGCGCACTCACACAGTTCCTGATCTGCAGTATGACGTAATCACTCACAATATTTGTGATGAGAGGGGTGAGGAGGGGAGAGAGGGAAAGAGGAGGGGTGGAGGGGGGAGGGCGGATGGGGAAAGAGGGGGGTGGTAGGGGAGAGGGGAGAGGCTGGGGGGGTGTTTGGGAGACGGCTTGAAGGGGGGGCTGTGAGTGGGGAAGGGGACTGGGAGTAGTAAGAGGAGGGGGGAGGAAGGAGGGAGTAGAGAAGGATGAGAAAGGGGAGGGGGGAGAGGTAAAGGGGAAGAGGGAGAGCGGTAAAGGGGAGGAGGGAGGGAGAGAGGTAACGGGGAGGGGGAGAAAGGAGGGGGTAGAGAAGGATGAGAAAGGGGAGGAGGTAGAGAGGGGGAAAGGGGAAGAAGGAGAGAGGTAAAGGGGAGGGGGGGAGAGGGAAAGGGAAGGGGTTAGAGGGATGGAGAAAGGGGGGGGAGAGGGGTTAATTAGGGTGATCTATAAAATATATAAATGAAAAAATAAATAAAACTTTAAAAATGTAATTCAGTGTTTGTATAAATTTTCTCTGTTCATGATATTTATGACTTCACATGTTCACTTAGTTTATATATATATATATATAAACTAAGTGAACATGTGAAAATATATATTTTCTTTTAAAAAATATATATTTTATTGAATTATATATATATACTACATGTCGTTTTTTATATGTACAGTTTTAACATCATCCAAAACAAATCACTTATTTTTTTTATTTTCTACAATCATTTAATAATAATTATATCATACAATAAGTGTATGCAATAAGCCCCGCCCACACACAGAAGCATGATGGAAAAGGTGCCCATGGATCTAGCAATCACATGATTTTCTTGTTCACATGTCCGAGTGTGACCTTCTGCTCTACACACAGCGTCAGATTGTTCTCACAGTCTATGATGTATATTTTCTTGTTTTTCTTCACTGTCCTTTCTAAAGCTTCTGTCCTCCACAGCTGGGTGGTCTCACGTCCAGCTCCACGTGTTTTGTCGTGTTGTTTTTGGCTCTAGATGAATGCAGTGTGTACGAGAAAGAGCTTCTCACCTCTCTATCAGATGTCTGAATCTGTTTGTACATTTCATCAAAATAAAAAGCTTCTTGTGTCCTTCAGGATTCATAACGTCCATCATTACAGGGGTGAAGGCATCAGCAGCTGTGCAGGATTAAAATGGAACAGAACCCTACCTAGATGTAAAGCTAATATATATATATAGTCAAAGGTAAGTGGGCACCTGGCCACAAAATTGGAGTGTGTTTTTTTTTTAACATCCCAAAAAGCTCCACTCTTCTGGGAAGATGTTCTACTAGATTTTGTGGCGATGTTGTGGAGATTCATTTAGCGAAAAAGGCTAATAGTAAAGTCAGGTACTGTGTAGGTGAGAAGGTGAGGAGGCTCCTAGGGTGCAGTCAGCGTTCACATTCATCATGTTCAATAGTGTTCGAGCTCTACAGCAGGAGATCTTCCAACCCATGCAAAGCAGATCTTCATGGAGCTGGATTTGTGAATGTTTGTTTCAAGACAGAAAACACTCAGAATTTGACCTTTGTTACTAAAGAACATCATCTTACAGCTGTTTGAGTGAGCAGATGGACTGAGCTGTTCATTATAAAGTTTTAGACTCTTAAATAGTTAAATGTGAAAATTAAAACCATAAATGTTCATAAAATTCCATAAAAACAACCAATAATAGTTTAGCAACAGTTTTTCAACCCAGTCATCAGTTCACACAGACCAGGAACACTGGAGGTGTTTAAACTGTTTTATCATGGTGTGGATGGAAAGAGAAATGGTGTAGGGGTGATTCTGAAGGAAGAGTACAGTAAGAGTGTAGTGGAGGTGAAGAGAGTTTCTGATAGGGTGATGAACATGAAGCTGGAAGTTGAAGGCGTGATGATAAATGTCATCAGTGCTTATGCTCCACAAGTGGGTTGAGAGATGGAGGAGAAGGAACAATTAGATTCAATTTATTTTTATTTGTTTTGCGCTTTTAATAATGAACATCGTCTCAGAGCAGCTTTACAGTTCTTTATAAGTGTAAGTTTGTGCCTGATGAAGAAGCTGGTGGAGACTGTGGTGAAGGAAAAACTCCCAGAGATGGTAGAAGGAAAAAACCTTGAGAGGAACCAGACTCAAGAGAGAACCTCATCCTCATCTGGGTTCCACCGAATGTCCATTTATTACAGATAAACAATGTTGAGGTGCAGTGATGGAGATCAGAGCAAACTGTAGTCCTGAGTCACTGTAGCAGACTGATGATATTAACTACAGTCCAAATCCATCCTCAAAGCTCCTGATCTTACTCCAGATTTTCATGGAACCACCCAAGGCGTTGAGGAGAAACTTCACCAGCTGCACAGAGTCGCCTCCAATCGAAGAGAACATCATCCAGAGGCAGACCAGGATGAAGTGGGGAAGATCCGAGGAGGGAAGAGGGTCAGGAACAGAGGAAGAGGGGTGACAGGGAAAGAGAGAGAGAGAGAGAGAGAGAGAGAGAGAGAGAGAGAGAGAGAGAGAGGGGTATGTTGTATGAAGGTTAATGTCACTGTGCAGTTTGGACTCTGGTAAGATTCACTGTAGCAGCAGAACTAAAATGGAGAAGCAGAAGGAAACACAGACATGAGGATCTCTGGGATAAGAGACGACCCACCACACCACCATCAACAAACCTGAGTGAACGTGTGAGAGTGAGGAGACGACAGCATCCAAATATCCCAGTTCACCAAACACTCCATATCCATGCTCCCTCCAGATCTGCTCCTTTACCTCAAAAACACCTACTGACTAAAGACTCCACTAAATAAATATGTGTTCAGCCTCGACTTGAACACTGAGACCGTGTCTGAGTCCCGAACACTGATTGGAAGGTTGTTCCATAACTGTGGGGTTTATAAGAGAAAGATCTGCCCCCTGCTGGAGTCTTCATTATTTGAGGTACCAACAGATAGCCAGCACCTTTTGATCTAAGTAGGCGTGGAGGATCATCCTGGTACAGAAGTTCACTCAGATACTGCGGCGTGAGAGCGTTAAGTGCTTTATACGTCAGTAGTAGTATTTTATAATCAGTGTGAGATGGAATTGGGAGCAGTGTAGATGATTAAAACAGGGCTGATGTGATCATATTTTCTAGATCTAGTGAGGACTCTTGCTGCTGCATTCTGAACTAACTGAAGCTTATTTCTGCACTTCCTCCAACACCCAGACAGTAAAGCGTTACAGTAGTCTAATCTAGATGTTACAAAACCATCAACTAGTTTTTCTGCATCCTGTAACGACATCATATTTCTAATTTTAGCAATATTTCTAAGGTGAAAGAAGGAGATCCTGGTGATATTATTCACGTGAACACTGAGACAGAAACACCATCCAGAGATGCTACGGAATCGGAACGATTACTTCTAGCTGCATGTGGTCCTAGTAGAAGTACTTCTGTCTTATCTGAGTTGAGCAGAAGAAAGTTATCAAGCATCCACTGTCTAATGTCCTTTACACACTCCTCAACATTGTTAAGCTGATCTCTCTCATCTGGCTTTGCTGAAATATACAGCTGTGTGTCATCAGCATAGCAATGGAAGCGAATCCCATGTTTATGAATAATTTCACCCAGAGGCAGCAGATATACAGAGAAAAGCAGTGGGCCTAAGACAGATCCTTGTAGAACACCAAACTTTACCTCAGAGAGTGTGGAGAACTCACCATTTACATCAACAAACTGATAGCGATCAGTCAAATAAGACCTGTTTAAATGACGGTCACACTCGCGAGGTAAACACAACCAAACTCCTTTATTGCGAACCTTGTTATCCCCCATCTTCCAATGTGCCTTTTTCCTATATAACCACCAATGCTTACGCATACGTCTGACGTCATCACTACGGATACCCATTTATACAGATGCATGTTAAACAGAACATTCACCCAATGTTCTACAAGACCTGAGCCAAGAGAAAACTGTTCCCTTTATTTCAACAACGTTCTCCAGTCCAGCAAGCAGGAGATGATGATCAATGGTGTGAAAAGCTGCACTGAGGTCGAGCAAAACAAG
Organism: Silurus lanzhouensis; assembly: GCA_039877035.1. NCBI lineage: Eukaryota > Metazoa > Chordata > Actinopteri > Siluriformes > Siluridae > Silurus > Silurus lanzhouensis. Next base: position 21,953 of record JBCEWE010001205.1, on the reverse strand, counting down.
TAAAGAGACAAAACCCTGATCAGAGGCCAATAACAGTCATTTACCACCTTAACTAGCGCCGTCTCTGTGCTATGATGAGGCCGAAATCCTGACTGATACATTTCATAAATGTTGTTCCTCAGTAGATGTGAGCAGAACTGCTGTGCTACAACCTTTTCTAGAATCTAGGAGATAAAAGGGAGATTTGATATTGGACTGTAGTTGGACAACTGACAGGGTGAAGGTCAGGTTTCTTAATAAGGGGGTTGATACTGCAGTTTGAAGGATTTAGGTACAAAACCAGTGCTAATGGAAGAGTTAATTATTTTAAAACAGGTTCAATTCCCTCTGGAATGATCTGTTTGAGGAAACTTGTAGGTGAGGGATGGAGAATGCAGGTTGATGATTTTGATGAGGAAATAAATGAAATGAAGTCGTTCTCTTGAATAGGAGTAAAACTTTGTAATTGATGGTCTGTTATAATGACACTGCTGTCTACAGGGTTATTTATAAAATAGTCTGGATTTATTTTAATCCTCTGGATTTCTTGCCTGATGTTTTCAATTTTATTATTAAAAAAGTTTATGAAATCATTATTACCTATTGATGGTGTGCATGTGAGTGCAGTGCTTTTATTTCCTGTTTAGAATAAAAATCTAGGATTCTGCTTGTTATTTTCTATGAGGGAGGAGAAATATGCTGATCAGCAGCACTAAGAGATTTTCTAGAACTCAGGAGATTCTTCTTCCATGCGGTTTGAAATACTGTTCATTTGGTTTGACTCCATTTACGTTCTAATTTCAGAGTGATCTGTTTTAAGCTGTGTTTATGATCTTTATACCACTGTGCTGATTTTTTCTCCCTGATCATTTTGGTTTTAAGTGGAGCTCCCTGGGGGTCTAAAAATAATAATTAGTGGAATTGACAGACTGGACCTGCTTTTGGACACTGAATATTTTATGTTGGTTTAAAGATCTTCAAATGTTTTACATTTGTGTTTAGTCTTTTGTGTGACGCTCAGATTATTATTATAAATAGCTGTGACTCCGCCTCCTCTGCTGTTTAGACGGGGTTGGTGTAAGGAACTTTACCCAGGAGGACTCACTAGATAAAGTGGTAGAAGGTGAACCTTGGAATGAAAGATTGGTGATTGGGGCAGACTTTAATGGGCATGTAGGTGAAGGGAACAGAGGTGATGAGGAGGTGATGGTGGGTGTGGCTTTAAGGAGAGGAATGTGGAAGGGCAGATGATGGTAGATTTTGCTAAAAGGATTGAAATGGCAGTGGTGAACATGTATTTTAGGAAGAAGGAGGATCATAAGGTGACCTATAAGAGTGGAGGAAGGTGCACACAGGTGGACTATGTTCTATGCAGGAGATGCAACCTGAAGGAGATTGGAGACTGAAAGGTGTTGGCAGGGGACAGTGTAGCTAGCTAAGGAGTGTGCTGGTACCAATCTTTAAGAATAAGGGAGATGTGCAGACCTGCAGTAACTGATCAGTCACACCATGAAGTTCTGGGAAAGAGTAGTGGAAGCCAGGCTGAGAGAAGAGGTGACCATCTGTGAGCAGCAGTATGGTTTCATGCAGAGGAAGAGCACCACAGACAAATTATTTTCTTTGAGAATGTTGATGGAGAAGTATAGAGAAGGTCAGAAGGAGTTGCATTGTCCACGACAGGGTGGAGAGAGGAGTTGTGGTGTTGTATGTGGAAGTCTGGTGTGTCAGAGAAGTATGTGAGGGTGGTGCAGGACATGTATGAGGACAGTGTGACAGCAGTGAAGTGTGCAGTAGGAACGACAGACTGGTTCAAGGGGAAGGTTCGACTGCATCAAGGATCAGCTCTGAGCCCTTTCCTGCTTGCAGTGGTGATGGACAGGTTGAAGGATGAGGTCAGACAGGAGTCTCCATGGACTATGATGTTTGTGGATAATATTGTGATTTGTGGTGAGAGTAGTGAGCAGGTGGAGAAGA
>JBCEWE010001205.1:2500-5000 GCA_039877035.1 Silurus lanzhouensis | reverse complement strand
GGTCTGTACGTTGGTGGGATACGAGGAGAAACTTCAGGGAGATACCAGACACAGATCCTTCATCTCTTACATCATTTACTGTTAGAGAACCAACCCGTCTGTCTGATCAGACAAATGAAAAAGACAGAAAAGAACATCACCGAGTCGAGGAAGCTGCAGAACATCAGAAGACCATGCAGATGGACTGAAAACAGTGCAGAAGATGATCAGAAACATTCAGCAGTCAAAAAACACAAGCATTGTCACTTCCCTTTCTAAATCACACGTACGCTCACACTACAGTAGACGTCAATCTGACTGTAAAAGATAAATTACAGATCATAGCTTTATCAAAATCAGCAAAACCGTTTGATCAGAAAGCGTCTGAGAACATCAACATTAAATCAGAAACACCGAGAGCCAAATAACGCAGAGATTCGCCTCCGTTACCATCAAACACTAAAACAATACAGACGTACACGCAGAATAAAAAAAACACAATAAACACAAACACAGCGGACAATCACTGAGAAATCCATCAATACAAACCAATTCTGGGATCATTGGAACATCATGAAAAAAACTGATCATAAAGAATTCGCCATTTAAAATGGAGAAATACGAGAAAGTCGTTTTCAAACATTCTTCAATAAAATACAAACACAAAGTGTAAGAAAATCAAACAATTGGACGAATTTAAAATAAAAATCAAAACCCATTAGAACTGAAAAAGAACTGAAATCTTCAACCTAGAAAAGCTTTAGGAACTGATGCGATATTCAACAAAATGATAAAATATAAAAGCCGTAAATTTGAATTGTCTGCTGTAAAACGAGTCACTGAGGTTCTGAGAATCAGGAATCAAGACTCGAGTTCACGAGCTTTAAAAATGCAGGTGATAAATTTGACCTGAACAACGACAGCAGCAACCTGAGAAAGTGTTAAACTCCAGACTCAGACTTCATCACGACTCACGATGTCCTGAGCACAAGTCTAATCTGGATATCCGATCTCATCTAAAGGTCAAATATATACAAGTCTTATTGATTTAAAGAAGATTTCAACTAAAGACTATTTTACAAACGTACTGAAAGTGGCACAGGAGGTAAAACCTGTGATCTTGTTCATTAAATGTACACTGAGAGTAAATGTGGCGTAAAAAATCAGCACAAAACGTACAAGATCTCCTCCGCAGGAGTCTGGTGTGAGTCTGGAGCGAGCCTGGGGTGAGTCTGGAGTGAGTCTGGAGTGAGTCTGAAGTAAGTCTGGGGTGAGTCTTGAGTGAGTCTGGAGTGAGTCTGGGGTGAGTCTGGGGTGAGTCTCGAGTGAGTCTGGGGTGTGTCTGGAGTGAGTCTGGAGTGAGCCTGGGGTGAGTCTGGAGTGAGCCTGGGGTGAGTCTGGAGTGAGTCTGGAGTAAATCTGGGCTCTCTTTAGGAGTCCAACACTAACATTTATATCACTGAACTGACGATGAGTCTGCAGTCTGACAGTCAATAAAGATACAAAAAACAGCAGTCAAATTCTGGAAACATCTGAAACTCAGTGACCCTCAACTCATATCACACTGAAGCTCTGAAAGAGCAGGAGATGAGCAGAGAACCCAGTCTTCTTCTCTCAGCTGATCCAGAGCTCCAGTCCTGATGTTTCACTAATATCTCCTGACCTTCATCACACTGATGCTCTGAATCACATCACCAACAAAATCACATTCACCCAAATTACAGCACAAATCAAACAAACTTCCATCAGTCACTGAGGAACTCCAACAAACCAGCAGTAAAATGTGATGTAGTTTTCCCCTGAAGAGAGAAAACAGCAGAGCAGAAGATCTGAACACAGTCTCAGATAAAATCAGAGTCACGTTGAGCAGCTCCAGACTCCAGACTCCGAGCACACGAGCTGAATACAGAGACGTGGAGACACAGAAAAACATGTCCACCACAGGACCAGATCGTGTCCACACTGTGATCTGAAGCAGATCCAGACTGAAGTGAACTTCTAACAGAACGCAGGAAACACACTGAGATACACAGAGGTTTATGGGAAATCAGGTGCATCAGCACACGTGTGAAGATCTGAAGAACGAAGAGAAACTGTTAGAACACCAGGACTGCAGTGTGTATGTGTGAGTGTGTGTGCGTGTGTTTGTATGTGTGGGTGTGTATGTGTGAGTGTGTGTGTGTAAGTGTGAGTGTGTATGTATGTGAGTATATGTGTGAGTGTGTGTGTGAGTGTGTATCTGTTAGAACACCAGGACTGCAGTGTGTGTGTGTGTGTGTGTGTGTGTGTGTGTGTGTGTGTGTGTGTGTGTGTGTGTGAGAGTGTATGTATTTGTGTGAGTTTGTCTGTTTGTGTAAGTGTGTGTATGTGAGTGTGTAAATGTGTGTGTGAGTGTGTATGTGAGTGTGTAAATGTGTGTGAGTGTGTATGTGAGTGTGCGTGAGTGTATGTATGTGTGAGTATGTGAGTGTGTGTATGTGTATGTGAGTGTGAGAGTGTGTGTGAGTGTATGTGTGAGTGT
>JBCEWE010001204.1:0-32853 GCA_039877035.1 Silurus lanzhouensis | reverse complement strand
CTTCTTCTCTCCAGGACGCACCTTCACATCTCCAGACTCTTCTCAACCTGCTCCCTACTCTCACCACGAATCACAATACCGTCGGCAAACATCATAGTCCACGGAGAGACTCCTGTCTGAACTCGTCCGTCAACCTGTCCAAAACGGGAAAGGGCTCAGGGCCGATCCTTGATGCAGTTCCACCTCCACCTTGAACCAGTCTGTCGTTCCTACTGCACATTTAACTGCTGTCACACATGTCCTGCATCACCGTCACATACTTCTCAGACACACCAGACTTCCTGATACAATACCACAACTCCTCTCTTGACCTTCTCTATATTCCTCCATCAACATTTTCAAAGCAAATAATAATAGAATTGAGAATTGAAAATGTAAGATGGGATCAATTTCCATTAGTCCTCACGTAATAGTGTTTATTTAGTTAGATACCCACAAGGTAAAGGCTGTAAGCAGTTGAGTAAACACGTCCCAACGTCATTCATAAAAACCAACCGGCAAGGGCGTGCGCCACACCCCGACCACGCCCCCTCCAAAACACCACGCCCCCCTTCTCAGGAAAACCTACACATCATTATATTTATAATAGTCACCTTGTGGATAATCTGCACACACAAAAAAAGGGGAAAATACACTTTAGAAACACTGAGCATGAGCGTAAAGGTGATTGTTATAAAAAAAATGAAAATACTGGAGGATTTGTGATTGAAACTGTTTTCTGTTTTTCCAGATTCATCAAACTTGAAGTAAAGACTAGAAAAGATCTACAGAAATGTAAAAGACACGCACAAGCCTGTCCAAGCTTCAGCCTTTGAAGACTCTAAAGATGCAGAATATCAGAACTCACAAGTACGGTTTTTTTTGTTGTTGTTGCTGTTTATATTTTAGCCCAAAACTCAGTTGAATTCTCTATTCTGATTGGCTCGAAGCGCTTAATTAAACACACATAATTGTATAGTAAACATCGTACACAGAGAATGAAGGAAGGGGTAGCACAGTGGTTAAAATGGTTCGAAGTCTAATCAGAAGGCCGTGAGTTCAAATTCCGCATCGATGGGCCCTTGAGCGAGGCCCTCAACTTCTCAATTGTTTAAATGAGATAATTGTCGCTCTAGATTCTGTAGGTATTCTGTAATTGTATGCTACACATATATAACCTAGGGAATTGTTTGTTTACGTCATTTTTTTCCTTTTTTTAATCCAAATGCTTACAATGAAACTAATATCTAATAATGTGTTCATAATAATAATAATAATAATAATAATAATAATAATTTTAGTAACAGTGTAACACTAACTATAACAATTATTTTGTGTCATTTTCAATGGAGAAAAAATTGCAGCTTTAATATAATAATATATTCTATTTGAATTCTTTTCTTCTTTCCTACAGAAATGTCAGTGTTGAAAAACAGCTTTTGGAACTTAAAGGTGTGTAAATCTTTTATATTTCTGCCTTCAGTGTGTAAGAAAGTACAAGTTGATTATTACTGCATGATTCAGTTGTATTTAATGAGCATATAATGTGATAATGGGATCTGAGCACCTTTTCATTTCATTTTGTAAATTATTTTACAGAAGTGAACAGCAGACAAAATCTGGAAATCCGAGTCCTGAAGTACACAATCAGTAGCTTCGAGAAAAACATCTGCTTAATCGAGGTACTTTCTTTTGATTACAGACGCAGACGTCATTGAACTGAAGTGAGAATTGTGACTAAATAAAACTAAATGTTATTTTTGTTTTTGATCCTCAACAGGAAAAACTCTTCAAACAGGGAAATGAGTTGAACAAAGGTAACACTGAAATCTCTCTGAGTTTCTGTAGATGTTGATGTAGAAGGTATTTGCTTTGACTGTAATAAATTGTTTGTCATTACAGAGAAAAAGTGCTCCTCCACGCAGACTGAGAACGAGCAGGAAGCTGACAAAGGTATTTAGATGTGACATGTTATAAACTATTTTCTAGAGGAGATACAGATTTATATAAACATGTGCTAAACCTATTTGTACATTTCCCTCAAATGATCAGATGATCAGATTAAAAGTTATATTCATTATGCAGAAATCAAACACGCAGCTTTGTTTTATTGTTTATTTATTGTACATGTTTTTTTTAATATTCATACAGACCCAAAGCCCACAGCAAAGAGAACTGGATCAGACATGTCACCACCCAGGAAAGCTCAAAAGCCTCGACTTGATGCTGCTTCACCTGATCCTGTAAACACAACACACACAACACAATCTCTCCTCTACAGTGCATTAGAAACACTACAAAAGTCCTGTTCTGATGTTTTACCTACAGACAGGATTCATGCACTTCTCACAGGAACAAGTGAACTTCCTGTTCTGAGAGATGAAGAGAAACACGTCATTTCTGAGTTTTGTGTAAACGAGGTCAGTTCTTATCTTCTGTTTTATTTAGTGTGCATGCGATTTAAACACTTTATTCTTTAGCTGTGGATTTATATTTTCACATTTTTTTAAGTCGATCCAAAATTCACTGGTCCTGGCAAATTCTGACTCTAGTTTTTGGTTTATACAATATCTAGTAGTTTTCCTAAACCCAGTCTAGTTGTATATATCAAATAATAATTTTCTTCCATCTCATTTAGTCCTCAGCATAGACGTTTCTGTCGGTGATTTTGGAGAAGATCAAGCTGGAGAGAGGGTTAATGGGACATGATCTCCTGCAGTCTCTCTGTAGGGTGTATGTAGGTGTGTGTCAACAGAGAGGAGACTCTCACAAAGCACATGCTCTCGCCTACAGACTCCTTAAAGAAGGTGAGATTATACTGATATTTCATTACTTATCTACTAAAAATTATCCGGACACTGATACAGAGAAGTCAATTGTGTGATCTAACAAATCTTTAATGTGATCTAACAACAAACAAAAAATGAATCTACACTTGGGAATTTTATCCCACTCTTCTTCCTTTTCCAATTTGAAGTTCCTTCAGATTGCAAGTCGCTCTCCTGTGTACATCTCGAATTGAGGTCTGGGTTCTGGCTGGAACATTCCAGAACTTTGATTCTCCTTTCCTGAAGCCACATCTTTGTTTAATTTAATGTGTGCTTTGGGGCATTGACATGTTGAAATTGAAATTCCTCAGCTTTCTTTCAGTGTTTCGACCAGCAGCCCAAAGCATTATGTTAAACCCACTATGCTTCACTGTCAGTATGGTGTTTTCCCACATGGTTTTGGTTTCTTGACTGAATCACTGGTTTGCATATTTATATTATTTATGTTGTTATTTCCATCTTATATTTAAAAAAACCTGCAATTTCATAAGGGTGTGCTGACTTTATCTATCCAATGTATTTCTTTTTATACAGTGTATTTCTTTCTTGAAGCCCCCAAAGTGATTATGGTCATGATCACAGCATGGCCAAGTATTTTGTCCCATGAAAGTTCTTTATGCCGATCAATTCACATAGTGAGCAACCTGAAAGCAAAGGGAAAGATATTTTACTTGCTCAGCAACTATCTGCACTGGGATGAGGTAAGTTGTTGATCTTTAGTGTTCCTCTCAGTGTCAATGTTCATTACTGTCAGGCCAGAACTGTCATTAAGCATCTTTTTTCAACTGGACATTTCATGTATTTTACTGCCTTCTTAATCTACTTTTAATTTCCAAGTATCAGTGTAATCTAGTGGGACAAATTCTTTGTACAAGCATGTTGAACTATGCTGTCAGTTAAACAGTGTTTTATTGCACTGGGTATTAAATAATGATGTATTTTCTGCCAGGAGCCGCCAAGAAACATCTACAATATGATCACCAGCACCCTGAAGTCTTTTCTGGAAGACAGCAGTCTGAGGTTCCTGGAGAACAGCTGGTATGGTTATGATCTTTGCCCTGCTACCTGGAACTACATCTTTAGCCTGGACCTTCTGTGTGCACAAATGGGCTGGACTTGGACCATTACCAATATTATACGGTACTGAATGCAAAACATCTTCAACGTATTTAATGCTCAGCTTTTTAATATTCAAATCTGAATGATCAGAAATTAATAATTATTTTTCTATAACATCAGTGCTGAGAGTATTTCAGCTGCAAAGTTATTATTTAGGCGGCTTTTTTAAAACAATAAGATATCTTTAAAACAATAAGATCTCACAGGGAAATATTGGGTAATTGTTGATATGGTGATGTTTCTGTGAGGAAATGTTTATTGTGCATTTATTAATGAAGTTTCCAGGATCAGTGTTCAGACAGTCAGAGAGAATTCTGTAACTTTAGCTGTAAGTATTTCACCATGAGAGGGTCTTTTTTCAGGAAGTGGTAGCTCAGTGGTAAAGGCTCTGGATTACTGATCGGAAGGTCAGGGGTTCAAGCCCCAGTATCACCAAGTTCCACTTTTAGGCCCTTGAGCAAGACCCTTAACTCTCTGTGCTCCAGGGGTGCTGTAGTCATGGCTGACCCAGTGCTCTGCCCCCGGCTTTCTATCATCACTGGGGTATGTGAAGAAAGAATTTCTCTGTGCTGTAAGGTACATGTGACAAGTAAAAAGCACCTTTAACCTGTGACCTAGTTCTAATTCCTGACTTTTTCCATTAACGGTCAATAATCTAGTGGTCGTTTGAAATATTGCAAAGTTCCAATTCATGTTGCATAAAATCACAAGTGATAATACCACAATGGCTGCTCCATAACCACCACAAAGACCCTCAACATATCCATTTCTCCTCTTTTTTTATTTACTAGGAAGGACCTTTGGCTGATCCTGAAAACTTGGCTGATGCAAGCAAGAACAGAGCAAACACCGTTCCGAGATGTCTGTGTAGCAGCAGTTTTCAGGTTACTTGGTAAGTTTACTGTAAATCCTGTTTCAGAGCATCATCTCACATTATTTCTGGATTCTTCAGCTTTTTACTCGTGGTCTCTGTCCTTCTCAAACAGGGCGACTTGGTCAACTAGGACTTAAGGAGAACATGCTAACGTCACTCGAAAATCTGGCAAAAAGCATTAATCAGTTTGGAATGCAAACTTCTCAAAAGGTATTTCTAAAGCATCAAATAAAGATCCTTTTATCGATCTTTATCTTTATTCTCTAATTTTTAGTTTTGTGCTTCAGCAGGTCCTAATTTTGTATTGGATGTTGTGTGTAGGTATGCCATGGGAAGTCCAGCTCTCAGTCATCTATGCCACTCATGATCTGGCACCCAGCAACCCTAAAGCAGCTCTGAAGACATTGGAATCATGGAGGAGAAACAGCACACAGCCCGTTCCCTCAGCCGTCATCAAATGCATTACGCAAATCAGCTTCCTTTGTCATCAGACCAAGTCACAAAACTCTAAGAAACTACTGTAGTGATTATTATAGTGAGCACTGAATCCCCCAGATCTGTATCCTCAGTCACCAGCTGTTCACACTGTGAAACATGACTGTGCTGCAATACACAGCTCCAATCATCAAGTTTAGCAGTGACATGACCGTCATGAGTCTCATCAACAAGAACGACGAGACGCTTTCAGACAGGAAATGCAGTGGATAATGGACTGGTGCTTACTCAACAATCTTTGTGTTCAGCTGTGGAGAACCTCATCTGGTCTCACAAAGCCACCAGCATTGTGGATGACCACATACACCCTTTATACATTATTGATTTTATCAATGGCGGGACGTGCATTTGGTACCTGGGCCTTCAGTGGGGAATTACCCAATTCAATCCACCTCTTAATACCACCACTATTATGTCGCAATTATAGAAACCATCAATACCATAAAAAAATGCAATATAACAACGTGTGGCATTACAGAAACAGAGGCATTTCACATATGAAGGTGAAAACCATTTTACTAAAGCCAGAAACCCAATTAAGACTCCAAAAATCTACACTACAACTGCAACTGTGCACCTACATCATCTGGAGCAGTTCAGAACGAATATTTGTGTAATAACATGACAAAAACAAAAAATGTAAATAAAATACAACCTACTCCCCAGAGATGCAGACTCATAATGTGCACCGCTCCTCAGAGGCTGTAATCCAGTGGTACCGCTCGTATTCACTGGTCTGGAAGTGGGGAACAAACCCTTTCATGGGCTAAGACAAGCTAGCTAGCTTCGGGGTTTTGCCGACCTCCTCATGATGACTAGCTTTTCTTTGATATGTATTTTTAAGAAAGTCCGAAACTAAATAAATTTTTCTTCCTCCATAGGCATAAAAAAGTCTAACTCAGATGTATTCATGTGTACACAGCGCTACACACGTGTTTTGTTAGTCGAACTTGGCTGTAACAGTTTCTTTCTGACCAACCAATCAGAGGACGGAAAAATGCTGATGCTATTCTTGGCCTCATTTCTATTATTATTAGACTGATATAAAAGGCAGGCAGTACAGACTTTAAAGGCCCTGGGCGGATTAGATCGACATGGCAGCACAAAATCTGATTGGAGAAACGCTACGAAATGAAGAGAAAAGACTTTTGGGAAATAATTAATACAATTTCATGAAACAAATATTACAATTTAAGTTGTAAATGTAGGTCAGTGCTTGTGATAGTGTTAGGCCAGCAGAGAAGCTTTACTGGCCCTGACCACCCACCAGTGGATTTTATACACAATATATTTGCACTTCCACATCGATCATACTGTGATGATGTTTGCACACATGTAGTCTTTAGATAGATAGATAGATAGATAGATAGATAGATAGATAGATAGATAGATAGATAGATAGATAGATAGATAGATAGATTCATTTAAATCCTAACTAAAAATAAAAAGTTTAGTTAGAATGCAGCCTTATAAACCTCTATGTATTATGTAACAGAGATATCTACTGAAGTTAGCATGCTAAGCTAGCCCCGGTCCGTCCTCAGAGAGCATGGAGTCCCGCTGACCTTCACTCGCTTTATACACAGTTTACAGCCGTTTTTATCTTATTTATGACTCTAATATCGCTCTTCTCTCAGGAACAACAGAAAAGCTGTGAAGACATAATATTTTATCCTCCCTTTCCCTCTGTTATGTGCGCATGTGCATAGTGAGTGTGCGCGTGTAAGAAAGAGAGAGAGAGAGAGAGCGAGAGAAAGAGGTTGGAGGGCGGAGCATCTTGGTGTGACATCACAGTAGGGCAACGTCTATGTAAGTCAGAACGCGGCTCGGTTTCTCTCATTTCCGAGTTTTGTGCGTGTGAGTAAAGACACATAAACATGGAGCTCTTCAGAAGGTTTAGAGAAATTTTTCAAACCAGAAGAAAGAGGAAAACTAAGAAGATTCCTGAAAAGAATGAGAAGCTGGAACACATGAAAAAAGTAGTAAAAGACTTGGATGCATTTTCTAATCCAAAGATAGAGAAGATAACAGAAAAGAAAGAGAAAGCCATTCTGCTACAGACGGTGCAAAAGCTGGAGGCTACTTTGGCTTCTGAGCGAAAGCCCACCATGAAGCTCCAGTCTTCCCTGAAATTCCATAGGGAACCAGACAAAACTGTAGAATGTGAGAGAGAGAACAAAAACGAGACTAGAGAACAAAAACAACTGAAGGAACATGTTGCTCAGCTTGAGGTCACTTTGGAACAGACGACCAAGGAGCTCCAGCCGTCCCTGAAAATACATGAAGAACTGGAGAAATCTGTAGAATGGGAGAGAGAGAGCTGGGTGAGAGAACAAAAGCAACTGCTGGAACGTGTTGCTCAGCTCGAGGCCAATTTGGAATTTAAGAGAAATAAATGGGAGGAGAAAAGCAAGAAGGATCAACTAGACATGAGGGAGAGAACCAACTTACACCTCATCAGAGAGGTCCAGGATACTCTGAATCTCTGTAAAGAAGAGAGGAAGACTGCAAAGCATGAGAAAGATACTTTTATGAGACACCAAGAGCGACTGGAGGAACGTGTTGCTCAGCTGCAGGCAACTTTGGATTTTGAAAAAATAAATGGCAATTAAAAATAAAGAAGGCCAAACAAGACATGCAGGAGAGGACCATCCTACATCTTCAAACCGTCAGAGACCTTCAAGATTCCCTGAATCAGTGTGAGGAAGAGAAGAATTGTGCAGAGCATGAGCGAGATAATTTGATTAGAGAACGAGAACAACAGGAGGAACATGTTGCTCAGCTGAAGGCCACTTTGGAATTTGAGAGAAATAAGTTCAAGGAGAAAAGTAAGAAGTCCAAACTGGACATGGAGAAGAATAACAATTTACAGCTCCAGACCATTAGAGAGCTCCAGGATTCTCTAAATCACTGTGAGGAGGAGAAGAATTGTGCAGAGCATGAGCGAGATAATTTGATTAGAGAACGAGAACATCTGGAGGAGCATGTTGCTCAGCTGAAGGCAACTTTGAATTTTGAGAGAAATAAATGGAATGAGGAAAAAAAGAAGGTTGAACTAGATATAGTTTGGAGTTCTAATATGTTCCTCTCCTCCATTCGAGAGCTCCAGGATACCGTGAATCACTGTAAGATACAGAAGAAAAGCAATTAGAGAAACATGTAGCTCAGCTAAAGGCACTTTGGGATTTGATTATAAGAAACAGCAGCAAGATGAGACGAATTGGACATCAAAGACAGGAACAGAAAGCTGAACCTCTACAAGCCCAAAGAGTCGCAAGAAATTGCTGAGGATTCGAAGATTCTTAGGTGAGTGAAGAGAAATGCGGATGGAAACCTGATAGTGACTGCATGCTGTACTGTAAACTGAGCTGCAGCTTTCCAGTGTCCCAGGTGAGATACTTTTCACCTTGGCTGCTATTTCAGGTCAATTAGGAATCCACCTCTCTTGGTTCAGGCCTGTGTTTTTCTTCTGGGTAAGTCTCCCATTTACATGATGGATGATGAGAGCAGGTGTGAACTGCTACTGAAGACGAGGCAGCGCTTTCTACTGTTAAATCTGGATACCAACATGGTGCATCAGCGTACAGCAGCGGTGACGTCTGCGGTGAGTCTCCGAGGGCCGGAGCTGTTGCTTGGGCTGTCTGTTGACTTTGCTGTGCCTGCTGTGCTGGGGGTCTCGACCTCTCCTCGGTGGGCAACCATCCAGGTCTGGATCTGTTTTTCTGGAGTTCTGTTCCGTCCCTACCTGTGTTTTTCTGACTTCTGCTTTAAATTCCCACATGTTCTCTGTAAACCAATTTGCAATCCTTTTCTTTTTTCTGTTTCTCTTTGAGTATTTCTATTGTCTCAGACTGACAGTTCCTCCCTCTGAGAAAACACCACACAGTGAAAAAGTGATTAAAAGGAAAAATGCAATGAATCTTTTGTCCTTTATAGAAATATGTTTTACAGAATAAACCATAGCCCTGTTCATATTTATCCTTTTTTATTGTAATTTTATTATTATTTCAAACTGTATTTATTATTTTTTTCCCCTTTTCCCCTAAATGTGTGTAAATATATTTGTATTTTCATGCACCTGTTCTGTGTATTGTAATGTAAATTGTACTTGCTATTGCCACGTTGTTTGTTAATGGCTAATTGTTCAATAATAAAAAAAAAATATATATATATATATATATATATATATATATATATATATATATATATATATATATATATATAAGACTGTTGTACTTCCTGTATATTTTGAATGACAGGTGTCTAGTCCAATGATCGGTACGTGTTTCATTCACAAACTATGCCTCCCTTTTCCGGTTTGTCTAAATTGTCGTGTTTTTCGGATTTGTTTTTGTTTTATAAATTGTTAATTTGTTTTCTAAATAGTTAATGTATTTGGTGCTTCTCGGCCACGTAGAAATGCCTTTGTCTCTGTAATGCCACAGGTTGTTATATTGCGTTTTTGTATTGTGTTGATGGTTTCTATAATTGTGACGTGATAGTGGTGGTATTAAGAGGTGGATTAAGTTGGGTACGTCCCCACTGAAGACACGGCCTGCAACTGACACTGTTATACCCCTAAACTGCACAGACGAACACCAGAGAATCATAATTTTCAAACACGAAAAGTAATGCAGTCTCTCTGTTTGGATCACAATTTTTGCATGTTGGTACGACCCAGTCTGGGGTTGGGCAGCACAGCGTGATTAAAGGCACGAGGTGGTGGATGTAAGATGTCTATATGTAGTATATGGTAGAATGTGTATATGTAGAATATATTGTTGATGTAGAAATAATGTACAGTTGTGTGAAAAAGTGTTTGCCTCCTTCCTGATTTCTTATTTGTTTGTATGTTTGTCACACTTTAATGTTTCAGATCATTAAACTAATTTAAATATTAGTAAAAGATACACAAGTGAACACGACATGCAGATTTTAAATGAAGGTTTTTATTATTGAGGGGAAACAAAATCCAAAACTACATAAAATAACTTTTACTACGTAAATAAATGTATAGTTTTTTTCCAATTATAAAATAATAAACAAACTTTTTACACAATGTATAAATACTTAATTTGAGCACCAGAAAAATACAATACATACAAATTACCTCATAAAAATAAAGGAAAAAATAACTGTATATGCCAATTACAGTAAATCCTGACAATTTTAGAAATGGAGCATTAACACTGATAAAGTCAGAACTTTACATCCTGATGGCTCTAATAATGATCCTAAAACAAACAGTACATGTAGCCAGCATTCACACTCTATTCATATAGACTGCCTTCACACTAATAGCTATCATCAACACAGTAATCACCTGATAATGTGCTCTCATAATGCACACACACACAAAAGAAGTCGTTAAGAGGATTATCCATCTGCCTTCCTCTCTACACATGTGTGAACTACTTCAAGGTCAAAGTCAAACATTTACTTCATTGATAGAACCAAAAAGCAACACTTGGAAAAAAAAACATACGTCTATAGGAATATATTTTCACAATTTTTGGTTTATAAACATCTCACATTTCTTAAACCTCTTCATATAATTTTAATTGACTTTTCTCATAGAAGCTACATTTTCATTTACTCTTCTCTTCACAACTCTTTCATGTAAACATAACACATTAAAAAAATATTTATTAATCCATATATAGTGCAGTCAAAAAGACCAATTAAAGCACAATAACTTATAAAGTACTTTTTTGTGTTGTTAACTCGGTTTATTACAACCAACATTACATGTCCAAAACACACATCCCCTTAATGTACAATGAGAAAAAAAGAAGCTTGTTTCACAAAATGACTGCACCTCAAACAATTTTCTACACTTTAAATCTACCTCATGCACATATTCCCTTTACATTCAAAATGTCCTCACCTGTTTAAAAAATACAGAACTACTACTACAAACCACCATAAATACGTCATGCAAAACACAATATAAATATTCCCCAAGCATCCATGCAACACAACACAACTCCACTTCATATTTACTTTTCACAATATCCATAAAACCATTGTAACTATTTATTATTTCCTTATAAACTACAGCTTCTACCAGCAATTACTTCTAATAACCACTGCAACATTGCATACACACAAGTAACATTATGTTCTAAAAAAAACACATGCACAGATAAACAATGCCCACCCTGCCCCCATTTTTCTTAACTCCACCCCTTAACTACTGACACTTTAAATACAGAGCAACCTTTCTCCCACTCAAACTTCTTCTGATGCAATGACTCCTTAGATTCAGTTTAAGTCACTGAGTCAGTTCACTGGAATTGATTCAATAAAGTCTGAATCGATTGATTACCAGGAAATGACTCGATTCCACAGTTTTGGAAAAATCTACAACATAAAACAGTCGTGTCTCCTTATAAATATTACTTTTAAAGACACTTTTGTTCTGTTTGTGAAAAACCAGCAGGTGGTCAGAAAGTTCCTTCTCTGCTCCTGGGTTAGTTTGAGGGGTTCACCTCAGTTAAATGCTTTTAATTTTGTTTCTCTGAATTATGCTGCTGTTAATCTCTTCCATACATCATACATTCTTATACAGGGGTCCAGACTGCGACTAAAATGGTCAACCAAAAATAATAATTTGTGAGTAATATTTTTGACGAGATTCCCACCTGCGTCCTTATAAATTTGCACGGTATGACCGAGTAATCTGCATGTCATGACTTTTGATGTGCGTGTTCTGTGAGGAACAGTTCGAAAAAAACGCTTTCCTTTCGTGTTACGGGGCTGAGACTTGCAGAATCGCATTTTTAGCCCCTAAGAAGATCAGTCATGAAAGCCCCTACACGACTGTCCCAGACAGTGTTGTGGTAGTTACTAAGGAATAGTGACTAGTTACAGTTACTCGTTACTTCATTCAAAAAGTAACTCAATCACTTAGTTGATTATTTACACCAAAAAGTAATGCGTTACTGTTAAAAGTAACTTTTTAGTTTTACTTTTTTAAAGAACCTTCTTTAATGTTCCCATTAATGCGTTATGGTCTACACAAACACAAAACTGACTTAAACACAAAGTTATTTTTAAACACTATTTTATTTCATTCACACCAGCACAAACTGAATATATCACAAGGATTTCTGAATAAATAACAAAACAAGCTGAATAATATAAACGGAAACGTAATGCATTTTATAATGCATAAAATTAGTGTTCGAACATATAACAGAAATGTCTCTGTGGCTACTAAACTAACCATTATTTTTAACAAACAAATATTTTTAATAACAAATGTGTGCTTATTTATTTAAAACAACAAAAGGTGCTTACTAGCAAGGACCTGAATGAATGTTAATTTGAGTTTGACCCTCCAAACCAGTGGTTGTACCGCATGAGAAGAAGTCTCTCAAACCTTTGGTCAGACAGCTTGTTCCTCTTTGGAGACAGTACCAGACTTCCCAGGCTGAAAAGTCTCTCAACAGGTGCACTTAATGGAGTAGCTGCATTTTTCTTCAGAGAAATTTCCTTTATTGTGGGAAATTGTATCGGTTGTTCTCAAGTAGGTCATTACTTCAGTTTCCACAGTGCTGAAGGTATCATCAGCCTCCTCAAAACAGAAAAAGTCCTGCACATTGAAGGAGCTTGAGTCTGGTGTTGTCTGAGACACAGGCATCTTGGCTGCTTGCTGAACAGGACCAGGGTGAGGGATGAGCTTGTGACACTCTGCTGCAAGCATTCCTTTGACCATCTCTTTCTTCCTCTGGTCTCTCAACCATCCAGTTTGAACATAAGAAATGAGACAGCTGCCAGTATTGCATTGTCGCTTTCCATAACGGACACAAATCGTGTTTTGATTGCCTGCAGAAAAAAAACAAAAAAAACCCCACAGTGACACAGATTTAGAATGAGTGAAAGATTCCCTCTATGTACATTCTATGAAAATTGTACACCACTGTAATTTTTGACCTATAGATATGAGTTATAAAATCATTTAAATATCACAAAAACACACATTAAGAAACTAAAAATATACGTGCAACTGGACAAAACTAAAACTTTATTTTGCAAAAAAGGAATTATGGTATTATTACTGTTTATTTTTTATCCAGTGGGTAGGTGCAGTACAGTGTGTGAATAGAATCAAATATTATTTTTTGCACTTTACATTCTTTCCATTTCTTAGGCTTTATTGGTGCTTGCTCGGCTAAAAATATTAATGTTGTAGGGTGCCCACCCAATGGCCCAACGACGGAATCCCCTGGTGTGGGAGAAGGTATGCTGCATGTTAGTCCTTCTCGCGCGGCTGTAAAAGATTACTCAAATAGATTGCACTTTGTTACATTAATCCAATTTTAACCTCGAATCTGACTTAATTTATAATTAAGATTATGAATATCACGAATTTAAGATGATCACCTTATTGGTTGTACTTCTTCCTTTGCTCAGCTAAAGATACCTGCTCACTGAGGCACATTGTCCAGTCCGAATCTTAATCAAATAATGTATTTAGCCACTTAGTTATTGTCAGGGATCCCCCTGCCACGCCCCCTTCAGCAGCTGTCAAACCTCGGCATTCCCCGAAGCACTCTGCTTCTTCTCCCGTGTGTGCCCCGCCCGCACGGAGCCTCTCTACGTCATGCTGATCACACACACCTTCACTCACTCATCTCCTTCCTGCAGATGAACATCTCATAATACTGTGTGGAAGTGAGAAATGTACAGGTTGTTTTTACTCCATACACATGAACTTACTTTGATCAGAAACACAATCATACTCCAAATCAATTAATCAATAAAGTCAATAAAAGAATCCCAAACTGCTGTGTGTCTTGTCCTCGCTATTAATGACGTCATTAGAGCTCCACTACTTCTAATTACCTGCTGTGACAGTGAGCTCTAATACACATCACACTGCCACCTACTGTCCATTTATGATTCTGAGAGAAAGGGAGAGAGAGAGAGAAAGAGAGAGAGAGAGAGAGAAAGAGACAGACCAGAGGGCGGAGCATCTCTGTGTGACGTCACAGTAGGGCGACTATGTAAGTCAGAACGCGTCTTTGTTTCTCTCATTTCCGAGGTTTGTGCGTGTGAGTAAAGACACGTAAACATGGAGCTCTTCAGAAGGTTTAGAGAGATTTTTTATACCAGAAGAAAGAAGAAATCTGAGCAGATTGCTGAAATGAAGGAGAAGCTGGAACACATGGAGAAAGTAGTAAAAGACTTGGATGCATTTTCTAATCTGATGAAAGAGAAGTTAGCACAAGAGAAAGAAGAGAAAGCCATTCTGCTACAGACGGTGCAAAAGCTGGAGGCTACTTTGGCTTCTGAGAGAAAGCAGCAGGAACAGGACATAACTGAGAGAAACTCCACACATCTCCAAAACATCACCGAGCTCCAGTCTTCCCTGGAACTCTGCAAGAAACAGGAGAAAACAGTAGAACGTGAGAGAGAGAGCTGGGTGAGAGAACAAGAACAACTGCAGGAACGTGTTGCTCAGCTTGAGGCCACTTTGAAAAGCGAGAAAGGAAAAAAGGCCAGACTATACATGAAGGAAATGAACACGTTACAGATTCAAACCTTCAGGGAGCTTCAGGATTCTCTGGATCATTGTGAGGAAGAGAATAGAAATTTGATAGCAGACCGAGAGCGAGTGGAGACACGTCTTGCTGTGCTTGAGGTCGAGTTGGAATTTGAGAGAAAGAAAATAGTGAAAGAAAAAAAGAAGGCCAAATTAAACATGGAGGAAATGACAACCTCACATCTCCAAACCACCAGGAAGCTCCAGGATTCCCTCAACCAGTGTGTGGAAGAGAAAAAGAGGGCGGAGCACGAGAGAAATAATTTGATGAGGGAACGAGAGCGACTGGAGGAACATGTTGTTGAGCTGGAGGAAACTTTGGAGTTGGAGAATGAATTTAGAAAAAAACAAAAGCCCAAACGAGACATCACTCGCTTTATAACCAGATTCCTCAATAATTCATGAAGAACAGGAAATGGCAGCAGTGGAGAGAATCTGCAACACTCTGGGCAGGTTTAGATTCAGCATGTGAACACATACCATACATATAGTTTTTTTCCCTCTCTTCTTTTTGTTTTACTATTTCTACTATGTTTGTTGTAATACTAATAAAAACTAAATACTTGAATTTTGTGTGTGTTTTGTTTCTTTTTTTTAAGTGTTTATGACATTTAATTCCCAACTAAGTATTAAAATCCACATGATAATATTTTGGGAAAATGTGACAAAACCCAATTCTGTTTAAACCCATTTGAACATGAACAGAAGTGAAACTGATCAAAACTATCGATTGCTGCAAAAAGGTTTAGTTAGAATGCAGCCTTATAACATCTACTGTTCACTTTTGAGAACCTCAGTTAGTTACAAAACATCAAAAGTAACAGTTTGGCATTCAAAACATTACAAAATAACAATTTAATTGAAAAGATTGATTTACATTTTTCAGTCCATTCAGTTAAAAAAGATTTGGTTTAATTATTTCGACTCCATGGATTCAGTTTAAGTAACTCGGTTCAAGAGTTTATTAATGTCAAAATAAAGGTATAAAGAGTCGATTCACTGGTTTTGGTTTAATTGAGTCTGAATCCATAGATTCACTGGGAAATGACTCGATTCCACAGTTCCAGAAAAATCAGTAACATAAAACATTCGGTCCCCTTAAAAATACTACTTTAAAAACCTTTACTCTGTTTGTGCAAAACCAGCAGGTGGTCAGAAAGTTCCTTCTCTGTTCCTGGGTTAGTTTGAGGGGTTCACCTCAGTCAGCTTCGTCTCCGTGGTTTGGCTCGTCATCTCACATCATCGTCTCATTGTAATGAACGGTGTTCCAGCATGAAAAAACCCCTGACCTGCATATATACAGACAAAAATCAGTTCCCAAACATCTCAACATTCACTGTTTCTAGTTCAATAACAGAACAAAAAGCATTCGTACAGTTCAGAGTCTGATTTGAGATTTGATCAAGTTTTCATTGGATTCTAACATGTTTGATTGAGTTCTTGCATGTAGATGATACTTTTAATACATTTAATACTAACTTCATGCAGTTTCTTAACATAAGGACTGGATTTTATAAAATGTTTTTGACAAAATAAATTGTTTAAATGTTATTAAATCTGTACTCGTTATTTCTACATTATTTATTACATTATTTTTTTATCAGCTGATTTAATCAACAGTTTAAGTTTTAGACAGTTTAATATTATTAAGAAAAATATCTTGCTTTGTAAAAGATCAACATCACATATAACTAGACAACAAAACACCATTAATAATATTTGTACAGAATTAAGTAAAAAGAAAGTCCTGACAGGGCCACTAGAGGGCAGTGTGAGACTGACATCTGACAACCAACTGCAGTTAATTATTATTATTATTATTATTATTATTATTATTATTATTATTATTATTATTATTATTATAGTTTTGGGGGGATTTATGAAGGTTCTTGCTTTGATCAGCAGGATCAGTCCAGTCCAGTTTTATTGTTTAAGCAAAATCAATTATTAGGAATTTAATCATTTTATCCCTTTGGGTTTTATTAATGTGTAAATCTGCATATAATAATAATAATACAAATTAATCATTATAAAATCATAAATATGTTTAAATGTAGACCTTTATGTACTAAAGCACCTCAGTGCAATAAAGTATTACATTGTAAAGTCCAGCAAACACGACATGGGAGTGAATTCCTTGTAGCATTTTCTTGAACTTGGTTTGCAGGAGAAAATCTGGTTTTGTTGAAATAACAGGTTAACAGATGATAACTGGATAAATAACTAATGAATAAATGCTTCATCCAGCTCATTAACATACAAACTGATGATGAGTTCCATCACCTGCTGTATGAACCTGAACAGAATCCACATTGTATTTCTAGTTGGAGATGCTGAGATTCTCTTTTTATTAAAACAGCAGGATGAGTTACTAAAGCTGAGCTTTTTCTCTCACTGAGACGTGAATTTTGTAGAACTGCTACTGCAATTTTTACATGAGATGCACCTATCCACCTACAGAAACCTACAGAA
Organism: Silurus lanzhouensis; assembly: GCA_039877035.1. NCBI lineage: Eukaryota > Metazoa > Chordata > Actinopteri > Siluriformes > Siluridae > Silurus > Silurus lanzhouensis. The sequence continues at coordinate 15,536 of JBCEWE010001204.1, read as the reverse complement.
ACCAAACGTGACTTCCTGTAACTCAGCGTAACTTCCATGGAGGAGTCTCCCCCGTGTGGGTGGAGGAGGAACTGCTACAGTTTAGAGCCTGATTTGAGGTCAGAGCAAGTTGAGTTGTAACATGTAAATGGTACATTTAATAAATTTAGTACCACCTTCATGCAGGGTCTCAGCATAAATAGTGAATGAACCACATCTGACTCGAAAAGACCGGTGTCCAAATACTTTTGACCACACAGTGTGTATCAGCTGAAAAGCAGCAGCTTCGGATCAGTCGCGTTTCCACTGGGATTTAACTCTGAAAGATCACTTTTGATTTTTATTATATGAAATATTTTATATTATTTATTTGATATTATTTAAATTATTAATATACAGTCTCCTCCAAGCAGCTCGTCCCTGTGAGGACTCGGTCTCTCCAAGCAGCTCGTCCCTGTGAGGACTCAGTCTCTTCCAAGCAGCTCGTCCCCTGTGAGGACTCGTCTCCTCCAAGCAGCTCGTCCCTGTGAGGACTCAGTCCTCCAAGCAGCTCGTCCCTGTGAGGACTCAGTCTCTTCCAAGCAGCTCATCTCCTGTGAGACTCAGTCTTCCAAGCAGCTCATCTCCTGTGAGGACTCGTCTCTTCCAAGCAGCTCATCTCCTGTGAGGACTCGTCTCTTCCAAGCAGCTCGTCCCCTGTGAGGACTCAGTCTCTTCCAAGCAGCTCATCTCCTGTGAGGACTCGGTCTCTTCCAAGCAGCTCGTCCCTGTGAGGACTCAGTCTCTTCCAAGCAGCTCGTCCCTGTGAGGACTCAGTCTCTTCCAAGCAGCTCGTCTCCTACCAGTCATGAGCCTCACATAGAGATAAATACAGAGCACATAGTGTTTGAACAGCTTTATGTTATAAGTTACAGAAGGATTTCTGTCCAACACCAGGGGATCAGGAGGAAAAGGAAAAAGATGAAGAGATCAAGAGGAAGAAGATGAAGAGAAGATGTTATGGACTCGTCTCTGAGCAACAGTTTAAAGTCTCATCTCACTCGTTCCTGTTCAGTATCTCACCTCAGGTCTGGGGATATCAAAGATTCCTGTAGATGATGTGTTGTGTATACAGTAGAACATCAGCTGTAGGAGAACCAGGGAATAATTGACCAAACAAGGATTTAAATATCAAGATTTAGCAGAAAGGAGGAAGTTGTTTTTGCTGATAATTGATCAAATGTTACACTAGGACACTTTGTATTTGTGGAAGTGGTGTTACGAATCTCACGTGTAACCATTTCAATTGTTTTTATGCCTCGTTAGTCTTAAAACTAACATTTATAGAACTGACTAATAGAAAGTGGTTTTTTTTTCATGGATCACCTCAAATCAGTGTTACATTCATTGTGTGTGTATAATGATGGCATGTCAGCTATAAGGGTGATGGAGGAAAAGTCAAATCCAAATGAAGTTTGTCACTTTTTTGTTTTTGTCATTATTTGTTGTCCTCCCCATGTGCTGCTGTACACAGGTGAACAGAGACGTCCATTCCACACCAAGCTTTTACAGAAATCACCAAATCCAAATTTTATTACTGCTGAGATGATTTTATAGGAGTTTAGTTTCTTATTTTAATACCAATATAAAAATCCCATATATATTATGGTGTAGTCGTGGACCAGTTGAGAAAACACTAAGTGCTTGTAAAAAGACTGGCAGCAGATCAAAATCAATCACATCTTTTATTAATGTTTTTTCTTTTTTAAATACATTTTTGGACTTGAATGTATTCAATAAAAAATATGTATTACAGTTAATTTACCTTGTGATTAATTTACCAGATTATTTTATTCTTATGATAATTTCTTGCTTACAAACATCTTAATAAGTAGATGATTATGAGTGAAGGATGACAAGAGACTATAAATACTACCATGTGTTTAAGTAAAACATCTGTTTGTGTTCAGAGAAGGTAAGTATAATAAATAATATAAGGAAAATGAAATAAAGTCTGTTAAAAGTGCAGTGTTGTCAGGAAACAGAAGGAAGCGAGGCCAGGTAGCATGAATGAATGATTTCTTTTCTAATAGCTCATAACACACATCTGACACGCGCTAATCACGTGTTCTCTCATGCTCTATTTTCAATGCACTTCTACTCCCCCTAATGGTCACTTTAAGTATAACAACAACAGGTCACCACATGCAGTACAAACTAATTACACCTCAAATTAAACCCCACAATTAGTATCAAAATCACATTCCAAACTGCAAACACGTGTTTTCTATTAAATAATATAATCATTAATATTTTAATACCCTACTGTGTCTAAACAGAGGAGCGCTATAGGAACTCGTGTAGGGTTTACAATCACACACCACTTTGCTTGTCTTAACACCACCCGTTTTCAGCTTCCGCGTCTGCATTTGAATCATTGAAGCCCCGCCTCTTTTGTGACGTCGGTATCTCTGATAGCGCCCTGGACTCGCTTTTATTGTCATGACAACTTTGTTGTGCTGCAGTTCAACACAAACATTTACTGACCACAGCAATGAAGCGCAAACAAACAGCTGAAATATTTTTAATTGTTTTTAGTGATAAGCGTCAATGTTTTGAACAATCCGCTCTCCAAGACGCCAAAAAAGATTTTTCAGCCAGAAAGAGCGACTTTCAGAAGAAAGAAGGAGAAATAATGACAGATAATAAGACGGGTAACAGCTACAGCTGCTTCTCCTGCTGTCAACTTTATTCAACTTTATTGTCATTGTACAGAGAACAAGTACAGAGACAATGAAATATAGTTATCATTTAGTTCCTAAAAGCACATTAAATATCAATCTGTCATGCAGGAAATATAAAATGATTTTGTACTGACTGAGTAATGCAGCACTTATAAAATATTTGTACTACAACATTGTGTGTGTTTAAGACTGGTGCAGTTTTGCATGACTCTGTTCTGTTCACTGTTTTAACTAGAAGTTTATAATGATTTCTGTTTAACTTAATGTTTGTTTTGTATTTTGTAGATAAATTTAACGTTGCCAAGTGCAGAGATAAAAAAGGCAACATCAGAAGGCCAATGAATGCCTACATGGTTTGGGCGAGGAAACAGAGGCCCATCTTTTCCAAGGCCAATCCAAATAGCAGCTCTGCAGAGATCAGCATGCAGCTTGGGATCGCGTGGAACAAACTGAGTGAAGAACAGAAGAAACCCTACTACACTGAATCATGGAGGCTTAAACAGGAACACGAACAGTTGTTTCCTGGTAGGTGAACTTTCTTTATAGACAAATGGCAAAATAACAAAACAAACGCATCAATTCTGACACTTTTATTGTTTTTATGTTGCTTCTTACTCTTTAAATTCTTCTTTTCTATCATGTAGATTGGGTTTATAAACTGCTTCCAAAGAAGAGAAGGAGAAAAGGCAGTTTGCAGAGTAGTGACTCACAGAGGAGACCTGATCATCAACCAAACCACCACATAGTCATGAACATGCCAGAAGAAGTACCAGTCCATGACCTCGTGCCTGAAGTTAGTGATCAGTTCCCCGGCCTCAGCCACCAAGAACTGCTGTCTCCTAAAGACATCTGCTTTGATCCTCCTCTTTTCCCTTCTGTTTCTGAGTCGACTTTCTGCCAGACCAAGTGAGTTAGTAAACTGCATTGGAACAGTTTCAGAAGAATGACATGCAAATGAAGTTTTACTCTGCATCTTAAATAATCGCCATAATCACCACTCATTTACTTTAATATGCAGCTAAAATTGTGCACTTCTGTTTACAGCACCTGCTATGGGTCTGACTGTACAAGCAGTGAGGTTCAGCTCGAGGACGAGGAGGAAATCACTTTGCTCAACAACGACATCTTTTCCATAATAAATGAGGAATATGGCTTTTTTAACCAATCTGGAGCTCAGAATCATACTAAAGACCCCCACAACAGCACAGAGATCCTGGATTCTGTACCAGCCTTTGATGTCGACAGCTTCGAGGATCTGTTGAAGAAACTTGAAGAGATGGAAAATAATTCAGGAATAGAGGAAGATGGTGAAATACGAACGTTTCATGTACTTTAGTGTGCATGTTGTTTCACCATCTTCATTTTTTAAATGTATTTAAATAAATAAAGATTTTGAATTTCAATCATGTCTAATGTCTCTTCATCACAGAGAGCATTCAATGATGGCATTTTTTTCTTGAAATCCACTTTAGTAAAGTCAGTGATGTTTGATGTCCTTAAAGAAAAGGAATTTGACAGAAAGTGAAGTTGAGGTATTTTCTTGCAGCTTTAGTGCTTTGTTCATTTTGAGCTCTGAAAGCAATATAGCTGACAGTTAATGTGGGGCAGAACCTGATTCACTTAAACATCTGTACTTTATAATTAATCACATGGATTGGCACAAGAAAGTGGATGATCTTTCAGCAGTTATTCTGACAGGGTTAACACTGGATTCACCTCACAACACCTGAACACTACTGCTGGATGGAGCAGCGGGTGCGTGCACGAGCGGCGGTTGGTGAATGGAGGGTGGAGCCGGGGGGAAACGAGCAGTAAGAAGCTTCTAGGGTTAAGGTTAGGGTTAGTCATGTGATGGAAATGTCTTTGCAGGTGGACGAATGCTATTTGTTCTGTTATTGAACTAGAAACAGTGAATGTTGAGATGTTTGGGAACTGATTATAGTCTGTATATATGCAGGTCAGGGGTTTTTTCATGCTGGAACACCGTTCATTACAATGAGACAATGATGTAAGATGACGAGCCAAACCACGGAGACGAAGCTGACTGAGGTGAACCCCTCAAACTAACCCAGGAACAGAGAAGGAACTTTCTGACCACCTGCTGGTTTTGCACAAACAGAGTAAAGGTTTTTAAAGTAATATTTTTAAGGAGACCGAATGTTTTATGTTACTGATTTTTCTGGAACTGTGGAATCGAGTCATTTCCCAGTGAATCTATGGATTCAGACTCAATTAAACCAAAACCAGTGAATCGACTCTTTATACCTTTATTTTGACATTAATAAACTCTTGAACCGAGTTACTTAAACTGAATCCATGGAGTCGAAATAATTAAACCAAATCTTTTTTAACTGAATGGACTGAAAAATGTAAATCAATCTTTTCAATTAAATTGTTATTTTGTAATGTTTTGAATGCCAAACTGTTACTTTTGATGTTTTGTAACTAACTGAGGTTCTCAAAAGTGAACAGTAGATGTTATAAGGCTGCATTCTAACTAAACCTTTTTGCAGCAATCGATAGTTTTGATCAGTTTCACTTCTGTTCATGTTCAAATGGGTTTAAACAGAATTGGGTTTTGTCACATTTTCCCAAAATATTATCATGTGGATTTTAATACTTAGTTGGGAATTAAATGTCATAAACACTTAAAAAAAAGAAACAAAACACACACAAAATTCAAGTATTTAGTTTTTATTAGTATTACAACAAACATAGTAGAAATAGTAAAACAAAAAGAAGAGAGGGAAAAAAACTATATGTATGGTATGTGTTCACATGCTGAATCTAAACCTGCCCAGAGCTTTGCAGATTCTCTCCACTGCTGCCATTTCCTGTTCTTAAGTTCAGTATAAAGCGAGTAATGTTTCGTTTGCCGTTTCGTTTTTTCTCCCATTTATTTCTCAAAGTTTCCTCCAGCTGAGCAACATGTTCCTCCAGTCGCTCTCGTTTCCTCATCAAATAATTTCTCTCGTGTTCCGCCCTCTTTTTCTCTTCCTCACAGTGGTTGAGGGAATCCTGGAGCTTCCTGGTGGTTTGGAGATGTGAGGTTGTCATTTCCTCCATGTTTAATTTGGCCTTATTTTGTTCTTTCTGTATTTTCTTTCTCTCAAATTCCAACGCGACCTCAAATAGAGCAAGACGTGTCTCCACTCGCTCTCGGTCTGTCATCAATTCATTTTTCTCATCCTTGCAATGATCCAGAGAATCCTGAAGCTCCCTGATGGGTTGAATATGTAACTTGTTCAATTCCTCCATGTCGAGTTTGGTCTTTTTTTCTTTCTCTCTTTTCAAAGTGGCCTCAAGCTGAGCAACACGTTCCTGCAGTTGTTTTTGTTCTCTCACCCAGCTCTCTTTCTCACGTTCTACTGTTTTCTCCTGTTTCTCGTAGAGTTTCAGGGAAGACTGGAGCTTGGTAATGTTTTGGAGGTGCGTGGAGTTTCTCTCAGTTATATTCTGTTCCCACTGCTTTCTCTCAGAAACCAAAGTAGCCTCCAGCTGTTGCACCGTCTGTATCAGAATGGCTTTCTCTTCTTTCTCTTCTGTTATCTTCTCTTTCAACAGATTAGAAAATGCATCCAAGTCTGTTACTACTGTCTCCATGTGATCCAGCTTCTCCTTCATTTCAGCAATCTGCTCAGATTTCTTCTTTCTTCTGGTTTGAAAAATCTCTCTAAACTTTCTGAAGAGTCCCATGTTTATGTGTCTTTACTCAAACGCACAAATCTCGAAAATGATAAACAGAGACGCATTCTGACTTACATACTGGTTGTCTTACTGTGATGTCACAGAGAGATGCTCCGCCCTCCGTCTGTGACGTCACTCGGGATTTCTCTTTCTTACACGCACACACTCACTATGCGCATGCGCACATTACAGAGGGAAAGCACGGATAAAATATCATGGCGTCTTTACAGCTTTTCTGTTGTTCCTGAAAGAAGAGCGATATTACAGTCATAAAAAAGATAAAAACGGCTGTAAACTGTGTATAAAGCGAGTGAATCCGAGTTGAGAACCGGAAGTTGCCCGGAGTGACTCTATGAATGTTGCAGAATCATAAATGACCAGTAGGTGGCAGTGTGATGTGTATTAGAGCTCACTGTCACAGCAGGTAATTAGAAGTAGTGGAGCTCTAATGACGTCATTAATAGCGAGGACAAGACACACAGCAGTTTGGGATTCTTTTATTGACTTTATTGATTAATTGATTTGGAGTATGATTGTGTTTCTGATCAAAGTAAGTTCATGTGTATGGAGTAAAAACAACCTGTACATTTCTCACTTCCAGACAGTATTATGAGATGTTCATCTGCTGGAAGTTCATGTTTAATGCTGCATGTTTTATAGGATTTATGAGCTGGAATAAATGTTTTACTTTTAAATGTTTTCTTTTAACCAACTGGTGCATTTGTATCTTTATGCTTCAGATGAGTTTTATAAAAAAAACATTTTTACTTATAAAAAATAAAACGTCATTCTGAGTGAAACCAATTGTTTATTAAATGCATTATTCACTAAATAAACATCAATGAAACTGGATGATTTGTTTTTATTGAATGTAAAAATATTAATTTGAGGATAATTGAACTTAATGAATGGAATAGTTTTGGATTAAATGAAGACTTTACTGAACTAAACAGCACTGAATTCTCCTTTAAATGAACTTAAGTTTACTGAACTAAATACTGTTACTTATATGAAAATAAACCCGGTTTCTTGAACCCTGTTCGGTTTCAGCCCCACTTTTGGGCCTCACAGCTGAAAATGACCTTCCTGACTTTCAATGGTAAAAGTTCCTGACAACAGTGTGCTACATACACAATTTACATCTCTTTTGAAAGAACACACTTTGGGCTTTACATCATCCAAAGATGCTAAGGTTCCTTAAAAAAAATGTGTACGTCATAAAACATTATTTTTTTTATATATAAACACATGAATTTGGTCCTGAAACAATCCAGAATAGTGACGGGTTAAAAGTCACATGTGTAATGAGTTTATATTTTAACTTTGAAGAAAATACAATAAAAACGAGATTCCTATAAACATTATTCTGAGACTGTGTGTAGTCCTTTTCTCCCTCCGTCTGTTTGAGGAAAAGCAGCCTGATAACCAAATGTACTGGGAATAATAACATTCACACAATAAGCATAAGACTGGTATTTGAACATTAGAAAAACAGTAGAAGAAGAAAGTAATGAAAATAAAAGTAGCACAATGCTTCCTTCAGTGCCTCTGTGAATGATGGAGCACATCTGGACCTTCCTTTTATCCTTCCATTCTACAAACAGCACATCCTCTTCTCTCAGCCAGTGATGAGGCCTCGAGAAGCTTTTTACAGAAGCTTGTTGGTGATGGTTTGAGGGTTTGTGGACTGAATTTTCCCACATGCCCAGATGTTATTTTTTTAGGAGATTTTTAAACAGTGCTGGACTTGTGTAGAAGTCGTCAATGAACAGTTTGTAGCCCGTTCCCAACATCTTCTCATCAACAAGTGCTATGACAGATGGTCTACAGACTGGCTGGGGTGTAAAATCCTGATTCCACCTCTCTTCAGGTGTGTTGGGGGATACAACCAGTGAAGACTGGGATTTTCTGTCTCTCACTCTTACTGGTAGAGCTGAAACAGGTGCTGAGTTTGGAGACTGCTTGAACCTCTTTTCTGGTTGATGGCTGGTGTGTGGAACCCACTTCTCCTCAGAAGATTCAACTAAATGGCTGTTGGAGCTGCTATCATGGGCCCTCAACTGCTCAGCTGTATGAATGAGATAATTATAACATAACATAGGGAATTGTTTATTTAGTTATAATTTTTCCTATAAAACTTCATTATAATGAACGTAATATCTAATAATGTGTTAGTAATAATAATAATAATAATAATAATAATAATAATAATAATAATAATAATAAATCTGATAATAATGTTAGCAACTCAAAAAAGTCGGTTCACTGGTTTTGGTTCAATTGAGTCTGAATCAAAAGATTCATTGGAAAATGACTCGATTCCACAGTTCTAGAAAAATCTGTAACATGAAACATTCTGTCTCCTTAAAAATATTTCTTTCAACAGTCTCACTCAAGAAAAAGAAACTTCTGTTCTGTTTGTGCAAAACCAGCAGGTGGTCAGAAAGTTCCTTCTCTGTTCCTGGGTTAGTTTGAGGGGTTCACCTCAGTCAGCTTCGTCTCCGTGGTTTGGCTCTTCATCTTACATCATCGTCTCATTGTAATGAACGGTGTTCCAGCATGAAAAAACCCCTGACCTGCATATATACAGACAATAATCAGTTCCCAAACATCTCAACATTCACTGTTTCTAGTTCAATAACAGAACAAATAGCATTCGTCCAGTTCAGAGTCTGATTTGAGATTTGATCAAGTTTTCATTGGATTCTAACATGTTTGATTGAGTTCTTGTATGTAGATGATACTTTTAATAAATTTAATACTAACTTCATGCAGGTTCTCACCATAAAGACTGGATGTTATAAAAAGTTTTTGACAAAATAAATTGTTTAAATGTTATTAAATCTGTACTCGTTATTTCTACATTATTTATTACATTAATTTTGATCAGCTGATTTAATCAACAGTTTAAGTTTTAGAAAGTTTAATATTATTAAGAAAAATATCTTGCTTTGTAAAAGATCAGCATCACATATAACTAGACAACAAAACACCATTAATAATATTTGTACAGAATTAAGTAAAAAAAAAGTCCTGACAGGGCCACTAGAGGGCAGTGTGAGACTGACATCTGACAACCAACTGCAGTTATTATTATTATTATTATTATTATTATTATTATTATTATTATTATTATTATTATTATTATTATTATTATATTTTTGAGGGGATTTATGAATGTTTCTTGCTTTGATCAGCAGGATCAGTCCAGTCCAGTTTTATTGTTTAAGCAAAACCAATTATTAGGAATTTAATCATTTTATCTCTTTGGGTTTCATAAATGTGTAAATCTGCATATAATAATAATACAAATTATTCATTATAAAATCATAAATATGAATAAATGTAGACTTTTAGGTATTAAATCACCTCAGTGCAATAAAGTATTACATTCTAAAGTCCAGCAAACACGACATGGGAGTCAATTCGTTGTAGCATTTTCTTGAACTTGGTTTGCAGGAGAAAATCTGGTTTTGTTGAAATAACAGGTTAACAGATGATAACTGGATAAACAGCTCATTAACATTGTTAGATTTTTATCATGCCCAAACGAAACTTAATTCTTGGAGAGGTTTTCCATACGACCTGCTATGCCCGTGGTGCCTTTCTGATATCAGGAAAGAAGAAATACACAGCACACAGAATGCATGTTCCTTTTCTTCTTCTCTTTATTGCAGGTAGCAGAACGTACATATACACATAGAGAGAAAAGGCTGTCCTAAACTTGTTTCCTGTTTAGACAAGAGGATATACTAGCCGGAGATGTGTGAGCCCAGATAAGGACTCACATCGTAAATGTTCTATAGACACTGAACAGATAAAGGAGTGTGTGTGAGATAGTGTGAGAAACATCTTAACACTAACAATGGCCACTTTAAATCATTTATGATTTAGCATCACACACCAAAACATAGGATGTTCATCCTGGGAACAGAATCGGTGACATAAACTGCAAATGAGAAGATAAAGACAAACAAAAACATACAGATTCCATTTCATTCTTTCCCTACATGCATATAATCCTTCATCATCACCACTCCAATCGAGGCCTTTATGGCCTGTTTTACCATCGTCATCAAACATGGCAACATACAAAGTATAATTCCTACAATCAATACAAGAATCATTCCTAAAACAAAATAGTGTTCAACACTCGTAAACAAACTCTTAATCTTCTCAAAAAAACTTTGTTCAGCAGTTGTTTCACGTTCTCCAAGACATCATGAGACAATTATTTCTCAGTGCTTGTTCAGTATGTCTATTAGCAGTATTATAAGGTATACAGGTACAGTCTCTTCTCACTGAATAATGTGTTCAAGAGAATAAGAAAAATTTGGAGTGTAATTACGACTATGCACATATTTTTATAGAATTTAGACCTAGAGCAGGTATCAGGGTGAGCTAAACTAAACAGTTAAGTGAGTCAGATCTTCACCCCGGAGGTGGCCCCCTTTCTACTATAAAGAAAGGATCTTTCCGTGGGCTCTCAACTGTTTCAGCCCTGAATACTCACTTAGGTAGGCTTCTTAGGCCAACAGACCAATTAGTGCACAGATTAAGTGGGTGCTGTTTTGATCCTGCTTGCGTGTATCCACTGTGGCTGATAATCAGTCAGAACTCCAGTTCTGGTTACAGCTAGAACAGTCGCTGGACCCAGATACTTCGGCTCAACGACCTTGGTAGGCTTCAGACTTCTTATCAGGACCTGCTGATTAGGCACAAAAGGGTGTGTTGGCTTATTTGTGGGCAGAGGAAGAGTTAGTGAGACATCAGCACTGATAGAATTCAATTTCTCAACCAGGGCAGAAACGTAGTCGTCCACCATCACTTCCAGGTTACCTAAGGAAGAAATGCCAGTGCGTCCCCTTCAAAGGTTAGTTTTGTTGAAGATGGGGTCATTTTCATTTCTGTGAGTACTACCGGGAGAACAACAGTCCAATTTCGGCCTGTTTTAATGCAGGCTTTAGTAATACGTTCCTTAAAGGTTCTGTTTGTTCTCTCTACCACTGACTGTGGGTGATAGGGATTATTAAAATGACAATCAATCGCTAAGCTTTTAGCCAAAAGTTGTGTTACCTTTAAAGCAAAAGGTGTGCCGTTATTACTTTCAATCACACTAGAAATACCAAACCTAGAGATGATCTCTTTTGTTAGTATTTTGACAACTGTTTTAGCATTCTCTGTCAACTATAACCAACAGGTATCTCAAATCTCCTACAGGTGGCATATGTGTAACTATGGCCACTTTGGCAGGGAGTTGAACAGCTTTTAAAAAGTCGCCTATGAGATTAAAATGTGCTATGGGCTTTCCATCAGCTGTTTTAAAGTCTTTTTGCTTCCATGTTTTGGCAAAATCATGCACAACACCATAAGCATACTTAGAATCAGTGTATATAGTCACTACTTTACCTTCAGACAACTGACATTCTCTTGTGAGTGCGACCAACTCTGCAGCTTATGCTGATGTGTATGGTAATGATTTAGCTTCAACTATTACATCAGGTAATCTTACAACTGCATATCCACATAAATACACACCATCAGAAGTTTTTGAACAAGAACATCTACACATAGACAATCCCCCTCTTCCAGGGCCGTATCTAAAAGATCGGGCCTACAAGAGGTCTCTTGTTCAATGTGTTCAAGGCAATCATGTGTGTCGTCAATATCTTCCAGCAGAACACGCAGCACTACTACAGCTGAATGCGGCTGAGAAGAGGCTTAATAGTCAAGTTTTCCGTTGCCAAGAGTGTGGTTTCATAACCAGATCTACGTTGTGCTGTCATATGTTGTGTAAAATAGCTGTTACCTGATGTGAGGTGTACAGTATCAAAGGATGTGACAGCACCGTTTTCTCAGCATCCCGGACCATCAGAGCCGCAGCAGCTACTGCACGCAAGCACGAGGGCAACCCTTGTGCTATGGTGTCTAAAGATTTGGAAAGATATGCAACAGGGCGATATCTGTCACCGTGTTCCTGGGCTAGGATCCCCGCAGCCGTACAGAATCAGTGTGAGAACCATCTTAACAGTAACATATACAGTCATCAAGCTAAACCATATAATATCTTCTACGTCTCCATTGTTGCGCAATGAGGCGATTCCGAGCAAAATTGCATTAACGTCAGATCCCGTGTTATGCGCTAAAACGCTCCCCTGCCACAGACTGCTCCAACTTATCTCATAATTATGAGATACTAAGTCATAATTATGAGATCCTGGCTGTGAATTTTTTTTTTTGTGAATGCAATGCGCTTCTGTACTTCTGGACAGAAGGAATTATTTAAAAGTAAAACTAAATACATGGAATGGGAATTAAAGTTAAACAAGGCATTGCTTGCAAGTTAAGTTTAGTTTCAGAACTATAAGTTCTCTAAAACTGAAATGAGTGCATTTAGAGTTTTGTCCAGCAGGTAGTGCAACATTACTGAGTAGGTGCTTGATACAAACGTCCTTTCCTAACAGTGAAATACTCTTAAGTGGACAATATATATATATTTTAGTTTCGAAATTAACACTAATTTCCATTATAATGATCGCTAATATAAATGCATTGTGCATTAGCCTTTTTGGTTTTAATGCTGTATTAAAATGACCTACTTTCCTGGAGGTTTGGAACTACAACAGCACAAAACCTCCTGTGAAGAAGGAAGAAGGACGATAAACGGTATGTAAATTTAGAATTGGGTCTATAATTGGAATGCCTCGCTCGATGGAGATTAACAGAAACTCAAAGAAGCACGCTTCATTACATTCATAACTTCGAAGACTGGGTTTGACAAGTTTTAAGAAGTGAGACCGGTAATGTTGCATAAATGTTAGGAGTTCAGAAAGAGAGACTTAATCTCACTGTCTATCAGGCACTTTAGCATTACCTGGACATTACTTTTGGTGAAGGAGTAGGATGCCTGAAACACTAGGTTCTGTGAAGACCTTTACTTCCTCAATTCCTCAAACTGTTCTGACAAGTTCAACATCACCAGGTTCTACACATTGGAGTTTGGATGCTTGACTGTGTACGCCTTTAAAGATAATGTCAGTTGGACTAGTATTCTTTAAATCGTCTGAGCATCTCCCCAGCTAACAGGGAACCTTCCCACAACTTTATCTAACGTTTCCTAAACGTTGTCTAAATGTAAAAAAAAAAAAAAAAAACATTTTTAAAACGATGTTTATAGAACATTCTCATAACGTTATTTATACTTGATGAAAGTTCTTCTAATGTTGACTGAAAACATCATCAATACAATGTTCTAGGAACCCCCTTATGACGTTATTTATGCTTAATAATTGTTCTGCTAATGTTGATATAAAATGTTATAGAACAATATTTTCAGAACGTCCTTATGATCAGTGTGGCAGTAACGCGTTACTTTTGACAGTAACTAATACTGTAACGCGTTACTTTTAAAAATAAAGTAACTCCGTTACCGTAAGGTGCGTTACCCGTTATTTTTTAAATGGATGAATTGGGCTGAAGTGTAGATTACAGTCTGACCTGTTTACAGCAGCGACACATTGTAGGAATGGTGGATGAACCACTGTAAACACGAAGAAGACGCACTGTGGGCGTGTCTCTGTTTATTCAGGTCTGTGCGGCAGTAATGGCGAGTCGAGGCGAGAGCAAGACGAGTTTCTCAAAGTGGAAATATGCTCATTATTTCACTTTAGTTGAGCCTAAAGACAAAAACTGTTTAGTCTAATGTAAGCTGTGTCTTTCTGGTTCGAAGGTCGTATCTACTGCGATAAACAGCAACTCCAATCTGTCGAAGCTGCTCCAGAAGCTCCATGCCTGAGGAGCTAGAAGCTAGAAGCTACCCCGGTGTTCTGTTCTACATTGTTGATAGTTTTCATACTTCAGCTGTGAAAGGAACATTTTAAGAGCTCAACACAACAGCTTTTATGATGCAGAAGCCACTTTAGTGTTTGAATTTAAATATATTATTCAGCTTGTTTTGTTATTTATTTCAGAAATCCTTGTGATATATTCAGTTACTTTTTGAACGAAGTACCGAGTAACTGTAACTGGTTACTATTTTTTAGTAACGAGCACAACACTGCTTATGATGTATTTATACTTGATAAATATTCTCCTAATGTTGATAGAAAATCAATTTTATCAATACAATGTCTTGGAACATTCTTCTGATGTTAATTGTATTTGTTAAAAGTTTTGAAATGTTATTAAAACATTAAGAACAACATTCATGGGATGTCATTACAATTTATTGTTCTTGAATATTGAAAAAAAAAGTCTTATAACTTCGGAATGTTATTTTTTTCCATATCTGCTAAATATTTTCATAATATTATCATAAAATGTTCTGAGTGTTAATGAACAGTGTTTCTGTCCTGTAATTGTACTCATATTGTATTCTCATAATACTGAACGTCTAAAGAACATTTTATATTTCATAAACAGTGGTGTGAAAAAGTGTTGATTTCTTGATTTTTGCATGTTTTTCACACTTTAATGTTTGAGATCATCAAACTAATTTAAATATTCGTAAAAGACAACACAAGTGAACACAACATGCAGTTTTATTGTGTGAAAAAGTGTTTCCCTCTAAACCTAATAACTGGTTGGTTTTCAAACCACAGTGAGAGCCATTATTCACAAATGGCAAAACATGAAATAGTGGAAAACCTTTACAGGAGTGGCCGGTTGACCAAAATTACCCAAGAGCACAGTGACGACTCATCCAAAAGGTCACAAAAGATCTGGATAGATGCTTGAACATCAACTGATTGTTATATCTGCTATCTGCCAAAGAAGGTCAATAATTTATATTTTAAATAAATAAAAGTGAGTGTGCAGTTGGTAACCATGGTTTAAATGTTTAGTGTTTTTTGTAATGTTTTAGATGTGGATGAAGGCTGAAATGCTGATTGGTTGCCATTTTTGGTAGCCGATGAAGGTAAATGTGGTTAAGTAATCAAATGAAATGGGGCAGTTGGTATTGTGTTTAAGAAAATGTTTATTGTTGTCAGGATCTCCTGGGCAACTGCACTTCCGGTTTCGCGGCACGCTTTTCCGGTTCCGCGGTGAGCACTTCCGGTCGGCGGCCATCTTGCCGTTTTTTTCCCGCGCCTCCCGGTGTATATAAGGACAATCAAGAGTTTAGCTCCTGGCCAGATTATCTTACCG
>JBCEWE010001203.1:0-32864 GCA_039877035.1 Silurus lanzhouensis | reverse complement strand
GCTGTATATTGTACAAAAGTCCTAAAGTATCTCCTCTGTCTTAAAGTATCTCCTTTGTCTTATGTGATGCACTGTTATTTGCACTACCATGCATTCTTACACTTTATGTACAACACTGATCTGTCATATACATGGTCTTATTTAATCTGCATTGTCTATATAGTGGATCGTCCTGTATATAAGTCTTGTCTATAAGCTAAATGTATAGTGTTGTTATTTATGTCTGTACTTTTGAGAGTCACCAAGCTGGAATCAAATTCCTTGTGTGTGTCAAAACACTTGGCCATTAAACCTGATTCTGATTCTATATGTGTAATGAGATGTTCAAAAAAACAACCTAATGGTAGGAGTCCTCATGTAAACGTGAACATTACGTACCTTTTAAGAAAGATTTGAGGTACTTTATTCAGAGTAAAGGTTCAAAGCTACATTAGATATTTCTAGGTAAAAAGACATAATAAACTGTACTGCTATTGCACAAATAGTATACTCTTGAAGTTATAAGTTCAGAAACAAAGAATGTCACAGGTTAGTAATACGTTTGTCTGTTCTGTAGTGTGTCATGTACTCTTATTACTGAGTTAATCACTGTCGCATTCATGTTACACAGAATGAAATAATGTTGCGGAAATCTCTCAACAGCATGTTGTCTAATTTGGAGTTGTGCCAACATTCTAAATGGCACATTTTTATGGCTGAAACAATTTTGTATTTAGTATAGTAACACGAGCCATTTACGGATAGTTAATTTCAGACAAAGTAATTGCAGCGTGTAGATTGTAAAAAAAAAACAAACAAAAAAAACTGTTGCAGTGGTGTGTTTTGTTTGTATTGAGGTTTCAGTAGACGAGTATAAATATAAGCAGAAGATTTTAAATTTATATATATATATATATAATATATATATAAGTGCTGTCAAAATTAACGTTACACAAATTTTATTAATGGCACTCATTTTATAAAGGCGCGATTAACGCAGCGTGCATTTCTGTTTGACCATTTTTCTAAAAAAATATAAATAAATAAATATAAAAGGTGAAATTAAAACCTTCAACGCAACATACATTTATTTACGACGTCCTTTCTTTACTCAGATATAAAAATGTATTAAATAAAACTCCAGTAAAATTATTTTTAATTGCTAAACATTCATTTTACTGATGCGGCAAGTCTCAAATCCAGCACCAAACTCCGCCATGATGCGAACATCCCGCAATTAAAACCGTCCGTGTGGAAACATAGCAAAAGGTTTTTTGGTGTCCTGATAATTTACATAATTTAAAGCACCATAATTACTCTTGTGAGTTTTATGAGACATTTACAAGAATATTTTGTCTTCATGCTCTAGGTTGAGTTTGGTTTCCCTAGTAATAAACATGCATTTGCATAAAGCATCAATATTTGTCCATGGCCATGTTGATTAGAGTATTAAAAACTTTAAAAGTATCAATTGAAGGTACGTTCAGAACAGTTAATCGCATCTTAATCGCACATTTGTATCACATTTGTCATATTGTCATATTGAATGCAAAGCTGCATCCAATATGACGATGCAGCTTTGCAGAAAGCCAGCTTTATGAAGTTCACATATCTCACACAGGAGAGGATCTTGAGTGGCCTTCTATAGATCTTTGACCTCAACTCTACTGAAAACCTTTGGGGTGAACTGGAACTCTGCATCCCAGGCCTCCTAACCCTCCATCAGTGCCATAACATGATTTATAGTGGTTTACTATCAACTTTAAAACAACCAAAGTCCCTTTTAACCTCATCTTCCCTTTTTAGTCCATATTTTCTATCCCTGAGTTTATTTCTTCAAACTTCAAACTTTAAAAGCAAGTGCTTGTGTTTAAACATGGTGGTATAAATGCCACTAAAAATCTCCATCTTAAACACTTTTTTCCCCTCAAGAAAAATCTGGCAACCTCTGAGTACTTTTCCCCCACATTGTCATTGATGTCATTCTATGATTAGATTGAATGCTGCATTAAATATATCATTACAATAAATACCTATTATTAAAATTGTATTCCTTTTCATGAAACACAAAACGATTCAAAGAAAAATTCATGCCACAGCTTGAAAAAATATCCACACCAAAATGGCAAATTTTGTTCTTTAGGGAGCTACAAGCACAGTATGAGAATCGGCATCCCTGTAGTGTCGGCTGACAGTATTGGAGACAGGTGAAGTATCGCATTTAAGAGGGATCCAATTTACAAGACCATACTGATTAGTTCCTGATAAAGTCAGGTGCTGAAATAGGTTATAAGCACCCTCAGGCAGTCTGCTTATCAGGCCATGCTCATTAAATCCTAATTGCAGCAAACCGTAGTCACTTGCTCCAGATCAGGTGGGTGGCAGTGTGTAGCTGTGGCGTCTTGAATCAAAAGTACAAAGCAAAAATAGAGTCAAGGTTAAGGGGATGAGTTTGTTTCAAGATCATTTTGCAGTTTCAACATTTTCAAGGTATTTAAGAGAAATTTGTGGGGGTTTTCATCCTTTTCGCCTATAAACTGCGATAATCTAGTCAATCGCAATCGAAAAAGAAATTCATGAGGAAAAAGAAAATGATACAAGAATCAAGGGTTCGATTTGCCATAGAGGATGTCACCAGGATTACACAAATACACCTTGACTCTAAAACGCCACCCCTACAGTACGTCAATCAAGCTTACCTTGTCTGAGAAAATATTCAATGCTAACAGCCTTTATCCGGCTCACGTACCACCATATGGTAGCAGGCACGAAAAAGTCCAACATCTTGCATTTGTTTTGTTTTAGGACTATTACCTCCTTCAGGGCTGATGAGGAAAAGGAAAGAGTAACGGAGTTGGGAGAGCGCATACGCATCACTATCAGCGCCCCAGTGCGTTCTGCGTGCCATCTGTTTGTGCTCAAGTTTGACCGCTAACACTGTTTCATTTTCGGGGGTCTGGGATTAAGGAAAAGAAACTGTCGAGTTTTGTGTTCTCTGTGCCTTGCCAGAATCACACTTTCATAACCATATGTCTAGACTTTAATTAAGGCTTTAAGGCTGAAAGCCAGAGCGGTAATGCAGAGTGTGAAATGATATGCCTCGGAGCACGAAGTGTGTACAGCTGTGGCTTGATATGAAAGTAAGGATGCGAGAATTTACGTAATTTCAGTGGTACGATAAGTTAATTACGAGAGGCCTCGATGTTCGTGCGGCTCTCACTCCTTCGCCGGGATCCTCCAAGCGTTCCACCTCCTCGGAATTCTAATCGCATTGATTGAATCATCAAATCGTCTGTTTCCTGTTTATATATATCCTTTGTATTTGATTAGCTTTACTGTTTTTTTTTTTCTTTTCTTTTCTTATCACACAGATGCACTACAGTAACCCTGCAAATAAGTCCACCCACATTGACGCCAGCTCAGCTCAATACGCATTAGCCTAAGGAGTGATTGTGTTACAACGTCCTTGGACACTGCTTGATTTTTTTCATAATCAAAAGTGTTTTTTTAAAAAAACAACAGGTAATTACTTTAGCAGACATGCTGACACTGAGTAAAGGAGTGTGCATTTGTGTGTGGTGTGTGTGTGTGTGTGGAAACTGTCATTGAAACACTTATACGCTTTCAAAATATATGCTTATTCTGGAGAATCAACAAAATCCCTAAACCCAGATGCTGTTTTTCCCAGCAAAATGCAGTGCAAATACATTTAACAATGCAGAATTTAATGCTTATTAAATATCTGGTGCAAAAAGTCTCAGATAATAATGAATTTAACTGGATTTCTTTGAATGAATTTATTACATTGCATATATAGCCATCATTTCTAAACACTTTACTTGCATATATTAGTATTGAATATAGTACTTTCTGTATAATTTTTAAAAAATTATTATTCATTTATTTATATACTGTCTTTAGAAGCTTTTGTTACCTAGACAAATTCTTTGTATGGCAATAAAAACAATTTTGGTAATAAAACCCATTCTGATTTTCAACATTGGACAGAATTTCCATTGGATGTCGGACGATTAATAATTCAAACAAAGGCATGAACGCACACTGTTAAGAGCAAAGCCTTTTTTCCTCCATGGGTTCTGGGTGAGAAAAAAAACTGTCTCAGAAAAAAAGGAAAAAAGAAATAAAAAAGTGAGCGTTTCCTGCCGTAAGATAACCATCAAGGCCGGTTCAACAGACAGGAGTTTGAAAGGGAATGTCTCCAGGACACTGAAGTTGAGGATGTAAGAGAAAGAAATTGTAAGGCAAGAGATGGACAACTTGTGGGCTTCTAAAAGAAAATGATCAGCGATGGTGTGGTGTGAGGTGGAAACAAGGCGGTTCAACATAACACCCAATCAGCATAAGGTTTAAATCACCTAATAAACATGAATCATTTCAATCAGTTTTTTTGTGGGAAAAAAATAAGTTTCTCATGTTTAAAAAAAAAAAAAAAACCCTGAAAAAGCTTTCAGTCTCACCACACTGGAGATTGACACTGGAGACCAATGCTAATGTCTAAAATGCTACATAAGCCCGCGATACAAGTCCCTATGTGTGGTACTGTCATAATAACTCAGTGGAATAAGTTCTTATCAAAAGATTGATAATTTATCCTTTTTTTTACATTTAAAAAAATATCAATTCAAGGAAAATTAAGTTATTTGTTATGTAAACAAGTTTTTTTCTATCTTTTTGTGGTTCTTTCTCAAACTACTACCACATAGTTTGAGACACACAATTTATACAGTATCTTTGGATGTATGAACATACAATTTTTCCTTCACTTGAACTAGGAGACCCAAACCTGCACAAAGCCAGGTCTGTAATATAGTTTACATGGAGTGGAAGATTTTGAGTGGCGTACTTTAGATCTCTGACCTCAACCCTATTGAACACCTTTTCTGATGAATTCGAAAACTAACAGCACCTTAGACCTCCTCACATCACCTGCATCAGTACCTGACTTTACTAACGCCCTTAAGACTGAATGAGCACAAATCTCCACAAGCACACTCCAAAATCTAGTTGAACATCTTCCCAAAAGTGGAGTTGAGGTTATTATAACAGCAATGGGCACTAAAATGGAATTTGATGTTCAAAAATCTGATCATTTTTCTGCAAACCTTTGTCCATATAGTGTGTATGCCATACAGTAGATAAAACACGATCAGAAATAAGGCTTGTAAATAAATGAGCTTTCAGTACTGTCCTGATAACAGGGGTCAGCCATTACAATTGTAATTCAAGGCTTTTATCTTTTCAGCACAGCACACGTATAAAATTACAACCCCGATCCCCTGCTGCTGAACAGTGCCGTTTTATGTTTTTATTGACGATAATAACCAAATATTATAAGCCTGTTTTCCAGGCAATTTTGCTCTCCTTTTTTTTTTTCTTTTACATTCTGAAATTCCTGATAAAGATCCATCACAGTCAATAAAGTGACAGTGGCAATTTAAACCCTCGGAGTCCAAGGCAACTATCATTTAATTACATCTGGCTCAGTATTCGTGTGAAGTGCCTAATCTGTTCTGTGGACATTGTTCTTCTTGTTAGCGTGTCTTGTATGCATTAAAGGTAAGGATTTAGCTGGTGTGATGGGATGTAATTCTTAGAGAATCAAGTTAATTCCTTATATCTAATTTAGGTTTGAGGCAGTCTATTTCATCCTGTGCCATGTTTTAATTCCCCCGATGTTGGCATCGATGTTAGAAGAATGATTGATGATGCTTTTCGAAAGGTTACATCTGTCGCTAAATATGTGTTGTGATGTTTTATCTATACAACGTCCTTGAACGTTGAATGAGCTTTTTGCTTATTTGAGAGATAATCATCTTGTATATAGAACCCTATTTTCTTTTAAATCCTCACAGTAAATGGACAAAAGTTTGTGGAGACCTGACCATGCGATTCGTATGCGCTTTTTTGAACATCTTATTCCACGTGTAGTCTTCATTTGCTGAACTTCTACTCTTGTGAGAAGATGTTCCACTAGGTTTTTGGAGTGTGTTTATGGAGATTTGTACTCATTCTGATTTAAAGGTGTCAGTAAAGTCAGGTACTGATAGGTAGGTGATGTGATGAAGCCTGGGGTGAACTCAGAGTTCCAATTTATCCCAAAGTTGTTCAATAGGTTTGAGGTCAAATCTTCATGGATTCTGTTTTTTAAATGCTGGAACAGGTTTAAGTAAAAGGAATTTTAAATTGCTAGGGTTGCCTCCATTTTTGTCTTTGTGTGAGAAAGTCAGGTGTCCCAACACTTTGTCCTTATAATCGATGCATTTACTTTGGAAAAAGATAATCAAAAATGTGGTGGTGTGATTTGTGCAATTATTTTCTTGTCACTCTTGGCATGTGCTTTATTCCTTTTATACCACAGTTAGTTGCAAGCTATTACAATTTTTCATTTGTTGTCAATTCCTGTATTCATTAATGATATAGATAACTATCTTTCATGCCTTTCAACCAATTATATTTGAGATTTCAATAGTACTGTGGTATAAATATCTTTCATCTACCCATATATTGAAATTAAAACTAATAAAGTTGCTTGTATATTAATTACATTTACCGGATTATGCACATCAACTCAAAGTAGATGCTTTTCTAAGAGATTAACCCCAAGATGTAAACCTAATTTCCCTACTTTAATTTTCAATTCAAGAAATGCTGCCCTGCTCCACACTTCATTCTGAGCTCACAGCCCCTTGAACTGTATTTCACCTGAGAAGGGCCTCTCATCGTTCCCGTCCAATCATTTCACACCGAGTTGTTTTTTCCCCCATGTGATGAAAGCACCTCATCAGATTGAAATATGTCCTGTCTGAGGTCTGTCTGGGAATTTAAGTCCCTGTCATTCTCGCCAACAAATTGCACGAGCTCTCTGAACGTCGCACGGGCACCTCTGATGAATCCCGAGCGCTCGGGAAATATGAGGCGGGGAGAGGAGGACGGCATATCCGAGGTGGAGAGATATATATATGAAAAAAAAAGTTTTGTTGTTTGATGGAAGACCATTAAACTTTGAGAATTCAAATTGATGCCTTTCGTGATGTCCTGTCGTGAAAGAGCTGAGGACCGGTATAGATCTACATTCAACCCGCCTATCAGTCTTTACCCACTGACTCATTGTGTCTCACAAGGAGGGGACTAAGGAAATCAATAGCCTTTTTCTTCAATCAAGCTTCATTGATTCGTCCTGCAGGTCAGATCTTGGTTATGCCTCGCCAATCCCCACGTTCATTTTTCGGCCATGCCTGGGATCGTCTATTGGTTTAGAAGGATGCAGGTGTGCATGCACTCTCGCATTTACCACGTCTCATTTGTGGAGAGTAAGGAGCCATTCAGCGGTCAATAAGAAACCAGGGATTATGGGAAGTGTCATTATCGGAATGAGTGTGAAGGCATCGCTTGTTGCTCGGGTCTGATCAATTGATAAACGCTTTGTAAAGGGAGAACTATACTGTCGGAAACTTGTGCTTCACTGGAAGTGTTACAAAAATGTACACTAATCTGCATCAACAAGCGACTTTATAGGAAGCACTTCTATAGAAATGGACTATATGGACGATCTGGGCTCCAAAAATCTGTATCTGGTCTAAACTGAAAGACGTGTGTGGTAATTATAGTTTGGACAGTTGCTCAACCTCAGCTACATCACTCAAGTTCAAAATTGGTATCAGATTGGTATAACAATGTTATTATTTTTGCTTCTACCTGCTACCAAATGAACTTGATATATACAAACTAGTAGCCTGACCAGGCAGTTACTAAGGATGAACAAATATATGCTGTAAATGCATTGTGTTTATGCTATCATTTTTTCTTCTTCTTTGCCTTGTGGACACATCACACAGGATCCCACTCCTAATGCACACATGTGATAACCAGATGGCCAGTAAAGATTTTTTGTGATTTTTTTAGACTTATTTTTACTCATTTGCTGTGATTCAGTTACATCCATAGCCATATCCAAATACTACTTGCCACTCGAATATTAGCTTTTTGTAAGTCTACAGTACATAATACAGTCTTGTTGTTTTACAGTCTGACTCCAATGGTCATATTTCCATGCATTTTTATAGGCTTTTGGGATTATTAGAATACATGCAATATTCTATACAAAATCTAAACTTTAAGTTCACGTTATTTATTGAATTATTTACTTTATAGCAACTGAAGCCCCATGACATCCTGCTTTGGGTAATGGGAATCATTTTTTTATGGCTTGCCATGCACCTTTGGTATGAGATCAAAAGACACGCAGGGTTATGAGAGGACCATGAATTTTTCATTATTTCAATATACACCCCAGGAGAGAAGGCACAGTGGTGCGGTGGGTAGCTTTCTTCACAGCTTCATGGTTCCTGGTTTTGATCACTGTAAAGCTCTGGGGGTTCCTTTGGGTTTTCTCCAAACCACAAATATAAAAAATCCGAACCAGTTGGTCAGTTTAAATTTCACCCAGCTGTACATGAATGCCCCTGTCACTGGTGTCCAATCTGTAGTTTTTATTTATTCGTTTTTAATATTCTAATATTTCACACTGTACTAGTCACAGCCAGTACAAACTGGTTGTGGATGGATGGGAAAACATGTCTATACATAAGCTATAACCTCCATGAGTTTCCATGGTGACCCTGTGAATAGTCCATGAATCCCACAGGGATTTTTATTGGATGTTGCCATTAGGAAAAAACGGATTGAAACAAAAACATGTAGCAGTAGCAGCATAACCATGTCAATAATGTTCCAGAAATGTACAGTGCACTGGATGTCAAACAGGAATACAGTTTTCAGCACTGGGAAGTAAGAATTGTATATATTTGAAATCATACACAATGTCCATTGGAAGGCATCTGCAAGTGTTTTTTCTTTTCCCTTTTACAATCCAACCTTGACTCATCTCTAAATATTCCTCCCACCCTTGAGTCCTCTCTATGCAGCATTACTCCCGAATACCCCTGCCACTGTCCTCTTTCTTCCCAAATCCCACTTTAATCGAGCGCTATAATTGAAGAAGCGATTGATCAAATCCTGTTGTGACTCCATGTTCACTGCAGTGCATATTAGAAAAGACAGCGCTATGAGTCATATCCTTCAGAGCGCCGGCCACTCGAGCAGAGCCGATTGGTTAGAACTGAAACTACCGTGTCCTTGCATAGTCAGAAATGAAAAGTAGATGCACATTGAGACATGATTTGCAATGCGAGTTCTGCCTGGCTTAACTAAGTTTGGGAAGAGTGGTGCATGTAATTTTCTTTTACATTTTTGTGCCATTCTTACGACAAACATTAAAAAAGGGAATAAAATCAGTACACCATTTAATATAGAACGCCATAGTATTCCACAGATCTTCTTAGTACAGATTAAGGTGTATCTAATGTATTGTAACTGTACAATGCTATTCTGGCTTTTAAACCATAATGCTGTAAAAGACATTGTGAATGAATCAGAATCTTAAAAGGTGTTTAGATAGTAGCAGGCACATCCTGGAAGCCTCATTTTCCAGAAGCAAACTCTTCTCTCCATTTTCCTGATAGAAAGCTGTTACATCATGAAATAAAATCTCATAAAGAGTGTGCCTCAATCAGCTCACCAGCTCCCAAGGTTGTAAAATAGTATATCAAGAATGTGAGCACTGCTAAGGACCCTTGATCACTTCAAATTTGGACATGAGGAATATCTTCCTCATCAGTCACTGTAACAATCCAATCAGATAAAATATTTAAGTTTTATATCCTATTCACATTTTGATTCATGGTTTGCCGAGCAAGCTCACAGACTAACTAGTGTATTCTTTAAATCTAAGAGTTGTAAGATTCAAACAAACCATTAGTATCCAAAATCCACCAAAGTATCCAAAGTACTATGATTTATTATGGCTATAATGAGTCACGAGACTGTTTGCTAAATGAACTTACATGTTTATGTGAAAAAGCTTTAATGTTACTCTCAGCACACCAATCTATTTATAGAATGATATTAATGAGTCAAAGACTGATTTATATCTATTCCAATGATCATAAGCCGAAAACCTTCTTCTCAGCTACTTCAAAAAGGTCACGCAAATATGGTTTCTTCCATAGTTTATTTCTCTTAAAATGTTCTGCTTGCTGTTGAACTGATGCTGATGTAGATCTTGTTATGTAGATCACCAAACAGCAATCAAAACAAGGTTAAAAAAAGTTCAAGTTCTACCCTGATTGGTGACTTGCAGCCTGCTTTATCCACTCATAAATAAAAGGAACGACTGACTTTGCTAAATGTAGCTGAATAAAAAGATATTTGACTTTAAAATGTAGTGAAGTTAAAGTCTCGCAAATGGAAATACTTCAGTAAAGTAAAGATACGTGAAAAAGCTACTCAAGTAAAGCAACGAATTACATTTAATTTGTTACTGTCCATCACTGCAAACCACAAATAGAATGTGAAATAAAGTTTAAAATCTTTTGTGACCTTACGACCGTAATAAGCCACTTACATTTGTAGAAAAAGTTAGCTGAGTTGTTTTTGTTGGAGCTATGAAAATCTTTGACAGTATTTGAAGTAAGTGACCATAATGAACACTAAAACTACTTGCCATTTCTGATGCATTTTGGGATTGTTTAGGCAGCAACCGGTTCAGTACAAGGATTTTGCATTTGAGATATTCCTTTCAATGGCCAACTTCTTGATCAGTGTCCTGACTACAGAACTAGGGAGCTGATTGCGACACCCACAAGTGTGTTTGACCATTTGTTAAAACCCAATATACTGTACATACCCATTTCATTTTAAACCTTGGGCAAGTATAAAGAACTATATCAGAAAAATGTACTGAGCTTCCAGACAAATTCCTTGTCAGCAACACCACAAGATACTGTACAGGTAAATGTATATCATAATTTCAAGCGCCCAAACTGTATTTAATGTTGTATTAACTTTTATTCTTTGACCCCAGGCTGCATTTAGGATATTGTAGGAAGCTGTGTTTACAGATAGGCATAACTACCACCACTGAAGCCCACCCTGTGTTGAAATACATTGAGGGAAGGTGTTTGTAAATGTTTAACGCCTGAGCTGATGGGGAAGGTATTGCCACAAAGCTGCAGTCTGCAGAGAGGACAAAACTTTTCATTACTGGCAGTGACCCTGAACAAGGCTGGAGAAAGGATTTTTCATTGTGCTCCACAGCCTGATTACCAACTGGGAAAAAATCGAATCCTAGAGAGGTGTGTTGCTTTGTTGCAAAAAAAAAAAAAAAGAAAAGCTTAAAAATAATGTCAACAATATAAGGTATATATGGATTGCAATTAAAAATGCAATAAAATATAATCTATTTGTGGACACTTTAGCATAAGATTAACTTTTTGAACATCCATTTAACATTAGTCCCAGTTTGCTGTTAATAAAGTCAGATTTTGATGTAGGATGAGGAGGGGGTACAGTCAGCGTTCCAAATCATCCCAATGAAGTGTAATAGTGTTGAAGTCAGAGCTTTTTAGCAGGCCATTCAAAATCTTCCACTCTGTCCCATGTAAAACATATCTTCATGGAGCTTTCTTATCATGCTAGAACAGGTTTGTCATGCTGGAACAGAAGCAGATACGGTTGAAAAAGTCAGGTGTCTCAATATTTTTGTACATATATATCATACTTGAGAATGAACTGAGTTAGAGCGGATGGTTAGCATCAAGAAACAATGACAAAGTGGCTTCATGTGGCATTTGGAATTAGTGTTATGAAGGTATGTTTTTATTTGAATGAGCTTTTGGGGGATTTTTGCAGTGCAGCGCCACATAGATCTGGGAACATACATAGTACATGCTAGCTACTGAAACCTTTATCCTTAATAGAATAAAACACTTCTGAATGCACAGAACAATTTGCACTTTGGCACCTTGAATAGAGGACAAACAGAATTCCTTTTTCTTGTCAGGCAGACAAAATTTTGGAAATCTGGAAAGAATCCAGACGATGTTCAAGGAGAAAGAAAAAAGTACTCAAGAGTGATGTCATTTTTGTTATGCTAGCTCCGTAGTTAGCTATTCTGAAGCCGAGCCGTTTGAATTTGAGTGTATGTTTTGCTAACATTAGTAAGCTAGCATCTTGCATATTACTACAGCAAAGCTCATGTTTCAAAATGTTTTTCGTACATGTTGCTTGCATAATGACTTTTAAACCCAATTTCTCTTTCTTAAAAAAAAAAATAGTATACCCTTGGTGGTGTATGTTATGGTATTATGGTGAACCAATTACTGCGGGTACCAACTCAAGGTTCCAACTTAAGGTCTCCTGGCTAATCCTGAGCTCAGGTCCATTAAATTTTTCACATGTTCTCCAATGTTGGGTTCCTGTGGGTTTTCCAGTTTCCTCCCAAATCCCAAAACATAAAAAAAAAAAAAGTGGTGATTTTCTTTTTTATAAAAACTCCCCCCTGGTGTGAATGAATGTGTGATTGGTGATGGATTTTTGCCCCATCCAGGGTGTATTCCTCTAGTGTTAGGTATTGTACTCATTCTTTAGTAACGTCTTGAAACGTATTAAAAGATTAAATAATTCGAACCGATCTGTGCCCACTGAAAATGGCCACATTTCCCCCTTACGCTGAGCATATGAAGCTGTGTAGTGTTGCTGACAGGAAGCCAGATGTCCACCATGGAGCACAGCTTGGCCCATCTTGGCCTCTAATTACTCCCGAACTAGCATAGCTGAAGGGCACTATATGTCGATGCTTCAGAGGCGACAACTGACAAGACAGGAGACACTTTTAATTAAAGGTGCTACAAACAAGAGGCCCAGGCATTAATAAGAAAAGCCCAAGGTGACGTGAAATGCTGATTAGCTTTCATTTCATCACAGGTCGTTCAATTCAAATCGCGTTTTTTTTTCCTGCCGGGGAACAAAATTCTAAATTGGCCAGTTAATGAAGGTGGACAGGTTAAAGGGAAACACTAAAACTAAAAGCCTTGGAGTAGAAGTTGCAGTGACAAATGTCATATATATTTAGAAATTTCACTACTACCATCATTGACTGTTCAACCTTTTATTATAAATTCAAAACATAAATGTGGTTCGTGATGATTTAATTTGGTCAGCATATAATGCAGGTAATGCCATTATGTGGATTTGTGTTTGTTTTGTGATGCTGTGGGACAGAATTTGGGTCCAATGGAGGAATCAGTCTTTCTTTATAATGCCTATATAACCTTGAAAGATCTTTTTTTTCACAAATAACATTTATTTAAGAACACTGAAATTAGTGAGTGGTCTGTAGGTGATATGGTGCAGTAAATCTGAAGATTTTGGTCCTCCACCATTCAGGCATAACATTATGACCACTGACCAGGCATAATATTATGACCACCTGCCTAATAATGTGTTGGTTCCTGATTTTGCTGCCAAACAGTCCTGACCCATCGGGCATTACCAACATTAACTTCTTCAGCAATTTGAGCTACAGGAGCTTGTCTGTTGGATCGGACCACACGGGCCGGCCTTCACTCACCACATGCATCAATGAGCCTCAGCAACCCACTTCCCTGTCACCGGATCACCACTGTTCCTTCAATGGAAAACTTTTGATAGATACTGACCACTGCAGACCGGGAACACCATCACAATTTGGCCCTTGTCAAACTTAAATCTTTACGCTCACCCATTTTTCCAGCTTTTAACACGTCAAATTTCAGGACAAAATGTTCACTTGCTGCCTAATATATCCCACCAACAGGTGCCATGATTAAAAGATAATCAGAGTTATTTACTCACCAGTCATAATGTTATAAGGTCATAATGTTATGTCTGGTCAATGTATGTCTGCTCATTGGGGTGGGATTTCATACCTGAAGCTTTTCAAGCTTTGAATGACATCAGAACCTTGTGCCTCATTTTATTTGTTAGTTTAATATTGAAGGATCACTGTCTTAATGCACTGCCCCCCCCCCCCCCCCCCCCGATCTCAGTAAATAATGTATAGGTAGATAATGAATGAAGGCTAATGAAATCCTTCAGCAATGTCTAATTTTCCTAACGCTAGCCCTATGCCATTAGTTCTGCAGTTTGGATCAATTATTCCTTTGAAGGCCAAAAATGATAATCGGAACATCTAGGAAAACACGAGTTCTTATTATTGAAAAACTATAAATATTAAAGCAAATCTGAAATATTAACAAGTTCGTCCATAGCGATTTCAACCCTCAGCCCCTTAAATGTTCATTGAAGTGTTCTGTTCATTAAACATTCAGAAATCCATTTTCAAAAACGTGTTTAACCTTCATACTGAATTGTTGTGTTTGTGTGTGGTGTGTCAAACCACTTGGTCAAATTTAGACAGCTTTATTTTGATATCTGATCAGGTTTAGACCGGATGTCTGTTTCAATCATTTTCCAAGCGCCAGACTCAATAGTGACGCATTGCTTGGCTGGCTCTTATGATATATGGTCAGTTGCCTCAGTGGCTCACAGAGGTTTTCTACAACAATCACGATGACAGACCAGCCAAGCAGATAGGCCCTTGATAGGGGAAAAACACGCCTGATTGTTCTGCTACCGAAGCCATGATTACTCAAAACATGACAAGGAAGTGACATTTTTTCCCCCTTACAGTATAGAGAGAAGTCAATTCTCAGATTTACAGGGAGTGCAGAATTATTAGGCAAGTTGTATTTTTGAGGATTAATTTCATTTGAGGATTTAATTTGAACAACAACCATGTTCTCAATGAACACAAAAAACTCATTAATATCAAAGCTGAATATTTCTGGAAGTAGTTTTTAGTTTTAGCTATTTTAGGGGGATATCTGTGTGTGCAGGTGACTATTACTGTGCATAATTATTAGGCAACTTAACAAAAAACAAATTTATACCCATTTCAATTATTTATTTTTACCAGTGAAACCAATATAACATCTCCACATTCACAAATATACATTTCTGACATTCAAAAACCAAACAAAAACAAATCAGTGACCAATATAGCCACCTTTCTTTGCAAGGACACTCAAAAGCCTGCCATCCATGGATTCTGTCAGTGTTTTGATCTGTTCACCATCAACATTGCGTGCAGCAGCAACCACAGCCTCCCAGACACTGTTCAGAGAGGTGTACTGTTTTCCCTCCTTGTAAATCGCACATTTGATGATGGACCACAGGTTCTCAATGGGGTTCAGATCAGGTGAACAAGGAGGCCATATCATTCGATTTTCTTCTTTTATACCCTTTCTTGCCAGCCACGCTGTGGAGTACTTGGACGTGTGTGATGGAGCATTGTCCTGCATGAAAATCATGTTTTTCTTGAAGGATGCAGACTTCTTCCTGTACCACTGCTTGAAGAAGGTGTCTTCCAGAAACTGGCAGTAGGACTGGGAGTTCAGCTTGACTCCATCCTCAACCCGAAAAGGCCCCACAAGCTCATCTTTGATGATACCAGCCCAAACCAGTACTCCACCTCCACCTTGCTGGTGTCTGAGTCGGACTGGAGCTCTCTGCCCTTTACCAATCCAGCCACGGGCCCATCCATCTGGCCCATCAAGACTCACTCTCATTTCATCAGTCCATAAAACCTTAGAAAAATCAGTCTTGAGATATTTCTTGGCCCAGTCTTGACGTTTCAGCTTGTGTGTCTTGTTCAGTGGTGGTCGACTTTCTGCCTTTCTTACCTTGGCCATGTCTCTGAGTATTGCACACCTTGTGCTTTTGGGCACTCCAGTGATGTTGCAGCTCTGAAATATGGCCAAACTGGTGGCAAGTGGCATCTTGGCAGCTGCACGCTTGACTTTTCTCAGTTCACGGGCAGTTATTTTGCGCCTTGGTTTTTCCACACGCTTCTTGCGACCCTGTTGACTATTTTGAATGAAACGCTTGATTGTTCGATGATCACGCTTCAGAAGCTTGGCTATTTTAAGACTGCTGCATCCCTCTGCAATATATCTCACTATTTTTGACTTTTCTGAGCCTGTCAAGTCCTTCTTTTGACCCATTTTGCCAAAGGAAAGGAAGTTGCCTAATAATTATGCACACCTGATATAGGGTGTTGATGTCATTAGACCACACCCCTTCTCATTACAGAGATGCACATCACCTAATATGCTTAATTGGTAGTAGGCTTTCCAGCCTATACAGCTTGGAGTAAGACAACATGCATAACGAGGATGATGTGGTCAAAATACTCATTTGCCTAATAATTCTGCACTCCCTGTAGATCAGATTTTCCTACCAAAGCATTGTTGAGTTTTCTGAATCCGAAGGTGTGGGTTAGTTCTCCATAACAGCATGTCTCTGACCAATCATTCGACTGTAACTGAAATTGCCTGGGTTATAATAATTCTCATGCTCTGGAATGTTATGGTTGCTACAGTAACAAGATAGAAACCCAGGGATTTGTGTATTGGCCGACACGCTACATAATTTAAACCTAATAACAAACATAGTTTATTTTCTTCTATTATTTTCTTGTAAGCAGCATGGCCTGTAGGCTTAATTCTTTAGTCTTTATTTCCATGTTCCTGTCAGAAAGCAAATGAACTAACAATTCCTGAGCTATTTTGCATGATATGGTTGACAGAAAACATAGTTTGTGTCAGTATGCTGGTCCTGTTCAGGGTTGAATTTAAAACCTTTGGAGACCCAAGCAATGCTTTGCAATCAGTCTATCAGTTGTTTGTTCAGGCATCCATGCAGTTTTTCCAACATGAGTATATATACAGTAGTTCTGTAACCCACCTCATCCACCTCAAACAACCTGTGGCAGTGTCTTAGTGGTTTAAGCTTTGGGCTACTAAGGTGAAGATGCCACCATTGGGACAAGGGCCTTCACTTTGCTCCAGGGTTTCTAGATCGTGGCTGACCATGTGCTCTGACCCCCAACTTCCTACCAAGTGAAGAAAAGAATTTCACTGTGGTGTAGCTGTATGTCAATAAAAGTGTGTCATTTCTGGAAATGCATAGTACACATACTAAGTACGTTGATAGATTGATTTCTTGAAGCTTGATGGCATGAAAAGTTGTCCATACAACAATTTTATCCTTTACAGACAGTTCAGTCATGTTAGCCAGCTACTGCAAAGTGGCATCAGTGTGTCTGTTGATGTTTGGCAGCCCTGATTGCCCTGACCCTAAGCTCAGCTTTGATAACACTGGTTAAAGTAGGAAAATGAACAGTACACCCAATTCATTAAAATGAATGACAGACACAAATAAACAGGTGATGTTGCCAGCTTTTATAATGGTGGCCAAGAGAGTCAAATGTTTGTCTAGTTATATCGCCTTAGTATGCCAAAAAAAACAAAAAAGACCTAAAAACCCTATCATTTCCTGATTGCTAATGTTTTTAGCATAGCATTGAAGATTTTGACTAATTTCAGGAAGATTCTGGAACAATGTGTATCATAGAAATGTCCAAATTCACATTGTCTAATTAGCATTTATTAATTAGTGCAAGCCATACAATAGAGTCAAAATATATGCATAGCATTAAGTATTATAC
Source organism: Silurus lanzhouensis (assembly GCA_039877035.1). Taxonomy (NCBI): domain Eukaryota; kingdom Metazoa; phylum Chordata; class Actinopteri; order Siluriformes; family Siluridae; genus Silurus; species Silurus lanzhouensis. The sequence continues at coordinate 15,418 of JBCEWE010001203.1, read as the reverse complement.
AGTTACACAATATTCAAATGACACATTCGTGCAGTGCTGTGGTCTACAATGTCTGAGAAACAGGGAACGTTGTGCAATTTAACCAAATTTAGAGCTATATTTTCAGTTAAAATCATGCAGTTAAAATGAATGCTATGGAGCCCATATTTTTTTTACTTATTTGCTAATATAAAGTTAACCTTTAGTGTATTTTGTTTATAATCGTAAATTTGTTTCTTGCGATTTGGAGGCAGCAACGTTTTTTTATTTAATTTCATACAAATTATTTATGATTCAGAACCAAAATGTGAATCTTTTCATCATTTTTCTCTATTCAAATTTTGCTCAAAATATTCAGATTTGTGAATCCAGGACGATGAGCTGAATCGGATTGTGACTGGAGTATATTTTTACACCACCTACTAATGTATGTATATTCAGCCGACTTCCTACCATGTACTGAATTTTTCATTCTCTTCTTTATATTAATTTTGAATTTATAACTACGCAGCTCAAATAGGGTAACAGTCAGTGTTCGGTCTAACCAGCGTAACCAATTCAAGTCTCAAGATCTGAACTTACTTAATTGGTTGAGTTCAGGACAGAATTTTATACATTTCTGTATGAAATATTCAAATCTAGGTTCTCAGACTCAGCTGCATTATTTATAAATTTAAAATGAACAACCAGAAATATCTGAAGCCAGCCATTTTTTTTGGCCCGGTGTATTATTATCATCTTAGTCTGACTGAAAAAGTCCCTTAATTATTGATAAGACCAAAACAGTCTTATCTGACCTCGGAAAGAATATAGATTTTTCGGGATCTGTTCATGATGCCTGTATTTGGCCTTACTAGCTGTTTGACAAATTGTTTATGTTCTGAAAGATATCCAAATGCACTCAGAGTGACCAATGATTATAGTGGCTGTAAAAGTTCTAGGCTTTTTGCTTGGAAAAAAAGGTGAACGCCGTGGCCAATACCATTACTTTAGTAGTGATTATGTGCACTGGCCAATGACAAACCAAAAACTACTGTATTGTTTATAGTGCTGATTCAGCAGTTTGTAGCATTTGATGACTTTGCTCTTGAAAGCAAACATGACTTGTTGAACTGTTAAAACTTGGTTCTTAATAACAGAATAATATTAATATGGATGCATGAATTAATACACAATATAGACAAAAGTAAACTTACAATGTGCATTTTCCCCCAGAGGTATACAATAGGGTCTGAGCTCTAGAGTAGGTCACTCAAGATCTTGTAACCAATTTATGTAAACCCTACCTTAGTGGAGCAGGCTTTGTGTATAGGGGTATTCTCATGCTGGAACAGGTTTATGTCTTATTATGGGTCTGTGCTGTTCCAAAATGTAGGTATCACAATTGTTTTGACACAATAGATTAGGTCAGCCCAGTGTAGTCAGCTAGTCTGTTGCTGTTCGTTAGTCAATTTAAGCACAAATACTGGCGCCTCCTGTACATAAACATCTCCTTATAGAAAACTTAATACCAACAATTACACAATTGTTCTATTGATTAATGTAGTGAATCCAGCACAATTGTGTGTGCAACTACTTACTATAGAAGCAAGCATAGGTGAACAGTAAGGAAGTAAATGGAATTTGTTACTGTTCTTCAGTAGCTTTGCCGCATATCTGAATTTTTTTTTTCCTTTAGGGAGAATTTAACTTCACTACATTTCAGACTCTATCTTTTTACTCAACTACATTTCGCGAAATTAGTCATTTCTTTTTATTTATGAGGAAAAAACTTAATTAGTCAAGAACGCAGCAAGTCACCAATCAGTGTAGAGCGCACGTTTTGTTTTGAACCTGTTTTGATTGGCACTTGGTGGTATCTATTTATCACGAATAGTTCAGCGTCAGTTCACCAGCAAGCAGAACACTTTGAGAGGAATAAATGATGGAAGAAAACTCTGGACTCTACCTTGCCTTGGCCTTTTTTGCACAATTGTTTTTAAGTAGTTGAAAAGGCGGTGTTGGGCCCGTGATAATTGTAATAGATATCAGTGTTTGACTCATTAATATCATTCTATTAATAGATTGGTGTGTTAAGAGTAACATTAGTCTTTTCACATAAACTAAATTGATTAAGCAAAGAGTCTTGAGACAAAAATGATAACAGGAACATTATAGCCATAAAAAATATATATTGAGGTACATTTACAGGCAAATACTTTTGTACTTTTACTCAAGTTAAACTTTAAAGGGTCATATTTTACTCAGTGTATCTCTACTTTTACTCAATCACATGGTTTGTGTACTTTGTCTAGCACATTAATATACACCTGCGATTTGTCTTGCACATGGAATTACTGTGACCAGATACTGCGCTAGTATCGAAAAATAAACCAAATGAACCCCCGGACCAATTACAATTTAGAATTCAACAGTGCTGTGGCATTTGTCATTTCAGTGTCTCATTAATATAATGTCTCTTGCTTTTTTCATATCAGCACTGATGCATTATTTACTATACTTAACCAGAGGTGAAGAGAATATTAATCGCAAGCCCTCGAACAAATCAAGTCACTCTGCTGGGTCAAGTAGCATCTTTAAATGTACTTTCTGTTTTTATGTAGCATAAAGCATCTTTATTCAGTCAATTTTTTTTTTTTACCAGCTGCCCTCAGGTCCAAAAACCTACATCAACTGGACAGATGCAAACACAGAGCTAGAAATGAAATGAGATGGAATTTGGAGCAATTTTTGTAATCAATTGATGCTCATTGATGGCATCAGAGCTTGGCCGGCTATTAGCCAAATGCTTGCTTCTCTACATGGGACAGCCGATGATATTTCGATTCAGAAATCTCTACATCAAAGGAGCTAATAGTGACATATAGAGGATGCTCTCCATATGAGTATTAGGCATCCAATATGGCAGCCTTTGTACCTCCTATTACAGCCTGTAAAATATGACTTCTAAGTAGATTTTATTTTTTTTCAAAGTGCCCCATTCTTCCCCTCAACTCTTTACTGTCTCTGAATCTTTCTCTGCAACATTGATATGCAAAGGTTTCTTCGATAACCACCGCCTTTTAACGTCGCTTCGAATGTCACCAAAAAAAGGTGACACGAAAAAAGCTTTTGTTTGTTGCCATCTTTGTGAAAAGGCTGCCGAGAACACAAAAGGACAATATATATCTTTTTTTGGAACCAAGTATGGAACACAGATCATGCGACAAACAGTTTCGCTGTTTGTGCTCCAGAGGTAAACAAGGATGAATAACAGCTACACAATAGTACACGTCTTCTTTTATAACAATTGCTGGATTTACTAAAATGTGTATGTGTGTTTTTTTTTTTTTTTTGGGGGGGGGGGGGGCATGTGGTACCCATTTACCCATACAGTATCTCAATGCTGGAGGGATTTTTTTTTTAATCATGTTAAATGTTTGTAATGGTATACACATGAGGAAAGCAAATGGACACCAGCAGTCCTTGTTTTTTATGAATTCGCATCTGTTTCCTTTCTCATAAATAATAAATGGATTGAAGAAAAATAAGTCTAGCCACCAAATTTGGAACAGATGGCTCCTAAATGGCAAAACTTTCAACACCTAGGCATTTATTGTTAAAAATAAATAAATAAAATAATACTAATACAAAAAATAATAATAAATAAAAATTGTATATATATATATATATATATATATATATATATATATATATATATATATATATATATATATATATATATATATTCAGAGAAAGATTTCACCTCTGCCTTCCACATACTCTTTGTCTATACGTCGGCTTCGCTTTGATTCCAAGAGCGAATTATTCAGGACTTGGTATATTGCCATGCATCCAAATGAGGTATGGGCAAGGAAATAAACAAGGAAATTTGTTCAGCATGAAAGGCATGTGAAGAGCTGTGCGTAAAGCTCTCTGCCCACACGCTCAAATGGCCCGGACAAGTCATTCCATTCCTGGCGTATGAGAAAATAATATACAGCAAGCCGAAGAAATCCCACCCGCGTTTGAGTCACCCTTTTGATTTTTTTTCTTTTAAATGAGGTTTTTCTTTAAACGAGAAAAATAAAAACATTTCTTTCAACTTGACTTCTCCACACCGAGTTGATCTGCTTGAAAGAGGTGGCTTCTCTGGCTTTTTTTAAAACAAGTAATGGCTGAGGAAAATTACTTTATGTTGGTTTTTTTTGTGTCTGGAAGGTTCAAGCAGGATGTAGGTATGACTGCTGATACAAAAGACTTTACACGCTTATCAGGTGTTTCTTATACAAACATATTTGGTCTAAATCAACCGTGATATATGAAGGCATCTGGTCATATTCAATTGAATTCTTTTGTTTCAGTGTTTTGCTGTGTGTCCTCTCTAGTAGGTTTATGAAGCAGCGCACAAATAGTGCCATTGACTCCCATTGTTTGGCTTTAAAGCCTAAATATAAGTCGATATAATTTGATATAGGCTCTAGTTGTAGTTGTTGCTGTAGTTGTAGGATTTGTGTAGGGTATATTCCAGATTAGTTTTCTAACATGCCAACAGATGGCAGCACAATGCTGCACACAGTCACAGGGAGCACCGACTTTCATAAGCCAAAAGACATTGTCCAGTTTACATCAGGAGCTGTTCAACTAGTGACCATGTGCACACTCTGTCACCTGCCAGATAGGTGGACTTCTTCCCGAAGATGAAGATCCAGCTCAAAGGTGGCCGTTTTGACACCATTGCGAAAATCCAGCATGGTGCTCGACCTCTTACAGGGCGCATTCCAGAAGTGTTGTGGCGGATTAAATAAATAAAGTAGTTTCTTGTAAACAGAGCTACTCTCGAAACCTTTTGATAACACCCGATTTCACTGCTGTCCCAAAAAACATTTATTCACCTTTAAATCTTGAGCCAGAGATGATCGGGTTACCGATTTCTAGCTAGCTGATGTTAGCTAATCCATAATGCGATCAAAGTAATTTAAAGTTGAAGGAATGTAACAGACCTGCTAAAAAATATACACAATTAACTGCATACTATTGTTTTTTGAGAAAAACATATGAATTTCATCTAGTTTTGACACCTGCAGTAATGCAGCCAGGTAAACTATGGTAAAGTGCATAAAGTTTTTTCGGACTATAAGCCGCTACTTTTTTCCCACGTTTTGAACCCTGCGGCTTAAACAACGAAGCGGCTTATTTATGAATTTTTTCTGGGTTTTTCCCGGTTTCACAAACTTCAAGCCAAAAAACTGAACCCTATAACATTAGACCAATGAAATTTCCGAACGGAAATGAAAAGACGCACCTCACCTGTGTTCTGAGCTGCACAGCATCGGGGGGAAAAAAGTTTTTTTTAAACGCACGACGATGCCAAAAGATAAACTCCAGAGAGAAACAGTTGTGAAAGGAAGGAGGAAGACAGTGAACAATGACTTTCTTGGTAGGCTACTGTTTAGATACAAGCCGTTGTAACGCGTTAAGTCTGGGTGAAGGGAGAGCTCGCTAACTCCAGTTGCAACAGAAATCATATAAGCACAGACAGGTTTCCAAACCTTGTGCTTTTTTATTATTCTTGGCAACAGCGTTACGGGTTAGTCAAAGAAACTTAGAAATGAGCATCAGAAAATAATAAGGACATATTCCTCGGGCTTGCACACATGCAGTAATACCGGAAAAAATGAGGCAACAGGCTATTCCCAAAATACCGCTATGCTCCTAAAGGAAGCGCAACATATTTCACTCGTTACACCGTGTAACAGACACTGTCTTTCATTAAAGCCTGTGTAAAGTTAATTAGTTTCAATGTATAAACTACACTACGCACTCGGGTGCGGCTTATTTATGTTTAAAATAAAAATCTTTGTCAAATTCAGTGGGTGCGGCTTATATAGGAAATTGCGGTACTTTTATGCTCCGCTTACTCTGTCGGTGTAGAACATTTTAAAAAAGTGTAATATCTGAACTCAAATGAATGTTATGATTTCTAGCCACTAGTAAATATATCTTAAATATCTTCTGTCTTTTAAGTGTTTTCTGTTTGCGATTGTTCAAATCTAGCAGCTAGCTAGTTAGTGAACAAGTTAGCTTAGGCAACAAAATGAGCCACAAACCAAAAAAACTGCACAGAATTCCCTGCTAAGAGTCTGTTTACAGCAGACACGTTGTTTTGCTACAGAACTTTCAAAGTCGTCATCCCTGTACATCTAGCTGGTTCTAATGTCTCAGGAAGGAAGAGCTTTGGAAAGTCCATGTGCATTCATGAGGTCATTTTTAGACTCACCAAAACTGTCAATCATTTCATGTACATTTCCATTTTATGGCATTTGGCTGACACCATTATGCAGTTACGCATTATGCGTTTACATTAATCTGATCAGTTGAGAGGTTAAGAGCCCAGCAATGGCAACTTGGCAATGCTGGGAGTTGAGCACACGGCCCTCTGATAATATTAGGGGAGATATCAAGGTTGATTCAACTTGTAATAAAGGTAGGACACTACTCTAAAAAATTTTGGCATGTCAAGTGTAAGTTTGGCTTCTGTTAAATGGGAATGAATTGAGTTGGATTGAAGCCACTAGAGGGCGTCACTGGCTTCACTTTTTAATGACTGTATAACTGGAATGATCATATATAGGCATGATACATTACAATAGAATAAATAGCATTCCAAAATGAAGAGATTGTATGTATTATAAATTCATATTTATCTTTGCTGGCAGATCAGTAAATGGTGGACCTTCATGGACTACTGCTGAATCTACTTAAATGCTACTTACAAAACCTGCCATATTGTAAATAATGTTTCTCCTAAGTGATGTCTAAATGATGTGAGAGTTTGCTGGGAGGATTCACTCAGTCAGAATTTTATTGTATTGTCTAACTATTATAACTATAATAATGTTTACTGTAATAGAATGCTTTCATTTACATTACAATTGTATCTATGGTAATGTTTACTCATTATTAATATTAATACATACATTCTTTGGTATGTGGTACATGTTGCCTAAATGAAGAGAGTTATGCCAAGTTATATATTATAAATATTCACTCTATGGACAAATGTTTGTGGACATTTGACAGCTTTTAGAACATCGACATTTAGTCCCTGTCTGCTGTTGAAATAATCTCCATTCTTCTGGGAAATGTTCACTAGATTTTGGAGTGTGCTTGTGGAGATTTGTGCTCATTCAGCCAGTGTGTTAGAAAAAGTCACATACCGATGTAGGTGAGGTAAGGAGGCCTGGGTGCGTTCCCATTTCATCCCGAAGGTGTTCAATAGGTTACGGTCAGAACTCTATTGCAGGTCAATTAAGATCTTCCACTTCAACCCAAGTAAACCCCAAGTTCAATTGGGAGTAAAATTGAATGCTACCGGATCCACAAACATTCTATACAATTGTGTGCCTCCAACTTCGTGGTAACATTTTGAGGAGGAATCCCATATGGCTGGAAAAGTCAGGTGTCAATGCTTCTACACTTTGCGGGTATCAGACTAAGAAATTGATATGGCATGATAATTCATTGCGATTTATAATCTATGCTTTTAGATGTAAACAACATTTTCTGTTTTACCACTGTAAATTGTTCGAGCTTAAAAAAACAACATATGGGCTGTTTTAAAAGCGTGAAATATGGAACGAGGATCCAGCTTCCAGAAAACTATAGCAGATGACTGCGGAAGCAAAAAAAACCACACCATATGCAGGCCTGCTGTATGAGCAACACGCTCGGGCAACTCACCGTTGCATCTTCTCACTGGGGTTTTAAGTCACTTATGTGGCATTTAGACATTTGTTTTATTTAATTTTTTTATTAACAAGCACCAATAAACAGCGTTTTATTTGTTTACAAATGTGGCAGATGATCATCATTCGACATGGAATACACCAGCTGTAAAATGTAATACTCTTGACCATGACATGGCGTTAAAATTTAATGAAGCATATTGCTTAGTCCTTAGATAAAGAAAAAAAAAGTAGGAGGATTGATCCTGAAGTAGCGATACAAGCAGGATCATTAAATTTTTTTTTCCAAAACGTGTTTAATTTTTACTTTACGTTAATAATTTGTATAATAGTCACAATGTGGGCATTAATAATAATTCGAATGTATTGATGAATTCCATTGACGCTATGACAAGCTCTTCAATAATACTTTTCTCCGTCTTTAATTTTTGGTACCACCAACCCAAGTGGTCACTGCAGCACAAATTCCAACTTCATGCCCCTTTACCTAATTAGAATTTTCTCCATCAAAATATAAGTAGTTTCCGAAATACAGTGGATGCGAAAAGTTCAAAAACACCAAGTCTTTTATGGTTTTTGACAAACTCATACACGCATTTATTTTTGTTGCTATGCAACAACTTAGATTATTTAATGGCACGAAGATTTGCCCTCTCTGCCCAAACAAATATATATAAATGGACAAATGTTAAACTTATCATTGAAAAATCCTCCCTTAGCATGGATTTATACACTCTTGGCATCCAGACAGTTTGTTTCTCCAAACCTTTAACTGAAATTCTGTGTCATGCCTCTTAGAAAACTTGCCAAAGGATATCTTTCTGCTCTTGCCATCCAGTTCATCCCAGAGCAGTTCAATAGGATTTAGGTGCAGTGACTGGGCAGACAATTCCATGGTAGAGTGCTCAAAAGCCAGGCAAAAGATAAAAAAAATCTTCTCTCTCTCTCTCTCTCTCTCTCTCTCTCTCTCTCTCTCTCTCTCTCTCTCTCTCTCTCTCTCTTTTTCTCTCATGTTTGATCTTGGCATTAGCAGAGTAAATATTGTTAAGAGACGAGTGGTAGAAGCGAATGGAGTACAGTGTCTAAATTCTTAATTAGCTTGATATTTTAGTTTAACTTTAGCCTTTTTTATTACACTTTTTTTGTAATACTTACAAGCAAATTCAACATGTCTGCAATTTTAGTAATAACAGAATGCAATAATTTATAAGACTTGGCTGGAAATCTTTAAGCAAATATTTGGCAAAAAAAAAAAAAAAAAAAAAAAAAAGTGATCACTCCAAACAAGAGCAAACTGTTTTGTACAGAAGCTACAACAGCTTTTAAGGAAACAAAAAAAACAAACAAACACATTTATATTAATCTGTTTCACATTCCATTTTTTCTATATTTATTTACTGTCCAGAAGTTTCTTTAGTAAATTATTAAGGACTGTGAATGCACCATATTGTACATTGTATGGTGAATTCACCATTTGGTAAATTTTTAAAAGCTGTAAATGGCTTTAAGGAGATGTTTATTTAATATAAATGGAGGAGTCTCCAGTTTCAATGCTTTGTGCTTACAGTCAGTATGTTTTCCATTATGGGAATTTTATCTTAAAAATACATGAGAAAAAAAGAGAGTCTAGTAAGCTAACGTCAGTTTTTAGCTGCTATAACGGTCTTTAAATTGTTTAGATGCTTTACAACATTATATGTGAATAAAAATGGGTAAAAGATTGTGTTATAGTTGAATTTAAAATTTCAATTGTCATGTCAATTTCTTCCTTTATCAGAATATGAGGAATAAACCACTGTGTAGGGAACAATAGCTACAATTTTGACTGGCAGATATATGTGAAGTGTATTTTAAAAATGAGTGAATGGATCATAATGAGCTCAATAGAAGAAACAGAACTCTGAAGTCGAGTAAAACGGCTGATTTCCATGACCTTTGGCGTTGTTTGAAAGCTATTAAGGAGCTCCATTAAGTGGCTTTATGCCACTAAGGTTGTGTGCCATTGCTAAGGTTGCATTGCTAGTCATCAGATGACTAGCAATGCATCGTTTAATGGTGTATTGTTACACTGCTAATAACTACACATCACATTGTGTACCATAACACTACCCTGTCCTCGTTTCTCTATGACAGCACCCCGTTCCTCCCAAGTGTTTTATTGCTTACTTGTTTTTCAACATTGAGTTTAATTCATTTTTCTGGGCATAAATTTGAGGCTTAGACTCCAGTGTTGTACTGATATAATTTAAAGCATGGAAAGACTTGAGGTCCCAACGCTACTCTGCCTTGACCAGCCTACCACATTGTTTACAACCAACAGCTCCCAAATCCCTTTTGATATACTGCACCACTATAAATACAAACTCTCGTGTCTCTTTATGGCACAAAGTTCCATATCTGCTGACTCAAGTGACCCTACTTTACTCAGTAAAAACACAGACACACACATAGAGGTTCCTGGAGTGTGTTAAAAATGACAAAAACAGATGGGTATCAGATCAAATAAAAATAGCAAAAAACATCATTTGAAGCCTTGAGGGAGGGTGAGGCAAAAGGAATTACCGTCTCAGCTCACACAGACTTTAAAGTTGCGTATTGCAGTGCTGTCTACACGTGTGCACAATCCTAATTTCAAGTTAATTAAATTTACATTCATCCTGTCCTGCTATGATTGCTAATCGGAGGTGCCAGAGAAATGTTTGTCACGTTATGAATAGAACATTCTGGGATACGAACGTATTCACAGAGGTGTTATATTAACCCATTAACACATTTTTTTTTTTTTTTTTCCTTGATTAAACTTTTAGACTGTAAAAAAGACGGTGACTAAATCACCAAAATTACCACAGCATTTCATATTTCTTTTGTTAGTTGCTTTAATCAAAAAAACCAAAGTCGTGCGTAGCAGTCTAGGAAATCCAGAACATAGACTAATCACTTAGATAAGGATAAAGAAGTGCTGGCGTGATTTCCCTTTTTCGGCCATTTCGCTTCCGCAGCTTTGGTCAGTGTGAGGCAAAAAGTTACGAGTTTCAGCTTTGGGTTGAACATGATGGTTATTTTGATGTTAAATAAAAGAACTGAGGGGAAAAAATGTGTTTAAATACATACTTTAAATACATAAAAATTTTATTCACGCATGGTCCAAACACTATTGTATAAATGGGCAATCTGCTTGAAGATGTTTTAAGTATGCATTAGGTAAAATCTGTGAAAAATAAATCTTTTAATGGTTCAATGGACAGAGCTAAATGAAATTTGAATGATTTTTTATTTTGATTCATTGACCCTCCCCCATTACCAACCACATACACAAATCTAAAACGAATGGACATGATTCAACTAGACTCAATGATGGCAGGATTTATATATATATTTTTTTAATCTAAATCACATAATGTTAATTTATGATTTAGATAAAGTTCACACACTCAAATCAACCACAAACAAACAATTGGGTTATTATTGAAAGTAAATTAAAACATCAGTTAGCGTACCTGACACAATTACACTTATTTTCTCTGTTTTTGAACTTTTGATGTTATTGATGTAGAACTTTTAAACTTTAAGTATTTCATTTCTTTTTTTTGGGGGGTGTTTAAAAATCCACCCCCTCTGTAAATGGCGGAAAAACGTTCGATAACCACTGAACTGGACTGTCATTGCATCACTTGCAACCACTCTTGGACGTAAGTTAGAAGTCTATAAACATGTCTATAAACAAGTCTATAAACATTTGTCTGTCTGTCTGTCTGTCTGTCTGTCTGTCTGTCTGTCTGTCTGTCCGTCTGTCCGTCCGTCCGTCCGTCTTGCATAATGAAATTTGCTGTGCAGATAAGTTGTAAACTACAAAGCTAAAAGTTCATGGAAAGAATTCAGACCAGATCTACTTCAAAACAGGTCCAGCTCCACCCACTTGAGTTTTGTTTTTCCATCATAGATAATTTAACAATGCAATTTTATTATAAACAATATGTTTTTTTTATTTAAAAAAACTTGTATTATATTATTATATTTATTATAACTATTACTTTGGAATTAATCGATTGTATACAAACAGTAGAAAAGTGTTGCAATTTCACCACACTTTAACATGCACAAAATGCAACCTCAACAAAACTCCAAAAATTAAAAATGTATGCCTTGATTGTGAAGAAACATTAAAATCCTTTTGGTTAGTACATTATTCAGACCAAAACCGTAAAGGAGCAGGCATTATTCATGTCACATGTACTTCACAGCACAGTGAAATTCTTTATTTGCATATCCGAGTGATTTTAAAAAGCTGGAGTCAGAAAACAGCAATTATATAGCAGCCCAGGACAGTAGAGGGTTAAACGACTTGCTCAAGGGGTCCCAAGAATTGCAGCATGGCAATACTGGGGCTTGAACCACCAACCTTTCAATCAGTAACCTAGAGCCTTAATAACTGAGCTACCACTTCCCCGAAATGCAAAAGCAAACAATTGTTTGCATATATTTCTGGATGAACAACAGCCAACAACAATATCTAGTTGAGAATGCTTTATATATATTTCTCGAGTGCACAGTAAAGATCTAGCAGTCTCTCAAAGCTAGCCAATTTTTTTTTATTATTATTTACAGCCCCCATCTTCCCCTCAAATTTATCACACCTGATTTAGCTAATTAAGCCTCCAGGAGCATTTGAATGTCAGATCAGGTGTTAACAATGAGGGCTGTAATAAAACTCCTCATTTCGAATGCAAAATCCAGAAAAACAAACAGCAAATGGCAGAGGACTTTTGAAGCAAGCAAGCAAGCAAGCAAGCAAGCAAGCTAACTAACCATGAGGAATATTGCTCAGAAAAGAGAAGAAAGTAAGGCTGATTAAACACAAGAGGAATCTTTGCCATGTTTGTGCATCGTGGCTTCATTTTGTGAGTATGATTGCCCCACAATATTCTAATGACCTGTTTGTTACCACACATTTAGAAGCAAACAATTGTATAGAATGTATTTGGGTGCGGTAGCATGAAGTTTTCCATTCACTTGCACTAGTAGAGCATGTTCCAGCATGACTACCCTTATGCACACAGCTAGCTCTATGAAGATATGAGTGGCCTGTTATTGAGTTTTGACCTCAACCCTGTTGAATACCTTTGGGATGATTTGGAGATATTTACTTTGCTGTTTAAGTTGCTATAGATATGACATTTCTCACTGCTTAAACTGGAGGGAGGGTTTGCAGTGGATCTGTACTTTTTTCTTTCTATTGTTTTTCCCCTCATAATCTCTTTATTTTCAGACCTTAGGATTGTTCCTTCCATACTTAAATAACACTGACTATGTATGTATGTATGTATAACTTACTGTTCTGACTATATGTGGTTCTTCACCCAACTGTTACCACAATTTGTATTGGACTAGGATTTTGGACTACAATTTGTATTGTAATTGAACAAATATATTGCCTTGTGTACAAAGCCATCTCTATGAAATTATGGTTTTCTCCAGGCCTCTTCACCTTACATCAGTACCAGACTTTAACACCCGTGTAGGTGAATAAGAACATCTCCACAAGAACACCAAAAATCTGGTGAAACATCTACCCTGAAGAGTGGGGTTATTATAACAGCAAATGGGGACTAAACTTAGAATGGGATGTTCAAAAAACAGTTTTGTACATTTTTCTATCTCTCTCTCTTTTTATTTTTATTTATTTTTTTTAATTTCTAGCCTTCGAACATTAGCTCTGCTTTATTCTCCTTCTTCTGTGTTTCACAGATATCGGCAATTCATGATGTCTACTAAAATAGTTTGGTCCACTGGCTCCATACTGAGAGAAATGTATCCAACGGCCAATATAAAGGCATTGTATTGAATCCGTCAACATTCACTGGTGAGTAAGACTGCAGTCGTGAAACCTGGTATTGTCCCAAATTGCCCATCATGTAGTAAGTCAGACTTGGATCACAGCATTACCTGAGATTGCAACACACATGGTATCACCCTCTTGTTCACCTTTGCTGAATGACCTGTATACTGCTCACGATCTCATATTGACTGCCGATTTTGCACGGTTATTAATAGAAGGTTTCTACAATTGAACAAAACGTGCCAAATAAATTGTGTTCCAACACTCAGATTTTACCTTTCACATCAATGTTCATGCACCTGAACTTGCGCATATTTATTTGTTTGTTGCCTACTGTTTGTAATTTTAAATGAAAATGAAATCTACAGCACAGGTTAGAGGAATTATTATTACATCTTTCTGTTCTACTTCTCACGGTTGTTCCATGTTTTGGCCTGCTGTTGATTTGTTACTTATGGTGTTCACCTGTTCTGTGTTTAGATCTTTTGTCTAATTAAAATGCATTTTTGTCACAACTACAAACTTTGGTTTCCATCCTTTGGTATTTCCATATTTCTGATTATGGAGTATATTTGTTTAACTTCTACCTAACTGCGTTTGGCCCTGTGGATTGATTCTTTTAATTGATTTGCCTTCATAAAACTAATGCTGGCAGCATTCAGAGTCACATGAATATTTACATGTTACATGAATTTTATAAATGCTATTTATTTTACTATTAATACTAATACATTTTTTTTTTTGTATGTATAGTAGTTCAATTCTCAAGGATGTATGAATAATTTCTTAGAATACAAACTTGGTTCTGGACCAAAACCATTTAAACACAACTAATAATAACCTCCACTTTTCTGGGATGATGTTTGACAAGATTTTGGAGCAAAGTTGAGGAGATTTTTGCTTAATCAGCACACTGAATGGTACTGATGTAGGATGAGGAAGTTTAGGGTGCAGTCACTAGGATAGAATTCGGAGCTCTTTAGCAAATAACTCAAGATCTCCATTCGATCCACATTCCACCATATCATGCTGAAACAGGTTCGAGTCTTTTATTTCAAAAGAAGGACACTTTAATGCTACAGCATCCAGAGACTTCCTACACCACATTTTGGTAACAGTTTGGGGAAGAACTACATATGACTGGAAAAGTCAGGTGTCCAATAGACTTTTTTGGTCCATATTACATAATGGCAAGAACTATATAGTAGTCTATTAGCCTTTTTTTGAGAATAATAACATTAATCATTGTCAATCAAGCAATAATACGGTCCTTGTAAAATAGCACTTGATCACATTCCATTTGCATTTTTTTTATTCTGTATGTGTACTTACTCTGTGTGCAGGATGTTTGTATTTTCCTCACAATTTTTAATTAATCAAATGAACAGAATAATGCAAAGCTTGATAATTATAACCAAAATGAAAATTGTGATTATCGACGTACATAAATAGCCTGAACAGTCTAATTGCAGTTTCTCTAAAGACTTTTGTGGACTTTGCTTTGTTTACTCTACGCTCATGAATACACATGTGGGCTACCCAAGCATTCACAGGCAGATCAATTGTGGTTAATAGGACAGGCTATCTTCGACCCACACACCTCTCGCTCATACTCGTTCCCATAGACTTATTGAAAGAAAAAAGAAGCTGCCTTCACACTTGAGTGATGGAGTGACAGTTTTGCAGACAGCTGTGCCAGCTTGTTGAACACATCGGACAAAATGTGCTCGATATTACATTTTAGAATTTTTTAACGCGTTGCCAAATCCGCATGGTTGTTGCTGTAGCTGGGTCTCGAGTTAAGATGTGTACAAAGTCAGATGTCCGATGGCAGGCAGACGGATACCTTATTTCCGGTTAGATGCAGTCATTTTTT